>MNCI01003327.1:82199-116596 GCA_015680685.1 Gnetum montanum | reverse complement strand
AAGGTTAATTGGTAGGTGAAGGGTTGGATTTCTCCAGAGGGATATGTTAAAAGGATCCCATCACTTCTTCCTTGGGAGGTTGAAGCTCCATTGAAATAGAGGATTGCTTCATAGTTGTCAGGTACGACATTTATACTATTAACATTTTCGTCGGGGAATTCGAGGTCAACTATTGCTTGATCATGTGTTAGCGAAACAACTATTGTGTGACTATCTCTTGACCTTTTGTGGAGGATTGAGAAACATAGTGCAAGTCAAATTCCATGATCATTGCTTTCCACCTAGCTATCCTACTTGACTCGTAGATATTATTGGTGATAGCGCAGAGTACATTATCTTTGCAAATGATGTAAACCTGATTGCGGAAGAGATGATGCTTCCATTTATTCAAGGTGAAAATGAGGGCAAGGCATGATTTTTCCACATCGTTGTATCATTGTTCATAAGCGATTAAAGCGTGGATTAGGTAATATATGGGGATCTCAGCTCCACCTTGATGTTTTTAACAAAGCATTGATGCAATAGAAGCATCAGAAGTTGCAAGGTAGATATAAAAGGGTTTATCACTTTGCGGGGGATAGATAGTCAGTAGTTGGGTTATCGCTTGTTTTATATTCTCAAATGCTTACTGGCATTGTTGAGTCCATTGGAAATGTACATTCTTTTGTAATAGATGTTGCATTAGTCTCAACTTATCTATCAACCTCTCAATAAAGTGTCTGATGAATTGTAGTCTACCTTGGAGGCCACGTAGTTCGGTGAGGTTTCTTAGTGGTTGCATATTGGTTATTGCTTTAACCTTATTGGGGTCTACCTGTATCCCTATTTCAGAGACTAGGAAACTAAGCATTTTTCCTATTTTGACGCCAAAAACACATTTCTTTGGATTGAGTCTAAGGTCATATTTGAGACAACGTTTAAGCACTAGGTCTAGATCTTTTGCATGTTGTTCAGTTGTTTTAGATTTAACCACAATGTCATCCATGTAATCATTGAGCAAATTGAGCATGTAATCATTGAATATATATGTCATTTCTTGTTGATATGTAGCTCCTACATTTTTAAGGTCGAATGGCATCATAGTATAATAGAATATGCCCCAAGGTGTCATGAAATTTGTTCTAAGTTGATGTTACGGATTGATTCTTATTTGGTTGTATCCTAAAAATCCATCCATAAAGGAAATAGTGCATGCTCAAAAGTTGTGTCAATGAGTTGATCAATGCTAGGTAACGGAAAATCATCCTTTTATAGTGGCTGTGTTAAGGTCATGAAAATCAATGCATATGCATATACTACTATTCTTCTTAGGGACTACAACAATGTTTGGTACCCAATCGGAATAATCAATAGCCCAGATGAAGCCAGCTTGGTAGAGTTTTGTGATTTCAGCATGGACGGCTAATGCTACCTCGAGTATGACCTTTCTTGCTTTTTATTTTACCAATTTAATTTTTTCATCGAGAATGATGTTATGTTGGATGATCTGGGGGTCTAATCCTGGCATGTCTGTGTATGACCATGCGAACATTTTTATGTTGTCTCTTAAGACTTGCGTGATGTCACCTACAAGTTATGAGTCCAGTAGGGCACTGAATTTTAATGTTCTAGCTTCGTCATTGACTATAGCACTGGGGATTTCAACTAGAGGATCTTCAGTGATATTATCAGCTTCTAGGTCCAAAGTCTTAGTCACATTTTTAGGCTAGTCTAACATTTCTTGAGTGGAGGCTATTAAATTAGAATATGTGGATGGGTCTAGATCCAAGAATTCTAGATTGATTGCTCTTTCTACCTCCCCGTATGGTCCATTGAGAGACAATGTTGAGAGGATATTCTTGGTGGCCATGTGCTTGCTCCTGCCAATTTTAAAATGGGAGTGGAGTAAGAGACACCCTCTTGGAGAAGGAGTTACTAAATATAAGTGAACTATGTAAAAATTTGAAGATGCGGTGATAGTCATGGTAGTTTAAAGCCATGGCAGTTTAAGGCCGTACCAGGCCACATGGTAGTTTAAGGCCATACCGGGCTACATGTTTACTTGAGTGTATGCACCATTTTTAAATTTTGACTTTTAAATTTGAGAGTGAACGATAAGTTCAGGGATTTCAAAGTTTTATGAATTTTATGTGCTAAATATAACACAAATGAAAAAAAATTTAAAAAAATGAAGAAAATATATAAAGTGAGAGAAAAATAAAGTAAAATAAAAGAAGATAAAAATAGAATGTGTTGGGTTTAAAAAGGGGATTTTGAAGTGGAGGAAGGGCATTTTTTGCTACCGTGAGTTCTTGACTGCAACGTGACTTAGGAGTGCAACGTGAGCTATGACATCAGCATGACTTGCCATCAACAGCGTTAGCATGCACAAGGCAACATGAAGGAAAAGGGTAGAGGAAAGGAAAGTCGGGATAAGGGTGTACTGGCCGAAATTGTTGATCTCCAGCTAGAAGAAAACAGAGACCGTGGGATCACCGGGCACGCACAGAAGACCCTACCTTCACCTGAGGGCGAGCTAGAATGCACGAAGGTAGAGTACCTTGGGTGGTTCACACGCGGAACAGACAAGGATTTCCCCGAACGTATGCCGAAGTGCGATACGCTGGGTTATGCGTAAACGGCGTAACGGGCGTAAACAAGAGCGTAAACAACGTAACAGATGCGAATAGGGTGTAAGTGTAAACGAGCGTAAATAGAACACATGGAAGAAATTAGCGTAAACTGTAAACAATGATATTACAGAATGAAAGTATAGTGCACCGGTCTAACGTAGTTGTGATGGAACACAAGGCGGACGAAAAGCCCTGGTGGATGCAAGGATGACTCGACTGGTTCGCACTGTAGGCGGAGCGTAGAGATTGTGTGCCCAGTGTACAGGACTGTCCAGCATAAAAGGGTTTTTAGCTCTAATGCATAGTGTAAATGTTCTCTGGTCTGCTCCAGGATTTTTGCCAACCGTCCTGATGCAAGTGGAAAAGTGAGGTTTTTATACCGGTTGTTACACTAGACTTGGGTTGGGAGACACGTGGCGCGTTGACTAGGTGCATAAAGTTTACAAATATACAATATATTACATGTGCTGAGTGTATACGCTGTATCAGGTGGGCGTAGACTCTGGGTGTATATGCTGGATGTGCTGGACGTAGATGCTGTGGACGCTGGGCATATACGCTGATGGTTACCGACTTGCTTCAATTCTTGCTCTTCAGTGCTATTTTCATTCTATCTTTGGAGATTCCATGCTGGGCGTAAACATTTTCCGTACCCGCCGAGCATACATGTGAAGTGTGTACGTCGGTGTGTAAGTTGGATGTCTACGCTGGGCGTATACGTCGGGCGTATATGCTGTGGATGTCGGGTGTATACGCTGGGCGTATACGCTGTGGACGTCGGGCGTATACGCTGGGCGTATACGCTGGTACTGGATACTTAGTGAAAATTAATCATTTTGATCCCCAAAGTTGCAATGTGTGACACCAAATGTAGTTGTGGTTGTCTGTGGGTCCCAGGGACCTGCTTCTTGCTGGAGAAGTACCAAGCTCAAAATTTTGTGGTGTTTCATTGACCCCTCTTTGTTGACACTTGGAGGAATCGACCCAAGAAGCGTCGACAAAGAAGTGCAAAACACGACAAGCAACTCGATAGAGACCTTGTTCGTTGCCACTTGACTAGACATCATCGCACCGTGTTCAGTAGTACATGGGATCGGGAAAGTGAGGTTTGTGGCTGGTAGGAAAATGGAGTTGCTCAGGTGTGCGGCATGCTGGTCCTTGTCAATAGCCATTGTTTAGTAGACTCGGAATTCAGATATGCGATGTGCATCCTTTGGCGGAACAAGGCTCTTGGTTAGTGTTCAAGAGAACTTGTTGGCAAGACCAAGGCCACAGGAGGAGGTGTTACATTCTTTGGAGGAACAGGGCCCGTGTTTAATGTTTAGGGGGGATCTGTTGGCAGAGAGCCAAAGCCATGCAATTGGATGCTTCTTGGCCGTTTTGGACATGAGTACTTGGTTTTGAGACAACTGCCTTCCCGCCTGGGGCTTATGTGGGAAGTGCCAAGGGTCTCTCTCTTTTTTTTTGGAGGTTTGCATTGATCTTGTACTCATGCTCAGGTGCCATGCCGTGTGTTGCAACTGCTTTATCGTGTTGCAGTGTGCAACAGCATGCTTAATGTTTTGAATGTATTCGGTGCATCGGAGGTCGGTAAATAGATAGTGAATATATCGGGAATGGGAATGTACTAGTGAACGGTTTGATTTAGTCTCGCCATGTGTGCTATGAACATTGTTCCATATTGCTGCTTGCGATGAGGTGCATTCTTATGCGAAAACCTCTAGGTGTCATCCTGCAAACACAACTCCAAGGAGACAAGAAAACCATGAGTGAATGATCGAGCTTAGACTTACACGGCGGCAGATGGAACAAAGATACCGAAAGAGATTTCAAGCACTGTATGTCAATGGCAACAGCGTTGGTAGGATCTCCTGATGGCGGGCGATGCAGTGATGAAGCTCAAATGTGGCAGTAGATTGATGAACCAGAGATGAATTTGCCAGTTTATAGTCTTGGTGGACTATCATAGGTTAGTTTTATGTCGTAACCCGTTGGACATTGCCTGTTTAGCATCATGGCAGACATTACATTGCCAGTTTTTAGTCTTAGCGGACTATGAGGAGGCAAGCTAGTTTATAGTCTTAGCGGACTTTGATGGTTGTGACGGTGGCAGTTTACTATCATGCCGAACGGGTGCTAGTTTATCATCATTGCGGACATTGTGGGGTATCAGTTTATTGTCATGATGCTAGGACAGGCTATGGTATCAGTTTATAGTCATGATTCTGGGACGAGCTGTGGTATCAGTTTATAGTTGTGATTCCAGGACTCTTACGTACCTGAGCTGGTACTCAAATGTAGAATAGTTTCAGGAACAAGTGATTGGTTGGATTGGCGAATTCGTTTCCTTCCATATCAGCTAACTTGAATGCTCCATTGTCAAATGCTTTAATGACCAAGTAAGGCCCTTCCCAGTTGGCTGAGAATTTGTCTGGGTGTTAACATGGGTTGGCCTCGTTGAGGCTGATGAGCCTCCCCTGGATTTAACCATGGATAACAATGGGGTTTGGTTCAGGGAAGGTGCATGTGAGATTTTGGCCTTCATGTTAGACAATTTCGAGGTTGCCATCTGGTCGAACTTTAGGGAAGTGGTTGCAAGGAGTGGGCTTGAGGCAATGCTATCGAGAGCTGCATAGGGTGTCATGGTCTTCATAGAAGACATTGACGAGGGGCCACTTGTTAACGAGGATGGTTCTACCCGTGGGCCCAGGTCAACACGCCATTAATGCGCATGTGGGCACTATTGCCATGAGGGTTAGACTACCTCAACAATACTCTGTTCATAGCTACCCACGTGCACACATTGTTCCAGAATCCTCCCAGCACAGTGTACCGAGTGGACAGGTAGGCCTATTTAAGTTTATTGTTTCCTTTCGCCATTTGGTGTTAGTTTCTTGTTTTGACATTTGTTTGTTTACAGGCCGAAGGCCAACCCGGACGGGACATACGCTGAGAATGAAGGACTAGCTCTTGCTCGCACTGCCCTGGAGGCATTCATGATGGGCCCCACCTTTCGTGGAATCGTACTGGGTCAAACGAAGGGAGTGATCATCCATTTTCACAAGTAGTTCTCCAGAGCATTCGCGATGTGCAAAGCTCATGGGTGGCTTCATGAAGACTGGTCGGACAAAGGGCCAATCCTCCCTCGTGACTCTGGTAGCACATCTAAATCCATCACTAACGGTAAATGATAACATTTCCTAGATATGTTAATGAGTTTGTCCAACTGTTTGGAGTTACGCTAATATGACCACTTTAAGTTTCTTTTACAGTTGATGTGCCTCCTGGTGGGGATCCGGTGACAACTGGATGAACCGAGACTACCTTGTCGATGAAGTTTGGGGAGGTGACTAAGGCTCAAAAGTGGTTGCGTAGACAAGCTCCATCATCCATCGTTCATTGCCTGGATAATGCGGGCCTCATGAAGCTCTTTATGATCCCAAGTTCTGACGTATCCATAAGGGAGATGATTGGGATCGTGGATTCTTTTAATGAGTCTGTCTCGTACTATAGCACCCGGATTAAGGGTGTCAAGGTAGTTTTTCATCTATCGCCTAAGGTATTTTCAAACTTATTTGGTGTACCAGCAAATGGCTTAAATGTAGTATTAGACAGAGCTCATAAAGAGCTCCAGACGGTTCATGAGTTGGAAGATTGGCTAGGTGTGGCCAAGGGTGCCAAGGGTCTTGATGCAGGGGAAAGCAAAACTTGTGGAAGTGAACGAATTATATCCCCTATTCAGGGCACGGGTATTCCCTAAAACCCTTTCCCAGGTGAAGTGTCTTGGGGTTGAGGTTGTTCGTGTCATGCGAACTGTCTTGGAAACGGGCATGTGATATAACTGGGCACAATTTTTGTTGTTGGGCATGCACAAGGAGATAGTGCGGTTGCGTTCAAATGTCGAGGCACAATCCCACTTCACCTTTGCGTTCTCCACCAGTTATCTTCGTCATTTTGTGGAGTTCCTAGTAGTCCATGCAGACAACAAGTTTGTTCTGCGGGATCGGGGTCAGCTATCCTGCCCGTGGATCAATCACTTGTTTGAGACAGCAAAATCCCAAGATGCACCTGAAGGCATTGATGAATCTGTTTCTATTACTACAGGGGGATCATCTGATGCTTCAATCCACACACGTGATAGTTTGGAATTGGAGCTAGATGATGTACCCTACACTGCTAGAAGGGTAGAACGAGTCATCAAGGAGACCATTGGCCAAGCCAAGTCAAAGCTAAAAAGGCCTGAACGTATGACTGAGGAAGTCTCCGATGTGCACCCACCACGCGTGAAGCGTATACGCTTCAAGATACCTAGTAAGCGGACCTCTCCCGCTTATTGCTTTATCGTTTTTGTTTTGTTTATAACTTTTACTTCAATCACTTATGTGTCATTGATATTTTTGGCTTAATTTTTAAAAAAGTGAGGAAGCAGGCTTTAGAGACTATCACCGAGGAGGAGGAGGAGACCAACACGGAGAAGAATAATGGGGAGGAACATACGGAGAAGAGCCAGGGCAGAGGAACAGAGGAGTTAAAGGAAAATACCACTGAAACTGTACCGTTGGATGATCAGGACACTATCAACCAAATGTTCAGCAGCTTCCTTAAGGGAAATCTGGACTTGGGCAACCCCCTAGAGGGTGAAAAGGATCATGGTACGTTTTCCTCTTTATTTCGTTTTGAATTGCTTGACCAATTATCATTCCTATGGTATTTTATTTTTGTGTTTTTATCTTGTTCAGATGAAGGCAGCGAGACCAGGACAGTGCGGCTGGATGTACCCATGAAAACGTTTCCTCCTAAGAGGACCTCAGAGGTTAGTTCATCCTGTACCCGTGAGCCATTTACTTGGTCTGAAATGCTAAGAAAAATGGATTTTGTGGCTGGAATCGTGGAGGAAGTTGTTGAACGGATCCAGGAAGCCCACCCAAACATAGGTATAAATCATTTAGAGGTTTGGATCCCTTTGAAAGCATTAGC
Organism: Gnetum montanum; assembly: GCA_015680685.1. NCBI lineage: Eukaryota > Viridiplantae > Streptophyta > Gnetopsida > Gnetales > Gnetaceae > Gnetum > Gnetum montanum. The sequence continues at coordinate 109,007 of MNCI01003327.1, read as the reverse complement.
ATAGAAATTTTAACCACACTTTTCCCAGAAGTGGAACAGGTGCCAAGGCCTATTTATGATGGAGTTGCAGAAGGCCTTGTGCACAACGCTAAGTCGTTATGGACTTGTAGGCGTTCCATTGAGCAGTTGTGGCTATAGATTCAGGCAAAAGAAAAGGAAGTCTTTGAATTGTCAGTGGAACGTGATGATCTGAAGGCTCGGTATGAGTTCGCCGCTGCCAAACTAAGCGGAGATCACTCCTGGCGAACGTCCGAGGTTACATACACTAGATATTGGAATCTACTGAATCATCATGCATCGCTGACTCGGAGAATAGCAGAGCAGAAAGCCCAAATTGATCTCCTGAACCTTAAATATTAGGATTGGAAAGCCTTCGCTTCCAAGGTTCATAAGTGGAGTCAGGATGAGAAACATCACAAACATTACTACAAGAAGTCATTAAAGGAGGTGTCTATTGAAAAGCGCCAACTAGAGATGTTTGTGGAGGGTTTGGGTTTGCGTTCTACCTTTGATACTTTTGCTCAAAATACAACTGTGGAAATGGAGTCGCCTACAAGGGTGATCACAACTACTTCTGGGGAAGTGTCGGTGGGCAAGTTCCCTCTGAAACGTCCTACCTAGTCGGCTGTCGACAAAGGAAAGACTTTGGCAGACGTTGACTTAGGCCTTGATGGGACAGATTGGGCCAGCGTTTCAGAAGAAGAAATCCTTCGTCGGCTGGAATTCGGCTTAGGGGGATCTCCTATGGTAAGCGTTTTGTCCTTAATTTATTGAATAATGTTTAAAATTTTGACATTCGCTTATTCATATGTTGGTTGTTTCTTTTTGGTATTTTCAGGATGAAGGTGGCGATGATGCCCAAGAAGCTGGCCCTAGTGGAGCAGGGGCCCTTGATGCCGGTGAATTTAAAGGGGACAACCCTCTCGTTTAGCGTTTTAATTTCTAAGTTTTTGTTGTTTTTTATGAATCAGACTTATACGGGAATTGTAACTTGAAAATTTTGAGATGGGCGGAAACAATTGACACTTGTAATTGTACAACATTGCATGTAAGAAAACTTTTGTTGATTTTGAATTTAATTGTAAACATGACACAGTAATGTAAAATGTTTTGGCTTGTTTTTTCTTTGTTTTAAATGTAATGCAGAGATGTAATCGTAAATGCTAAACAAAAAGGAAAACGAAGTATGCACGCATGAACTAGTTTAAGGCCATTTTGGGCCTCGGTCGTAAACGAGAGATATTTCGAATGACGCGGGTGGATTTTTCTGTTGACCGATAATTGCTGATCATGTCTTTGCGAACATGATAGTTTAGCGTCATCTCGGACAGGGAGTGTAGTTTAATAATTTTTTTTGTTTTTCAATTTATCGTAGTTTAGCGTCATTTCGGACGAGTTGTAGTTTAACGTCGTTTTGGACATGTTATAATTTAACGTCGTTTCGGACTAGGTGTGTTGATATTATTGTAATAGTTTTTTAATTTTCTTCCTTTTAATGTTAGGTGATGTGTTAACGGGTATGATCCTATATTCAGCATCCCCTTCGCTGATCACATTGAATGGTAATTCAGCCCAAGGGAGGTCTGGCGGAGTGGTTATGTGTCAATGTTTTCAGATGTTTTGGTAGTTGGCATGGTTTCTGTGCGAGTTTTTGCTTGAGAAGTCGTATGTACAGTGTCAGACGCAGGAATTTCTATTTTAGATGGGTCTTGTTCCATGTTTAAAGGCTCATTGTTTACTAGTTTTTGCGCATTTTTATCATTTCGTTTAGGCTCTTCAAGCTCGACCTCTGAGCCTTGGTCCATCTCTACGTGTGAGGAAATGATAGGCGTAGCAACCTCCCTATGTATGATGATTTCACCACCTTCATAAGGCAGGTGGATCTCTTGGTGTATAGGGGAGGAGACCGCTTTTAGTTGGGCCAACCAGGGTCTCCCTAATATTAAGTTGAATCCTGGCATTTCGTCGACCACCAGGAAATCGACGGACGTGGGGAATTGATCCCTTGCTATGAAGTCTAAGATCACTGTCCCTTTGACCATTACGCGTAACCCGCTAAATGATTTTAAACATGTGGTTGCGGTTGGTTTGATTAATTTAGTAAGCCCTAGTTGTTCAATGATGGGGTACAGTACTACGTTTGTGGCAGCCCCATTATCTACGTGGACCTTGTGTATCTTGAACTGGTTTATGCGTATTGTTATGAAAATGGGGGCTGTTGTTATTTCCCCTATTTTTTTGTCCACCTTAATGTTGTCGTCATGGAAGCTCAAGGGTTTAGAAGTGGTCCCGTGAGACGAGTACATTACCGCATGAATGGCGGGTTGGTTCGAGGGCAAGTCCTCGCTTACCAGGATCAACGTTAACATGCGTACTAGAGCTTCTCGATGTGTTTGGGATGTTAGCACCAAGTCATACAAGCTCAACGAAGTGTTCTTTTGCTTCAATGCTTGGGTGACTTGTGTCAGAGCCGTTGCCAATTCTCTACTGTTGGGGGTATTTGCATCAGCTGTAACTGGGTCCATTGGGCCCAACAGTTTTATTTCATGTTTCGGTGATTTGTCATGTTTGCCCAGTGCTGTTGTTTTAGATGGTTCATGTTTTTTCGACGGTTCACCCTCGTTGCCTACGTTTAGCTGGTTGTTAGGTGGTGTCATGGGTATGGCATTAAGCGGAGTGGGCTTAGGTGGCCCCATGGCTAGTCGTTGGTGTTCCTTCTCCATACGTTCATGTGTAAGCCTGTCTACTAGGCTTTCTCGTGTGTGGCGTGGAGGTGGGATTGGTCTTGGAGATTCAGGCTACCCTGGGATTCTTACCACGTATGGAGACGGGCGAGGTGGTGGTTGGACAGTCAAGTGTGGTTGAGTGGAAGGCTGGCCAGGTACCCTAATGACGTATGGGCTGGGTTTGCCTTGCGTTTGTGAGGTGAGGGCTTGGTAATCATTAGGATTTTTGGGTATCCTAATGACATATGAGCTTGGTTTCGGCAGAGGTTGGACCTCTGCCGTTGCGATTGTTGGTGGTACTTGGACTATGAAAGGGGCGAGCCGAGTAGAAGGGGTTGATGCATTTGAGGGAATGATGGGAGGGACATGCACCACGTATGGTTTTTCGTGTGTCATGGTGTTAGGTGTGGGTACGACCAAGGGTACTCGGACGACATATGGCTGCTGGGGGGCACGTGGTGGTTGAGGCGTGGGCGTGGACACAACAGGAGGAATCTGAACTACGAACGGCCTATTAGGTGTTTCCTATTTATATTGGGGATAGACAGTGTTAATGTTGGATGTATCAGATTTATCATCAAGGTAGATTGTATTGATGACGTATGGAGCCTCTTTGGTGTTCAGGGGATCTTTGTACACCCCCATAGCTTGATTCTATGGTTGGACCGGGTTGGCCTCATCAAAAGTGATTTGTCCTTCATCGATCATCCACTGAATATCCTGCTTCAAGGTAAAAGAGTAATCCATACCATGCCCGTTTCGTTGATGGTAGTTGCAAAAGCGATCCATTCTGAAGCCTTTGGGTACGGGAGGCTCATCCGGCGTTGCTAAGCTTGGGTTCTGAACGAGTTGATAGAACTGGTCATGTCTCTGGATGGCCGTGGGGGATAACTATTTATATTTCATCAACCCAGCCTTCAGGAGTTAATCAAAGACCTGGGAGGGCCTCATTGGCAAAGGCGTATATTGAGAGGGTTCTTTCCTCTTGAAGTTTCACGTACAATTCGTTGTTGGGTTTTACGATGATGATGATTCCGACGCGGTTGTGGGAATTGGTTTATTGTAGTTAGTAGGGGCTATAGGTGGTTTATTTTGGTGTGTCATGTTTGCTTGTGGAACGCCTGATATTACTGCTATGGTTGTCTTAGCCTTCTCTTTATCTTTTTTAGTGTGTTGATTTTTGAAGGCTAAGTATGCAGGGTTGTGGCTATTTTGGACAACTTCTTCTATATTCTTGATTTGTACAAAAGCCTGGTTAAGATTAAGCGTGTTAAGGTAATATAGCTTGGATTTAAAGAAATCGTTAATAGCTCCCTTCAGGATTGTAAGCAAGTATGTCTGGGAGATCGGCTAATGCAACTTGTTGAGGGCGGCGCTCCACCTCTGAATAAATTTCTGTACAGGTTCAAGCGGTGCTTGCTTGACCTATATGAGGTTGTCCAGTGTGGCCTCGGGTTTCAAGTTGTACTTGAACTTGGTCACAAACTGGTGTAATAAGTCTTCCAAGGAGAAGATGGAATTCCTTGGCAGAGCCCGATACCAATCAAGTGCTCTCCCCTTGAGGGACATGGGGAACACTCGGCGAATGGCATGGGGCCATGCCTGGAGTAGCGCACATTCTAACCTAAATGTTATTAAGTGTGGGTTGGGGTCTATCTCACCATTGTATTTGGTTAGTGTTGGTAAGGAGACGCCTTTGGGCAAGGTTAAGGGTGGGATAGAAGAGCTGATGGGGTCATCTTGGTAGAAGTCCACTACCTTCAACTCCCCATCGGCAGCTGTTTTGAGGCATTTTACCTCATCAGTTAATTCTTGCATCATTTTCTTGGCATCTACCTAGTCTTGAGTACTCAGTGACAAGGCAAATTGTGGTTGTGGTATATTGTACAGGTTAGACTGTTGGATGGTGGGTTGAAAGGCCGAAAGTTGCGTGGTCGGCGGTTGTGTTTGTGGAAGGTGAACAACATGTGGCGCTAAGGATGATACATTATATACAGGGGGTTGTTGCTGCTGTGGTTGTGGTCATATTTGGGGAATGTTAACATGTGGAAATGTGTGAGATGACACATTGTGGTGAGAGGATTGGTGTGACGGCACACCCATCGCTGATCATTACCCAGCTGCATTGTGTGTAGGGACCCCTTGTTGGGTTATGACGACTAAGGGGGCTGTGTGCGTTTGGATGTGAGGGATGTAGTGGACGGACGTGGAGCTTGGTATTACGTGTGGCATCCTTATCACTCGAGGTGGGAATGTCACTCCCATGCCGTCGTTAGGGGGCGGTGCTTGTGAGGATGAGCTTGCAGCTGTAGCAGGGATGATTGCGAGAGGGAAGGGGTTAGGTTGGGGGTCACTCGAGGGAGGAATATGCACTAGTGTTGATGTTTCTGGTGCTGGTGCTTGGGCCCGGGTAAACCTGAGATGCTCGAGGGGCATGATTTCCCCTGTATCGGGATGAAAAATGCGGTTAACGTGTGCTTGCGGGCTGAGAGTGTGGTAAGAATCCTCTTGTTCAGATTGAGCAACGAATTCGTCCTGTTCCTCTAGTTGGGGATCTAGCACAGGCTGATCCAACGAGTGGCTCCTTTGTAGGAGGAGCCGTGTGATGAGCTCCGAATACTGCTCCGAAACAAGGATTACGTCATATGGGGAAGGGATGAACTCGCGTCCCCCCCTGTAAAAGAGTTCGAACTGCCTCTTTACCTCCATTTCAGCTTGGTCTACAACCAGGCCAGCTTGTATCTTAATACATATGAAATTATACTAATCCTGGGTTATAATGTTAGAGGCCGGATCTCTCCCTTGCAACCTTAGGGACTGGTGGGGCCCCGCTGTGGGTTTTATTCCCAGGTGTTGTGCGATAGGCTGTTGGACAGCCATGGTGCCCACGACGTCAGTTACTTGAATGGTTGCAGTGGTGTTGTTTACAGGGTTCATGATGACCTGTTGAGGGTATGACACGGGGTAGAGGAGTGAAATTAGTGTACTTCGTATAGCGTAAACTGAGTGGCAAAGTGCAGCATATACGCTTCAACGTTCAACGTATAACGTCAGCGTAGATAGCGTATACAGCGTAAGAAGTGCAGCGTATACGCTAGGCAGCGTATACAGCTTCGGGGTGCAGTGTAAAACAGGATGGAGCGTAAAACAAGGCACAGCGTAAGATAGAGTACAACGTAAAATAAGACATAGCATAGAGAATGCAGTGTATGATTTTTTGGTTAAGTTTTAACAGGGACAGCGTAAACACTGAACAACATAGACGTTGGACAGTTTGCAGGCTAAGTTTTTAGACCAGGCTATGTAGACACTGGGAGGGTTTCAGCAAGAAGCGGCGTGTGGTCGACGATGTATACGCTCGATAGCGTAAACACTGGGAAGTTTACGACTAAGGTTTTTAGGAGTCCCTCCTTCTAGTGCCAATTTCTGTACTCGCCGAAATCGTCGGTCTCCGGCTGAAAGAAAACAGAGACCGTGGGATCACCGGGCACGCACAGAAGACCCTACCTTCACCTGAGGGCAAGCTGGAATGCACGAAGGTAGAGTACCTTGGGTGGTCTGCACGCGGATCAGACAAGGATTTCCCCGAACGTATGCCAAAGTGTTATATGCTGGGTTATGCGTAAATGGCGTAACGAGCGTAAACGAGAGTGTAAACAGCGTAACAGATGCGAACAGGGCGTAAGTGTAAACGAGCATAAATAGAACACATGGAAGAAATTAGCGTAAACTGTAAACAATGATATTATAGAATGAAAGTACAGTGCATCGATCTAACGCAGTTGTGATGGAACACAAGGTGGACGAAAAGCCCCGGTGGATGTAGGGATGACTTGGCTGGTTTGCACTATAGGCGGAGCGTAGAGACTGTGTGCCCAGCGTACAGGACTATCCAGTGTAAAAGGGTTTTTAGCTCTGGTGCGCAGTGTAAATGTTCTCTGGTTTGCTCTGGGATTTTTGCCAACCATCCTAATGCAAGTGGAAAAGTGGGGTTTTTATACCAGTTGTTACGCTAGACTCGGGTTGGGAGACATGTGGCTCATTGATCGGGTGCATAAAGTTTACAAATATACAATATATTACATGTGTTGAGTGTATACGCTGAGCGTATATGCTGTATCAAGTGGGCGTAGACTCTGGGCATATATGCTGGATGTGCTGGACGTAGATGCTATGGATGCTAGGCATATACGCTGATGGTTGCCGACTTGCTTCAATTCTTGCTCTTCAGTGCTATTTTCATTCTGTCTTTGGAGATTCCATGCCGAGGGTAAAAATTTGCCGTACCCGCCGAGCGTACATGTGAAGTGTGTACATTGGCGTGTAAGTTGGATGTCTACGCTGGGCGTATACGCTGTGGACGTCAGGCATATATGCTGGTATTGGATACCTAGTGAAAATTAATCATTTTGATCCCTAAAGTTGTAATGTGTGATACCAAATGTAGCCGTGGTTGTCCGTGGGTCCCAGGGACCCGCTTCTTGCTGGAGAAGTACCAAGCTCGGAATTTTGTGATGTTTCAAAGGGGAAGAGGCAGGTAGATCTGGTGTTCATAGAGGAGAGTGAAAAGCTTCTCCAACATCTTCCCCAAGCAAGGATTCCAACGTGGAAGAAGGCTTTGCAGGGGTAAGTTTGTTTCTTCCCTGTTTTCCTCTAGCAGCGTTACCTAGGGTAATATTTTGTGGTTGTAATCTTGGAATCTTTGAGCTATGATTTTCTTGGGGTTTTTGAGATTGTGATTTTGGGTGAATATAAGTTCAGGGCGTGAGTGCATGGGTTGGGTTTTTGGTTTCCTTGCAACAAAATTTCGGCGTTCTAGTTGCAAGGTTTTGGGCTTTCTTGGCATGAATTTTGGGGAAAGCCAATGTGAACTTTGGATTTCTTTGTTCTGTAGAAATTTTTGATTTTTTTTAGAGCAACGTGACTTGTAATTTTTCAGGGTAGTGTTGCGATTTTTTTTTGGATTTTGGGACAGGAATGAACAATGTGACTTTGAATTTTTGGGAAAAAATTTTCAATTTTAGAGAGCAACATGGCTTATAAAATTCTGGCCCCTGGGTAGGGTGGTGTGACTTGTAATTTCTGAGCCTACCCAAGGTAGCAAGGTTTTAAGCTCAATTGTGACTTTCAGCTTCCCTGGCAGCATGAATGTCCTGCAAATTTTTGGTCTATTGCCTTCCTCGGTAGTGTGAGCTGCAAATTTTCAGCATGACTGCCAATTTAATTTTTGGAAGGGTAGTGTGACTGCAGGAATTTTGGATTTTAGAGGGGCAAGAGTGGCTAGTATGATTGTAAATTTTCAATTTCACAGGGGCAGCGTGACTACTCATTTTTGAATTTTTGGGGAGCCCAGTGTGACTTGTAATTTTTAATTTTTTGCCCAGGGCAACGTGACTTGTAAATTTTCAATTTTCAGTCCTTGGGCAATGTGACTTATAAATTTTCAGTTTTCAATCCTTGGGCAGCATGACTTGTGAATTTTTCGATTTTTAGCCTAGGGCAGCGTGACTTGTGATTTTTTTTTTGGATCTTTGAAGGGTAGGAATTGGTTAGTTTGACTTTGTTGGAAGGCTGGCAGCTGCATGATTTCTAGGTTTTGGCAACATGAACATTAAGTTACAGATTTCGGCATGAGCTAGAATGTTAACTTGAGTGTTGGGGACTTGGGGATAAAGGCCCAGCGTGACTTGCTGGTGAGAAGGCCCAACATGACTTGCCGGTGGGAAGGACTAACATGACTTGGAATATGAAGATGTGCCTATTATTTGCTAGTTTCATGTTTATATTGTTTATCTAGTTTTTGAGTGTGTTTAAGTTTTGCATTTTTATGTGGGTTTATTGCATCATGGATTCCAATGTGCCCCAATGAGCGTCAGATACACTAAATAGATATTGGTGTTCTTGTCTCATGGAGTGAAGCGGTGCATTCCAAGTGTTTGTTTATGTGATTTCTTGGCCCATGTGGTTTTGATCTATTGTTAATACTACAATTTTTCACTTACCTAATATTTCTGGCATTGGGTTGGCTGTGTGTAGGGGACCTAAACCTTCTCTTCTAGTGGTTGAGCTTGTTGGGGTTCTTGCTTGGTTTGGCCCCTTTGGATCGGATGCACCTCCCTATGACATGTGCATCGGGCCCCATGTGATATGGTTTCGCCCCGATGTTAGTTCATTTTTGTCTTCGTCTTGCAACATTTTAGTGTGGTTATATGGTCTCATCTAAGCAAGTAGTTAGCTCATGACATCATCAAGACAGCGTTGCCTGGGATATCGATGAGGGACTTTCCAGGGTTTTGAGAGGCTTTGCTAAGGACCCTAGATCTACACATCCTTTGACTCATGTGTGGGAGCTTCCTACATGTAGTCATTATAACAGCAGCAACACACTTTTCCTAGCCCTTCCTGTACACACTCTATTTTAAAACTTTCCTAAGATGGTATATAGAGTGTACAAGTACGGTCCTTTGTGTCTTGTTTAATTTTGATCCCTTTTAAAATTTCATGTCATCATCTAAATGCAAATGTTATTTTTCCTATGTAGGCCCCACTTTGATGAACATGGGATACATGATGATGATGGCAGGCTTGCTTTAGCAAGCATGACGCTAGAGACTTTCATGGTGGGCCCCATTCTTCATGTTATGATTTTCGACTAGACTAAGGTGGCTCTTGTTGACTACCATAGGCAGTTTTCGAGAGCCCTTAAGTATTGTCAGGTTTTTGGTTGGTTACATGGGGAATGGTCTTCTAATGGGCCAACCTTCCCTCAAGGAATTGATCCTACACCTATCCCACCTACACCATTTACTGATGGTAAATGACCATGCTCTAGTTTCCATTTTCTTTTCTTTTGTTGCCTTATCTTGTACTATGTTTTTAACTTTTTGCTCTATGTTTTCTCTTTATAGTAGCCATCTAGTCACTATTATAAAGGGGTACACTGAGGCCACCCTTTTCATGAAGTTTGGGGAGGTGGAGCAGTCACAAAAGTGGTTGCAGAAGGGAGCCCCTAAGCTAACCATCAATCACCTTACCCGGGTGGGTCTGATGGACTTGTTTTCAACTTTGTCTCCTAACATTCCAGCTACTGAGATGGTCATTATTGTAGATTCTTTCAATGGTGATGCTTTCCATTTTAGCATAGGGGCCCAAGGGGTTAGGGTATCTTTTCACTTAACCACTAAATTTCTCTCTGATCTTTTTGGCGTGCCCATGGATGGTGCCATGATGTCTATAGAAAAAGTAGCAAAAGATGACCAGGTCATAAGAGAGTTGGAGGAGTGCTTAGGCATGCCTCGGGGTTGCAAAGGTTTTGCTATTCAAGACGACACCTGATCAATGGAAGTGAATTTTCTATATCCTCTCTTTCAGGCACAGGCATTTCCTAAATCTCTCTCTCAAGGGAGAAACCTTGGGATCGAGACCACACGTGTCATACATGTCATTTTAGAGATAGGAAGGTGCTACAACTGGGCACAATTTCTTGCATTTGGTCTTCATGGGGAGATTATCAAGTTACGTTCCAACGTCCATGCTAAATCTCATTTTACCTTTGCTTTCTTTGCGAGGTATTTACGTAGGTTCGCTGAGTTCGTAGTTGTTTATGATGATAACCGCTATGTTTTGAGGGACTGTTTGCAACTATCCCGTCCTTGAATTCACCTCCTATTTAGCACCACTAGATCCCAAGATCCACCAAAAGATATTGAGGAGTCAGTTTCAATCACTAGTGGGGGTGAAGCCAACCGTTCTCATCATTCCCATGATTGTTTGGGGTTGGAACCACTTGGGCTACGCACGTCTGTGAAAAGGATCGTACATTTCATTGGTGAGACTATTGGGAAGTCCAAGATGAAGGTAAAGAGGAAAGAACGCCCAAGGGAGCCTGCTCCATATGTAATACTTCCAAGTGCAAAGAAGATTTTGTTTGTACTGCCAGTGGAAGGTAAGTATTTTATTTTATTGTTATTAATTTATTTATTGTTACATTTTAATGTATATTTTTGTTGAATGTATATGTACCCTATGTCATACTAACATTAGAATGTTGGTGTTATCAAAGGAGAGTCCAGAGAGATAGAGGAAGACTTTGGCCCCAATGGTTGATCCTAAAGTGGTGATCACAGGGCCTAAGGAAGAGGCACAGGAAAGAGAAGAAATGATTGAAGAACCTCCTTCCTTGCAAGAGGAAGATGTGATGAACTTCATGGGGATGCATCTTGCAGAGGCCTTGGATGCACTCAGGAAACCCAATGATGAAAAAGGTGTCCATTCGAGTGATGAAAGAGATGTCCTTGATAGATTCTTCAATGGATCTTTGCAGCTTAGTGATCCACCCGAGCTAAACAGCCAAGGGCTTTTTGGTATGTTCCTTTAGCGTAATCTATGTCTTTGTACCCTTTAATTTTTGTGTGTTGTTTTTAATTATCTTGATTTTTTCTAGCATCAAAGGTAGATGTTGAGACTTCTGAGGCACATGCATCTTGAGCAAAGGTGTCAAGAGCACAAGTTCCAATCGAAGTGACCTCTCCCATTCATTCCACACCAACCGACCAGCTAAGACCATGGCATGAGATGCCTAGTAAGATAGACTTTGTTAAAGGCATCGTTAATGATGTGTTTACTCGCTTAAAAGAAGCCCATCCAGAACTAGGTATGTGTGTTTTATGTATTACTCTAAGCATTTGGGTCTATTATATTTCTTTGTATTCATTGATTATAGTTGATTCATATGTGCGGTACTTACAACTACAGGTTCCAAGCTTCAGTGGGATCCCTCTGAAGTTACTCACATTGATAGTCTCCCTGAATTGCCAGGGAATATTGAGCAATTCCCCAGGAATGTGTATCATGTAGTTTTTGGTTGTGTCATATAGAATGCGAAGTTGCTTTGGACTTGTAGATGTTTAGTTGAGTACTTATGGGATGAGGTGCATTCATTGAAAGAAGCACTGGCAAAGGAGAAAGAGAAGATCGGGGATCTCTAGTCCCGTTACGATCTTGCTGCTGCTCGACTATCTGGTAATAGCACTTGGTGCACATCTGAAATTACCTATGAACATTACTGGATGGTTTTAAACAGCAAAGTGTAGGTGACGTGGGACTTAGCAGAGAAAAAAGTGCAGATAGATTTGTTGAATAGAAAGTGTCACGATTGAAAGTCCTTTACTGCAAAAGTACAAAAATGGGGCCAAGACCAAAAGGACCACAAGCATCAGTATAAGAAATGGTTGAAGGAGGAGTTAGTTGAACGTCACCGGGCGGAGATGTTCATTGATGGGTTAGGTTTTCAACCTTCTTATGATAGGTTCGTTGAGTGCACCGAGGTGGAGGGATCTCCAGAGAGAACCATTACCACCTCCTTTGGGAAGGCTTCAACAAGAATGTTTTCTCTTGAGCGTCCCACCTAGACTTCAGTGGACAAGGGCAAAACACATACTGGTATTGATCTTCGCTTGGAGGAGGATTGGGAAAATATGCCTGAGAAGGAAATCCTATGGTATTTGGAGACTAACTTAAGGCCTTCCTCATTTGTGATTATTTTATTGTGGAATTTTTTTTATGATTTTATTGTTTTCATTGTTAGTGTTACCGTTTTTCTGATTTCTGTGTCTATGATTTGCTTTTACTACTCTTATCTATTTTGTTTTGTTTTCCGTTTTCTGCTATAGGGACATGTTAATGATGGAGATGGCCCTAGTGGAGTGAGAGAGGATGATGATGAGGATCTTGGGGAGCAACCCCCTCTATGAGCTTATCGTTAATGAGATTTTAGCCACTAAATGTTTTTGAGGTTTTTTGGATTTTTTATGGAAATGTATGGTTGAAAAATATAATAACATGGACCTAGTTATGGCATAATGTGTTGGAATTTTACTACCATATTGACTCATCATTATTTTTTTTCGTTTTCTCTTTTTATTTTCCTTTTCAAGTATTATAGTGAACATATGCATATAACTAATTGTAAAATGGAGGAATGAAATGTGAATCAATACTTGTAAAATGGGAAAGTAACATTGAAGTCATAAATTAAGGCTGTAACTTGTATCATTTGAACAAGAATTTGACATAATATAGTGAATGTTTGTAAACTTGTAATGTACTGAATCCTAGTTTAAAGCCATTTCGAGCTATTCACATAAGTTTAAAGTCATGGTGGACTGTTTCCTTTGTTGCTAAGGAAAGAAAGATTGCCAGTTTTATGCCATGGTGGGTCAAAAGAAATAATAGTTTTAGAAAGCTTTTAAAAGGAACCGGCCATTTCTGACCATGGCTAGTTTAATGTCATTGTGGACGTTCATTGGCAGTTTAACGTCATACTAGAAGATTAGTAGTTTAACGTCATTTTGGACATGTGGTAGTTTAACTTCATTTCGGACATGTGGTAGTTTAATGTCATTTTGGACATGTGGTGATTTTGTTGTAGTTGTTGAGTTGCCTCTTGATCTTTTGTAGCTTAACGCGTGGGTTTGGGCATGTAGGTATGATTTTATACTCACCTTCCCCTTTATCAGTGATATCAAAGGGTAATTATGACCAAGAGACATCAATAGGAATGGCTCCTATGTTTGCGTCCTCTTGTGTTTCTTCAGTCCTAGTAGGGTTGTGAGTTAACGTTGGGTTGATATCTTGATGTATGTTCACAGTTTCATGCTTAGGCTCAACGAACTTGATTTTTGACTCTTGACTTACCTCAGGGTGTGAGGAAGCGATCGATATCGTTGTGTCCCCATGTATGATGATTTCACCACCCTCGTAAGATAAGTGGATCTCCTAGTGGATTGGTGAGGATACGGCTTTAAGTTGAGCTAGCTAGGGATGTCCTAGGATCATATTAAACCCTGGCATTTCATCAACCACTATGAATTCAGCTGATGTGGGGAATTGGTTTCCTACTATGAAATCTAAGGTGACCATAACTTTCACCCCAACATAGGAACCACTGAAGGATTTCAAGAAAGAGGTTGTCGTGGGCTGTATTTGTTCAGTAAGCCCCAATTTTTCGATGACAGGAAAAGGTATTACGTTTGTTATCGCGCTGTCATCAACATGCACCCTACGTATCTTGAAATGATTAACCTGTATCATTATGAACATAGGGGTAGTGGTAACTTCCCCTATTTTCTCATCTAGCTTAATGTATTTAGCACGAAACTCTAGGGATGTGGCCTTTGATTCTTGAAGTTGTGGGGACAATACTACATAAATGGATGGTTCATTTGCAGGAAGGTCCTCACTAACAAGGATCGAAGTCAGCATCTGTACAAGAGCTTCCGGATGTATAGATGAAGTCATTACTAGGTTGTATAGACTTAGAGAAGTATTCTTTTGTTTTAAGGCTTGTGTAACATGGGTTAACACACTTGCTAGATCTTTACCATTTGGGACATTCTTGTTTGCAGAGATTTGGTCCATTTGGCCTAGCATTCATATTTCTTGTGGAGGTGTTTTTGCATTAGTGACTGAGGATGTTGGGTTTGGGACATAATCCATGACATTATCCTTGTTTTGATGGCTCATACTAGGATCATTGATAGACGGACCCATAGGAACAGCATTTAGCGGTGTAGGCTTTGGTGGTCCCAATTTGTACTAATGGTTTTCTCTTTCTAGGCACTCTCTTGTTAGTCTATCATCAAGATGTTCTTGCAAAGGTCGTGGGGGAACGAAGGTGGGTTGTGTGTCAAGGTGTTTTGGCACCTGAATTACAAAGGGAATGGGTTAGGTTTTAGAAGGTGTGGTTGTTGTTGCAACAGAAGAAGGTACACAGATGACGAACAGCTTTAGTGGTGTAGTGGATGTGTGCGTGATGAAAGGGGTTTGATGAGATGTTGGGGTAGGTGTGTTTTCTAAAGGCCTACGGATTATGAAAGGTTTTCGCAAGATGTGTTGTCTACTTTCTACATGGATAGTATTAATTACATATGATGCATCATTGGTGTTGAGAGTATCCTTGTAGACTCCCATGGGTTGGTTTTGGGATCTTACTAGGTTTGCCTCATCGAATACCACCTCGCCCCTATCAATCATGCATTGTATATTTTGTTTAAAGGTGAAACAGTAATCAGTTCCATGACCAGGTCATTGGTGATACTCGCAAAACCTATCCAATCTAAAGCCCCTTGGAATGGGAGGTTCATTAGGTGTTGCTAAGGTTGGGTTCTTGGTCAACTCATAGAATTGATCATGTTTTTGAGAGGCCGTGGGAGACATTTGCTTATGTTTGATTAGCCTGGCCTTTCGAAGCTAATCGAGAAATTCTAAAGGTTTCATGGGCAAGGGTGTGTATTGAGCAGGGTCTTTTTTTTCGAATGTACAGGTGTGGCCCATGTTGGTGTTCCTATTCGAGGAAGTTTTAGGTGTAGGTGTTGTAGTGACCGAAAATGTCAGCAGCTAGAAAGAACACTAACAGGTCGTCGACCGCTGACAGCCTTGACCCCATTTCTACTGGAGGACGATGCTGGATGGGATGGAAATGGGGTGCCCTGAATGGTTTGGTCAATTAGACAGGGACTTGGTCAGTGTCTATATAATATTTTGCAACGTGTAATTTGAAAAATGAAATTGATAGCATGAAGTAATACTTGAACGTAAAAGAAAAAGGTAGAAAATAGCGTAAAATGCAAATAATAAGTAAGAGACAAAGTAAAATGCAATTAAAAAAGTACACCACATTGAAGCTATGACCTCACTCTATCAAGATGGATACAATCAGTTGCACAGTGCTGGGAAGTGCAGAGATCTCGGGAGTAACCAAGACGTGTAGAGCAAGATGGCTGTGTGCCTGAACGTAGGTTCCGTTAACAATGCAATGTTCCACCAAGGTGGTAGAAGAAACCAGAACAAGATGCCAACTGAGAATGCTAACTATTTACAAAGTTAAATAGAAAGCTTACAATGCTTGAGGTTACAATGCCAACCTTTCTGCTCATCAGCCAACCACACTGATAGCTGACCAAATTCCCAGGAAAATAGACTAGGGACTGAAAAGCTGCAAAGGAAGTCAAAGCACGAGAGAGCCAGTGGGAGATAGAGCTAGAGCCAGAGAGCAAAAAAAGACTGAGAGAGCCCAAAAGGTATTTTAAGCATCACTCATTAGGGTATTTATAGGACCAAGGTCATGTGAGAGATGCAGTTTGAATGCCACGTGCCTTAGGCCTATGTTGACCTATCTATGCTGCACGTGCCTACATGACCATTGGGTGAGCCTTCCACGCCGCAATTATGAGCCTTCCATGCCATAATTGCACTGTCAAAGCAACAGTGCAATTAGGTGAGGTGCATTAATGTTGCATAACCACTTGCCATGTTTTTCTATGCTTTGTAGCATAGCATGTTTGGCATGGCATGGCATCTTGTTACGTTGTGCTACGCTACGCAATGTAGCGTAGCGTGGCCGCCAATTTGAAGCAAGAAACTTGCGTTGTGTCCTATTGCATGTCATAGATTTGCTACACTATGCTACGCTACGTAGCGTATCATAGCTTAGCAGCTGTCCTTAGTCGCAAAAAATGTTGCCAATATGCAAGCTTTATCTTTTGCACTGCAAAACCTGCGAACTTGTTGATCCTACCCTTGAGGTTCCTTTTGTCACTTCCACAGAATTGCTACACCTTACTACATCATGTAGCTTAGCATAGCATAGTAGCAAACATGACTTGATTTTTCCAAGTTCGCTGCTTTCTGACGGAAGGAGACATTGTCGAAGGACTTGAAGTCGGGCGAGGGGATTGGTCATCTAGTTTTTGCTATGTTGTGCTACGCTACATAGCACTGTGCTTCTACAATGTCTTTTGAAGTTTTCTATGCTACATGACATAGCATAGCGTAGCAAGACTTCTTGACTTAGAAAACTTGCTAAAGTGGATAGTCTGAACATTAGAGCATCCATCTCCTAAAGAACTGTTGTAACACTACGTGAATTGCAAAGACGTGGTGAAGCAAGTATACCTTCAAATTTTGGGGTGTTTTAGGTGTAGGTGTATTTCTTTCATAGCCATTTGGGATAGTAGGTTATTTTCCTTTTTGTCCTAGATGGCTAGGTTGGGTTGTCTCAGCCACTACTGCTACCATCATCTTGGATTTGTCTTTCCTCATATGTTGGATCCTAAAAGTCGAGTAGGCTGGGTCATTGCTTGTTTGTGCAACCTCTTCTATGTCTTTAATTTGCACAAATTCTTAGCTCAAGGTATGGGGTTTCAAATAGTAAATTTTTGATTTAATAAAGTCATTTGTGGCCGCCTTAAGAATGGTAAGTAGATATGTTTCAGGTATAGGCTCGTGAAGTTCATTCAGGGCCGCACTCCACCTTTGGATAAATTTTTGTGCAGGCTCTAATGGTGCTTGTTTAATTTGAATTAGGCTATCTAACATGGCTTCAGGTTTTAGATTGTATTTGAAACGGTTGACAAACTGATGCAACAAGTCCTCTAGAGAAGATATGGAGCTACGGGGTAAAGCTTAGTACTAGTCTAGGGCTTTCCCAGTTAGGGACATAGCAAACACATGTAGAATTACATGAGGCCATGCCTGAAGCAATATACATTCTATTCGGAATGTTACTAGGTGAGTGTTTGGGTTCCCTTCTCCATTATACTTGGTAAGCTGAGGTAATGAACCTCCCTTTGGCAAGGTTAGCAATGGGACTAAGGGGCCAATTGGATCATCTTGATAGAATTCTAGTACCTTAACTTCCTCAGTGTTCATAGTTTTAAGGCATTTTAATTCTTTTGCTAATGAGTGCATCATTTTCTTCATATTTTCCCACTCTTGGGCAGTAGGAAAATCGGTGGATTGGGTTGACGGTAATTGATTATGATTTAATTGTTGCATCATTTGTGGAAAGAGAGATTGTTGGACTATTTTTTATTGCAGTGGGACAATGTTTAGGGCTGAGACTATGGGGTGTGGTATGCTATAATGGGTAGAAAGGTTTTGCTCAATAGCTGGTGGGACCCACTACCCAATCATAGGTTGTGAAGTGATCATTGGTGCCTGTTGGATTTGCACTTGAGGTATGTAATGAATGGACGTGGAAGAAGGTATGATCGATGGCATCCCAATCACCTGAGGTTGAGAGGTTGATCCTACATTAGTTTGAAGAGGAGGTTGTTGGGATTGCATTTGTAGATGGAGAAGATGGATGCATTAGATTGAATGTTGGACTCGGAGAAGATGGGAATGGAAATGGCTAANATGAGAAGTTAGGATATGAATTTATGGTGGTGTTCAGAGAGCAGGATTATGTCAAATGATGAGGGGATGAATTCACAACCTCCTTTGTGGATAAGTTGGCTTCTCTCTCTACATGATTGATGTGTAAGTTGGCTTGGATCTTAACATAGATGAAGTTATATTGTTCGGGTGTAAGAGTCGCATAGGTACGGTCTTTGCCCTATAGCCTGAGTGATTGGCATGTAGGGCCTTAGGTGTTTATCTATTCGATGATAGTTATGGATTTGGTAGCAGTCATAGGTTTCGAGGTTTCAGATCCAAAGTTAGAGGTCGACAACGTCATCGAGTTAATTTGGGAGGATTCCATAATGAACGTGGGTGAACTAGGATATATGGGCTAAATGCGAGCAAATGCACCATGACAACTACAGCATGACAACTGCAAGACAACATGACAACTGCAAGATAGTGTGACAACTACAAGATAGTGTAACAACTATAACTAAAGCATGACAACTGCAAAATAGTGTGACAACTGCAACTACAACATGACAATTGCAAGACAGCATGACAACTACAGGATAATGTGACAACTACAACTATAGCGTGACAACTGCAAGATAGCATGAAAACTATAGGACAGCGTGACAACTGCAATAGGGAGACTCACAGGGATAAGATGAATAAGTTTTCTTGCATGATTGATGTTTTAACAAGTTTAGGCCCTCCTTCTAGCGCCAATTTACTATACTGACCTAAATCATCGGTGTAAGGATGGAAGGAAAATAAACACTAGAAGATTGTCGGGTAGACATAGCTAACCCTGCCTTCGGCTAAGGACAAGCTGGAAAAGTAAACGAAGGTAGAGTGCCTTGGATGGTCTACATGCAAATCAACCAAGGAATTCCCCGAGTATAAACTATGGCTTG
This sequence comes from Gnetum montanum, assembly GCA_015680685.1. Classification (NCBI taxonomy): domain Eukaryota; kingdom Viridiplantae; phylum Streptophyta; class Gnetopsida; order Gnetales; family Gnetaceae; genus Gnetum; species Gnetum montanum. Next base: position 90,175 of record MNCI01003327.1, on the reverse strand, counting down.
CATTGGGGTTATCGTAACTGAAGCTTTAAAATGTAAACAATGTAGATGAAATGTAAACAAAAACATATGCAGGTATCATAAACAAAACATAAACAGTAAACTGAAATGTAAAATAGAGCAAACAGAATAATGGCTAGCAAAGCGAACTGATTTGTATTGCTTAGAAAACATGTGCACTGGTCAAAGCGTAGCTACACATGCGGATGGCAGGTCAAGCACTAAGCCCCATGGTGATGTGATGTGATGTGTGTCAAAAGTACTTGGATGTCAAGATCCAAGGCGTGCCGAGCACCCAAGAATTGCTGGTCTGAGTTTCCTAAGCCATCTATTTTTGGAAATTTCCCACCTAGCTTATGTGAATTGATAGGGTATTTATAGGGTTTGGTCGAGCTCGGGTGCGGAATTTGAGAATGGAATCAACGGTTGAGGGATGAGGGAAAAACAGATCTAGTGACACATGTCCAATGGACAACTGTGCATGAGTTGGATGTGTGTTGGCAAGCTATATTCTAGACCAGGTACATTGTATTTTACAACGTATGGCTTACTCAAGCCCATGGAAGCACATACAATTTGGACTGTGAGGACCTGAAAAGCCCACAAGTGAAGATTTATAATGAGATGATAATGTACAACAAGAGAAATTAACTTTGGCTCTCTTGAAACTTCTAGATTTTTGACTTGCTTACTGCACAATGTCGATCTGAGTGTTTCCGTGGTTCCAAGGCATCTTATGGCTGACCAGGACCTCCAGCATGCCTTGATTTTGTCACAATGTGTCTTCAGTGTGTGCACGCTATAGTCACGCTACGCTCACGTTGTAGCATGACTTCATCGTGACTTCAACATGACTTAACAAATTTTTTCCAAATTTTTCATTTTGAAGACTGATTTTCAAAGTGTAAGAATTGTCTGGCTATGATTGATGAATTGAGCTTGAAAGTGCCTTATTTCGAGTTATTTTTGATGGGTCACACTGGAGTCATGCTGCAGCATGACCACAATGTGACATCTAGCATGACATGTAGCGTGTCCAAGGTGAAATGATGCATTTTGCACCAAATTTTGATTTTTGACCCCTTTTTTTGAGTGCAACTATTTTCTGTCTAAGAGTGACCTGAAATCTGTAGGTTTGAGTTTGGACATGACTTTTCTGAACCATTTTTGAGTATGTCATGCTGTAGTCACACTGCAGTGTGACATGCAGCGTGACATGCGAAACCTTTGCAAAAACTTGCAATTTTGACCTGAAATCTGGCATTCCAGAAGTTGGGGCTCGAAGCTGTGAACTTGCAAACTTGCACATTGTAGATTAGATTGTTTTGGCTCAATTTTGAGACTCTGAGAGTTGCTCACACTATGTGCAAGCTTCCAACTTGATGGGATGAGCAAGCTGGCTTGATTTAGCTGAGCACGGTTTCCATGCCTTAGCCAAATTTTGCCCCCCGAAAGCTCAAAAGGGCTTGAGTCATTCTTGTTTCAAAGTGTTAGGCTAAAATTAGTGGTGTTTCAACTTCAAGGGAAGTTGATGCTTTTGTGTTGGCCATTCTCTTGGGTGCTTGGATGTTTTCTTCTTGAGTTTTCTTACCATTTCGATGATTGCTATATTATCGGAAAGCTGAGTAAATAAAAATAATAAGTCTTTGCATGGTGTGGTTCTCACGTAAAAGAAAAAAAAATAGTGAGGATTCAAAGCACACCCCTTAGACAAAATAATCATTTGGGCTACAAGCACTAGTTATGGAACTAAAATAAACATGTTCCCTCTAACTAAGGCCCTTCTCGCTCCCTATTCTATCCTCCTTCGTTTCGTCAGAATGTTGGTGGCTCTTTGGTGAAGGCATTCTTGTTACTTCAAGTGGATGGATTAGCCAAATGCATTAATGCGAAGTCATTGGATGTGGTTTGTTTGAGGCAAAACTTGGAATGGGATCTACTAAGTCACATTAATCATTAAATACACAAGGGGATGTACACCACCTTGTTCTTGAGACTCCATTCCATTCTCTTCTTTCCATCCTTCTTTCTCCATTTATCACCTCATTGCCGGTTGTATCAGTAGTCTATATTTTGGTGGATGCATTGTTTTCTTTTTGGTAAACTCTTGTGGTTAATAATTTAACTCTTTTTTCTAAATGACATTTCTAGAGCCTACGGACTCATTGAATGTGGGATTGTCAGGGTATTAAGGGCATGAGCCTGCTTTCTGAAGGATCCACTGACATTCCTAGTTGGTGCATTCATTAAATTCTTTCCTTTAACATTTTGCAATCAACTCTATTTTGTTCATTTCCATATTGACATCCATTTCATCGATGTTCCAGTTGTCTCTCTTTCTCCATCTTCCTTATTTCTTTTCTTTTTCCATTCTATCACTACCAGAGGTTTGCTCTCTATCATGGGGGTCTTGGTCCAATTTTTTTGATTTTTCTCTAAAGCCCTACACCTTGGGTAGTCACTGATATAATATCTCTAGAATCTGCAACCAGCCATACCATAATTCAGCTAATGGACCTTTCACCGAAGCAAGGTATCAACTGCATTGTGATTTGTTTACCCTTGCAAATATAAGACTATGTTGTGTGTGCAGATGGAAATCATACCACCACGGATTGGACCTGGAGGGAATACCTGGAATGGATTGGTTCTGAAGCAGTTATGCAAGGAACAAGATTGATGGCACGCTGACAGATGGACAACAAAAGCTGCAATCTTGGCATTGGTAGCAGCAGACTTCTTCTCTCTTCTCTCTTCTCTCTCAGCTGCCAAACAAGGCTTGATGTAAAATGTATAAAGTGTTCACTCTTGTTGTCGTGAATACCATTTTTGTCATGTTCTGTAATGATGATCCATTCACATGTCATCCCATTCACCATTAGTTCCATTCAAGTCAAAAATCCCATACCTTCCCAATGTTTTGTAAGGAACTCAAGGACGAGTTTTTATTCAGTCATGGGGGTATGATGGGATGCGATATCACATCCTTCCCTGCGATATCGCATACGTGATATCACATCCCAATGCTAGTTATATAAATAAGAGGCAACTCTCCCTTGTTTCTCCATCTAGATCTAGACCTTAGCAAAACTCTTTCCATTTTTTCATTCTAGAGTTAGAATAATTTCCATGTGCCCGCAGTAGGAATCCTAAAGTGAACGAATCTTTATTCGAGCAATTCTATACCTAAGCACACAATTGTGTACAACAATAAAGACGAACGTTTAGATAAACCTTGCAGTGCATGGACTAAGATAAATAGGACTTTAATTACTGTTAATTGTTTAAATCGTTTCTTAAGGACTTAATCTCTCTCAACCCTCAACTCTCATAGTTAAGTGCATTCAGTACGACTGCTTCAAGCATGTGCGTTATGCTTGGTAATCCCAGTAAAGAATGGCATTTGGTAATCCTAGCAACATTGCATTAGTTTAGGGTGTGAAAAGACAAGTGGGAACGTATACTGATGCTAGGGTAATTAAGGCTTAGTTAGTTAAATTTAGTTACTTAGTCTATTCACCCTTTCTCTCATTAGCATAGGTGATAAAAACATAAAAGATATAAAAATCACATGCCTCAAGCTTACTTAACCATACAACCATGACAAATACAAGTAAGCTTGGGAGGAAAACAATTGATTAACCTTAGGTGTTCCATAAGGCGTGTAGGCACTTAGTCTGCAGAGTTTGATAGGATCGTGTGTGTAATACTCATATTCGTATGGTTGAGTGTAGTGGTACCTTGCCACTCATCACTTTATTTTTCACTTCTACTTTATAGGTGTGGTTCATGCTATCCAAGATGGGTTGTCATTCTAGATTTTTTTTTGACATGGAATTAATTCTAGCCTTTGCCATCTTGGTCACTTTCTTGTTGATTTGCTTATACATTTCCATCTAATCTTGAGAGTGTTCCTTGAACTATTCATGCTTCTTTTTGTCATTTTTCTACACACTAATTTTGATGGCTAAGTTTTGTCGAATGACATGTACCTCCTCCATGGAGAGGGTTTTCTTTTCTTTTATGATGCAACTCATATCTTGGTTGACCGTCACCAACTATTCCCTTAGTTGATGGATGCTTTCGTCCAAAATATTTTTCTATTTTTCAACAATGATCAACCACATGTTATCTACATTCAGTTGTTTATTTTTCTCTTGTAAGGTAGCAAGTGCTTTAGCATGGGTTAATACTATTGTTCCTTTCTCATTTTCCATCTCTTTATTATTGTTAAGGAGGTAACTGATGCTACTTGTTTTGGTGTAATGAACTGAGTTGGATCTATCCTTTCTACTCTTAGGGCTACGAGCTCTTCTTGTAATCTGCAAATCTCATTCTTAGCATGCTTTGCCCTAGTTTTGGTCATGATCAATTTTCCTTTGATGGAAATCAATTCAGACTGTGTTGTAGTGAAATTACTAGGAATGTTGAAGAGATTTTTCATAACCTATCTTGTCTACAATAGTCTATCTAACACATCTTCATGTTCTATAGGAGTTATAGAGGTACTAGCTAACATTTGAGCATCTTTGATTCTAGAAAAATTAGCTGGTGGCACAATAGGTACATTGAAGGATTCTTTAATGTGATCCATGCTCACTTCTACAGATCCTACTACATCATGGTGTTACATGATCACAACTATGATTCCTTCTCCAAATTCAAGCACCACTTGAAATGATGTAGTGTTTTTCGAAATTTGTTGTGACCACTGGGCCTCTCCTCCTGATTCTAATGATATTTGTCTACTAGTAGGATTTGTTGAGATGGTTGGCTTGATTGCATCATCAACTACTTTGAATAAATTGGCATCTTCCATACTTTCCCAATTAATGGTTTTTGCAATTTATTGTAGATGAATCATTGAAGGCTAATGAGTAGCTAGGTACCCCTACACTCAACTATACGAATACAAGCATCCACGTACGATCTAGTTGAACTTCATAGATGGGCTAGTTGTGGTATCTAGATAGCTACATGTTGATTCCAGTTCACTATCTTCCCACCTAGACTAGTATTTACTTTATCATGTATGGTTTAGTCCAAAGTGAGCTGTATGATGTGTTTCCTATCACTATGCTACTCCTAAGGTCAATAGAGAATAACTTTGATTAAGCTAATGAGAAATACAAGGAAAAGTCTCAGGTAGCTTAAGTGCGATGAGCATCAATCCTTAATCATCTGTACACATCTTGGACTTCATGTACTACTTCTAGGATTACCAAGCACAAGTTACTTAAGAACTCCTAGATATGCTACTAGAGTACCAAGTAGTCATACTTAAATGCTCGTGATAAAGTCATACTCATTTCGTGTTCAACAATAAGAATAGTAAATGATGGTAAAGAAATATTAATTAAGGAAACAATAAATAACAATAGCAATTGAACAATTAAAAGCTAAGTGAATGCTACAATGATGGAGTAANCATACAATTACAATGATCACACTATGGGCATGCACTAGGGAAAGAATTGAAATGAATTGAAAACTAACAAAAAGATCCTACTCTAACACTATCTAACTCTACCTTTTCCTGTACACCCGAGTATGGTATTTATAGGTTCACACAGGAATCATGATATCATGTATATGATATTGTTACTCAGGCTATGATATTGCGTAATTGATATTGAGGATTCAATATCGGGGCCTAGCAAATCAAAATTCATCATACCCCAATAATTGAATAACAACTTGTCCTCGAGTTAAACTAAATGAGAATGAGTCCAATTAATTACACAATGGATAGGTATGGGATTATTGACTAACTAAAAATTATTCATGCCGTAGTGTGGGATTGAACAAAAAAAATTGGGACACAAACATAGAATTTACAAAAACAAAATTTGTTGGAACTCATGTGGTTCTTGGCAATGGTGGCTCCTCCATGGGTCTCTTTCCCTTATCTTGTGCTCTAGGTTTTGGAAATTGATGTTTCTGAAGGAGTGCCTAGAGCTTTTCTTCTTTAGTTCAGGAATCCAGTGTCATCCATGCTGATGCTCCAATGTTTGATGGAGTTGGCATCTTCCATGGACACAGCAGTTGCAGAAACATCTAGTTGGCCTTGACATACCAAGCTACAAACAACAATCATTTCTCTTCATAGGCTCTAGCCTGAACCTTTCCACCTTTTGCTTGGCCAGATTATGTAGTGACAAGAGTTTTCTAATGAATGTCAAATGATTGTGCCTCCTACTTTGCATGAGGTACTTGGTCTTTGCCTCCTCTTGGGCATTTACCTGCACCTTGAGAAAGTCCTCCTTGCTATCCTCTTTTAGGGACCATCTATAATCACACAAGGACCGATTGTTAGTAAGGTTGTTTAAATAAATTCAATTATCTTATACCTTACTCATTGCCTTTAATAAATGTTTGCTTCATTGCTTAGTATGATTCTAGAGTTAGAGATTTTTCAAGGAAATTTTCCTAAAAGTTTAATCTTGGACTTGATCTGTCTAGGTAACACATAAAAGAACATGTAATGATTCTAAGGAACATTCGATAAAATAATGACAAAGGAAAGAATAGATTTGACAAGGGAGTACTTGGAAGGAATTGTTGGCACATTTGGCCATTCCATGGAACAGTTGGAATATTTTATTAAAAATTGGAACAATCTATGGTTGTAAATTTAGAAGTAAATTTATAGCTTTAAGGTTATGGGTTGATGGGTGTTAAATAAAATAATGTTGAGGCCTCCTTGATACAAAATTAAAGTGCTAGATTATTCCTTATTGGAGATTGGAAGATAGTACAATAGCAAACAAGGAATTGTATTATTTACTTGAAAAGTATTGGTGAAGAATGTGCTCTAAAAAATTATTTTTGGAAAGGTCCCAAATTAAAAATCCCTATTGTTAAGATCAGTTTTATATTTGGCCCTAAGATAACGTTTGAAACTCCAATTCTCGGCAGCCATTCCTACCTTGCAAAAATCAGAAAATAAAAATAAAAATCAGCAGCGCCTCCATTGTCCTGAAGAATGTGCAGTTGCAACCGAAGGCAAAGGAGATGAAAATAAGCTTGATGATCCACGGGTTTCAATGGAGATGCAAATAAGCTTTCCATCTATTCCTAATCGTAGCATTCCAAAAAAATCGCGTTTTCACCAAAGTAGCGGGAGTGGACAATCGCCAACCGCGCGATGCTTATCACGGAACAAACGAGCACTGCAAAAAAACCGCCATCGCCATGGGCACAGCCAAGTCCTTGAGGCACAAAACCCCTTTGCTGTGGATGCAGCAGCAAAGGAAAAAATCAAAACCCTCGTCCACACGCAGAAACAAAATCGCGTTTTGTTCAAACCCCATCTTCATCTTCAAACCACCCTCTTCTCTAGCACTGCCACTGCAATAGCGAGCTCTTGCTCTACACAGCAGTCCATGTCGGCAGCTGAGGAGTGATTTCACCACCAAACCCTATCCGTTTCTACACCACTGTTCTACACATCAGCACTATTTTCAAACAACTCAGCAAATTTCGTGGTTGTGCGCCCTTGGAAAATATAGAAATAGGTTAATTGCTGCAACAAGATTGAAAACAAAAACAACATCACAACTAGGAACTAATTTCAAACTTTCAGGTGATGAAAAATGGTAATCACAAATGTTATTCGCCCCTGGAACCTGCAATCCGAAACAGCAACCTTGCCCGACGCTGAAGCATTCGATATCACGTACCAATCCACAGAACGCGGCAACAAAGACACAAAGGCACACTAAGACAGGTGTCAAGAGATATTTTGGGTTGATGCCTGTGAATCAGAGTTTCAGTTTTATTCATCAAAAATAAAATTTTAAATGGTCTAGTGATTAATTCACAATGTCACATATGCTAATAGTGTGAAGCCCTGATTAAAGACTTACCTTTTAATTTAATTATTCCAAGGCTTCAAAACATTATTTTCTTAAACATTATTATATAAGTTACTACCCATAAAATATTTGTAATATTAATGATAAAATATTTGTAATATT
>MNCI01003327.1:49414-69993 GCA_015680685.1 Gnetum montanum | reverse complement strand
AAAATGTTAATAGAAATTTCTATCAAGCAACAAGAACAGTAAGAGCAATCTAAAAATCCAAAAATTACTTGCCAAGGATGATACTATCTAAACCACTAGCTAAATAATTTAAACAAAATAAAAAATAAAAAAACATAACTCACAGAACTATGACAGAGGCTGAAATCCTTTATTTAGCAAGCCATCAACCAATCGTTCACAATTTCTTCTTACAAGCTCTTCCCGGAATCCAAATTGTGTCTCCAAGTGAGAGCCCAAGTGCTAACTCGTAGCCTTGCAAAGTGTAGTATCAATGTCTTCTTCACAAAGTATGATGTCTTTTTCCCAAAAGTGTGATAAGTGAGACCTCTTTTTTTCTCCTTCCTATCCTTGAAGCCCTTTTATAGGGTTCAAAGGTAGGTAGGTAAGTTACAAAAGATCTTGGGTGGTTTTAACCACCATAGAGATAAAAAAGCGACAATGGACAAGTGTCCTATTCAACTGCCAAGTGTCTTCATTCAGTTGCCAAGTATCTTCATTCAGTTGCCAAGTGGTCACCATGGAGAGAAACAAGTTGCAGTTGACAAGTGGCCTTTGTGGTGGTTACAAACATCATGGGATTAAGGCTAGGAGGTTATAACTTCCACATAAAGTTACAATTATATAAATAAAAGCTATAGTTGGAAATGTCCATAAATCCCCCTTTTTATAAAATAGCTATACATAAAGGTCAATAAATAGAATTTGATCATCTATCTCCCCTTGGCCATGCTGTAGAATAATTTGGAGAGGCTTGTGCAACCTCCTTTGCTAGCAATTAGATGAATGTCCCTCTTCATTCCCACATATTTGGCATATTTTTGATAAATTGGAGATTCATTCCCTCGAATAACTGCATCATGAGCATCGATCTCTTGTCTGAACTCATTTTCAGAAGGTCTCATAACATTTTGTTGTAGCATTTATCAGCTCCTAATTGTGCAATTCTCTTTGCTGTGTAAGTCATCCAACCCTCAGGCTGAGCATCCAAATATTCCCTTGTTAATATTGTGGTGATGTTACAATACTTCGGGATATGAAGATACTACTTTGAAATGGTCCACAACACGTGCCTCAAGCCCCAAACCATTTCTTCTCATGCATTTCCCACACGGCGTTGAGAACCAGAAACCCTAAATATTGGTGCAGTTGTTTATCCATTGAATGTATTCCTGAAACAGGAACTGATCATATTCCAAAGTGCGCAATCTTTTGAAACCAAGCTGAACCAATCGTTTCTTGTCATGGTTTTTGTCACCGATTCACTTGTGGGAAGGAGTAGGGCAGGGCCTGCACTAAATCCCTGTGATAATCGGAGAGTAGAATGCAAAGGTTTTTTCTGATCTAGTCTGCATGCAAGCCATAAGGTCCCGTCTGGCTAGAGAAATCAAAATTTCGTACTTTTGAATGGGAATCAGCTTCACGTAGTTTTATCGCCTCAAATTCGCATTCAATGTTGAGAATCTGTCACTGCATCTTATTGTAGGAAATTGCAGCTACTTGATGAAGAAATCCACACCAAAATTAAAACACCCATGCCTCGGCCTACAAAAAAAAATTTTGCGGCCAACGCTAGGAGGCAAACAAGAATCCCAAGCCTAAGCTTGGTCCTCTGTTCACAATTCAAAAAAAATGGCAAGGAAATGTCGACAGGGACAGAGCCGCAAGACGAAGAAAATGGATGAAGAATGATCAAGAAATAGAGAGCCAAAGAACCCCCTTGGTTAATGCAAATACGTGGGTTTCTGTATTTTGCATTGTGTTTCGTTTGCATCTCTGTGATTTTTTTCTATTTCAGTTTCAGCAACATCAAATTTTTTTAAATTTCAAGCACAGCAACATCAAATTTTTCTCCGCCCAAATCACAAACTAGAACACTCTCTTCCTTCTCAGAACGCTTATCCAAATCCTAAGCAATTTCTACTCACATTTTAAAAAAAAATCTCAGCAATTTCCTTCACTTTAGTAGCACCATGGAAGATATCTCCTCTACAGTAAATCGTTTATTTCCACCCTTGAAACTTACCTCTATCAGTGGCTTGCCTTCAAGGCTAGCAATTACAGAAAATAACCAATGGCATTATCAGTCTGAATACTAGAGTCTGAAACGCATCTGCCAATAATTCTCTTGGCATCAAAGACAGTATTTTTGGTGGTTCCATGCAAACTAATTTATGGTAGCTTGACCCACAAGCCGTTCTGTGGCAGTAAAGGCAACCATGGAGGGAGTGGTTCTGTTGCCCTGTTGTTGTTTTTCCAATTTTCAAATGTCTTTTTCACAGTATCACATAACATTATTGTGCTCTAAAAATCTGAGTCATAGCTATCCATAATTAAAAGAAATAAATGTCATCAAAGATTTTTGGACTTGCTAAAAAACTCTTCATCTTGTTATTATATTCCAAGGATACCATCCTACACTCTGATACAATTGCGTTATTTCCCTTAAGAAGTTTAAAAAGAGATTTCTTTTTTTTTACTTGATGATTTTATCATGCCAACCTATTCCATGAAATGGCCAAAATGTGCCAACAATTACCCATAAAAATATAAAAAGAAAAAATAATAAATAATAAGATAAAACAACAAATAAAAAGATAAAACAAAAAATTGAAAGATGAAAAACTAAAAAATAAAAAAATGTAAAATTAAAGAAAAGGAAAAATATTTATTAATTCTACTCATTCGAATGGAGGATATCCCCCATAACTAAACTTTTGAGCATGGCTAGAATTAATAAATGGAAAATGCGAATCCATGAATGTGGGAAATATTGGAGTCTAGTCATATCCAAACCACTGGGTGTCTTTTGATGTGGTGGTAGGAATGTACCCAAATTGGGATGCACACACTTGATTAAAGTAGGTATAGTGGAGAAAATTATAAGATGTGGTTAAGCAATAAGGAGTTGACCCACTATGGCACACATGACCATAAGATGGTATGCAAGGATCGATATGTCTTCCTATGTGGTTATATTTATTGGGGCACATGGTAGTTGGATTATTGATTGGTGGCCTTGATAAGGTAATAGGAGGCATTGTGTTTGAGGAGGTAGATGCATCACATTGTTGAAATTTCACTAGGTTGGGGGATGTAGTGGTTTCAAAAGTGTGCTATTTCTTTTTTGGTTGTGCCTAAAGAAAGGGCACTTTTGACATTGTAGAGGGCCTCCACTGTTGTTGATAGTAGCAGCACAAGTAATGTTTGTGGGTTGGTGTTGTGGTGTAAAACCTTCTAGCATACCCAGTGGTGATGTAGAAGGAGATGAAGGATGAGAATATTGAGGTTGAGAAGAAGTGTAAAGAACATGAGGTGGTGATCTTGTGGGAGAGGATATGGGTTGATAGTATTTAGGAGAATGAAAATGACATGGTAAGATAGAGGATGTTGACCCAGTTGGGGAAAAAAGATGTTGAACCTGATAAGTGCTTAGGTTTGGATGGTATGAAGGGTGTGACCAGTTTGATGGTGGCCTCCCCCACGACTAGGATTTTTGCCACTATGATTGGACATGGTATTTTTGTACGAACTCTAGATGTAACACTCCTTCTCCAATGCTCATGTAAATGTGACAAGATTGGACATTGACCTTTGAGATGATCATATAGGCAAATGTTACATTGATACGTATGATAAGCAGTTGAGTTCTTATTCTTATTCTCTTTGATCCTTCTTTTTGATTTTCTAGTGGTGTTCTATCCTATTTCTTTATTCGTCATGGTTCTACCTCTAATAGTGTTGGCATATTCTTCACATTTTTCATGTACCCATTCTATCATATTATTGATCCTTACCTCAATTTCATCTAGTGATTGTAGTATTGGCAAGGATGATTCTACCTCCTTGAGGTGAGTTGATTTCTCCTCTTCATGATTATGGACCCTTACTATTTTAAGATCTTGGTCCTATTGAGAGCTTTCAAAATTCTTCCATTTAGCCATTTTCTCCTTCTTCTTTTGCTACCTGCTTAATAAGCTCTAGGAATTGGTTGGTTTGTAGTTTGTATAGTTGACCTCAGGCATACATCCCTAGGGTTTCCCTTGTTTCATTATGGAACATTAGCCTTTTCTTGGAGAATTCATGGCCTTGGCAATTGTTTAACAATGAATAGTATCTTTCTAGGGCCATGTCCAAGGGTTCATGTTGCCCCTGTTTCCCCCTATTTCCATTCTTGGATTTGTCTTCTCAAGGTTGACACTCTTACATAGGTTTGATATCTTTCATTGAAGAGTTCTACCATTGTTGGCCAACTTCGAATTGATTTTGGTCTTAAGGACCTGTACCATACTTTTGCTTGGCCAATGAGTGTCATAGGAAGGAGCTTAAGTTTTTTCCACCCATTATCAATATTGTTCCATACATAAGCATTATGGAAGGCTTGTAAATGATGTTGCAGATCTAAATCATAGCCTCTTTAAAAATTAGGAAATTTGTTTAAATCAAGCCTGGGTAGATAGCTTTCCTTACAATGTCTGCAAGATATTCAAGCAACCTCTTGTATATGCATTAGGCTCTTAGTGGCTAGTAGGAGTTCATTGTCACTAGGTAGGTTATGAATTTGTGAGTTGGGATGATGTTTTCTTTGTTTATGTACATAGGAGACCCTTGCATAAGATTGAGTACTCCAAACTTCATCTTCATCATCATATAATTCATTGGTTCTCCAATGAATTGCCTTACTACTTGTTGCATTATCATAGTCTTGAGAGAGAGACGTTGTTGTAAATTTGCATGTGTCTTATTTGTAATTACTTCTTTTTGAAAGATGTATCGTCAAGGATTTTTTACAATGATCTTGGATGATGCAACTAATCTAAATAACTAGCACCGTCCCTAACAATAGCGTCAATGATGAGTGGCTAGGTACCCCTACACTCAACCATACGACTATGAGCATTCATGCACGATGTAGTCAAACTCTGTAGATGGGCTAGTTTTGGTATCTAGATAGGTACACATTGATCATAGTTTTCTATCTTCCCACCTAGACTAGTATTTTCTTTGTCATGTATGGTTTAGTCCAGAGTGAGGTGTATGATGTGTTTCCTATCATTATGCTTCTCCTAAGGTCAATAGAGAATAACTTTGATTAAGCTAATGAGTAATACAAGGAAAAGTCTAAGCTAGCCTAAGTGCGATGAGCATCCATCCTTAATCAGCTGTACACATCTTGGACTTCGTGTACCACTTCTGGGATTACCAAGCACAAGTTACTTAAGCACTCCTAAATACACTACTAGGGTACCAAGTAGTCACACTTAAATGCTTGTGATTAAGTCATACTCATTCTGCATTTAACAAAAGGAATAATAAATGACAATAAAGAAATATTAATTAAGGAAACAATAAATAACAATAGCAATTGAACAATTAAAAGCTAAGTGAATGCTACAATGATGCAGTAATCTTGATATTTATTGTCGATCATGTGCATGTCCAAGTACATCACACTCGAATAAAGGTTCTGTACAATTACAATCATCACACTATGGGCATGTAGTGGGGAAAGAATTGAAATGAATTAAAAATAACAAAAAGACTCTACACTTACACCTACTGACTCCCCCATGCCCCCCCCCCCTTTTCCTGTGCACCCAAGTGTGGTATTTATAGGTCCACACAGGAATCAAGATAATGTGTATACGATATCGTTGCTCAGGCTGCTATATCATGTACCCAATATTGAGGACTCAATATTGAGGATCTGTTATTGGGGCCTGGAAAATCACAATTCATCAAAGGCCTATAACCTTGTGGTGGTCATAGTGGAACTTGAAATTGCTACTATTGTCATCGTTTTATGGTTTGAGTAGTCTCTTTAGTGTCTAGTTGTTCTTTATTTAGCTCTTTTTGGGAGGCATTGGCTTAAGCATTTTGGCATAGGAAGCATTCTATGCCTTCCCTAATGCATTTGCATAACTTTTGGATAAGGTAAGGGAATGGAAGTATTAACTTCCTTGCCTTCTTCTCCTCAAACTACCATTAGATTTCTATGAAGTAGAGGTAAGCAATGTTCATATTGAACTTTCCCATTAATATTTTGCTACCACTAGTTGCATATGTAGATATTTGGTTCAATCTCTTGGTGGGAAACAAGTGATAAGTACCACTTTTAAAATAGATCTTTTCTTTTGTAGTTAGTTCACTATATTATTTATTGTCCTTGCCATACACCCACTATAACCACAACTTCCTAGCATCTATGTTAGATCTTGTTGATATTTGTGCCATCTTTGCCTCTTCATTGGGCACATTCAATACCTCTACAATTACCTCTAAGTAAGACATTGAGATCCCTTCAATTTTTCTTGTAGCATCTACTTGTTAATTCTACTAAAACTAGAGTGTTTATCCTAAATACCACTCCCCATTTATAGTTAAATTAGGCCACAAAGAAGATGATTGAAGTTGGGCCTTAACACTTTCTACAACAAATTCCAAAAATGGATCAAAGTTAAGTTTCACAATTACTATCAACATGATGGATTTTTCCTAAACAACCTAAAGGCATTCAGGAGATAGTATGAGTTGCTATCCCTGGATAGGCACTTGTGGAATGTCTAATTTTTCTTAAGTAGGTTGCTTCGTGGTAGGATTTTGTTGATGAATACTAAAGGATTTTGCCTCTTACTCTCCTTGTTCTACGTACAAGTTTTCTCACTCAGTTATCCTCTCCCACTACCTCATGGTCTTTTACTTGCCAGTCATGGAAGTTCTCCTTATGCTCCTCTTTTTGGGGCCATTAGTAATCAATCAAAGGTTTGGAAGTACTAGAGTATTCTAAAAAATGAGCAACAATTTGGTACCTTACTCATACTCTTAGTTATATCAAGTTCTCAGTTCATTATCATTGCAAAGTTAGAAAAGTTTTCAAGAACAACCCCATTAGTACATTTCTATGGTGCAAAATGAGTGGTATGATCAATTAGGAGTCTTCTTAAAGTTTTTTTGGCCTTAATATAAGTGATTTACTTTAAAAATTCTTAATATGTCCCCTTAAACATACCCTTATAATATCTTCTATTTGTTAGCAATTTCAAAAAAAATAACTCAAATTTTCCTCACTAGCACCCCCCATGACTAAGATGATCACTCTAGGATCATGTAGATTTGAAAATCACAAAAATAGGAGCAAGAATGTGCAAGTTATGGGCATTAGAAGATGTGATGTTAGAGTGCTAAGTGGTAAAGAAAAATTGGAAACAACTTTCCTTTTATGAGAATTAGAATTGAAATTTTTTTCTAACTCCCCTGCACTATATATAGTATTTATATATGTAATATAGTAAATACAACATTGTAAATGTGATATCAGAGGTTCCTGTGATATTGTAACTATGATGTCACATTAGAAAAAATCAAATTTTCTTATGGACTTTTAGGAAAAAATTAAGTCCCATTGGATGGATGGAAGATATAGATCATGTTGAAAGGGTCCTAAAATGGAGATGATGCTTCAATTGTGAAAAATAAGCATTGAAAGTCTATGATTAAGAAATCTCAAGCTACAAAAAGTATATGAGGTTGATGAAATGAGTGAGATAGACAATGGTGTTGTCATTAGAACGGACAACATGAATGATATGGGAAGTGTTTAGTATCATTTACTAGAATTGGAATGCTCAAGATGATGAGGAATTGCTTGGTAGGTATAATATATAATAGTTATACAAGTGGGTCCTTCCCAAAGCAGGCTCCAACCCTTAATGCCCTTGTATAACCACACCTAAAAGTGGCCTTAGGAACTTAAGGAGTTGAATGTAATGCATACCTATTTAGCAAGACACACATGTTAGTACCACCAAATTGGGAAAATAACTCATGTTTTAGTAGTGGTTAAAGTAATCATTAGCCTTTCTATACAAGATTCAAACCAAGTCTAGATTACATTCTAGTGAAAACACATCATTTCATTTCTTGGAATTACAATCATAAGACTATTAATGTTGTAAGGAGTATTTTCACTCGACGTATTATCCAAGGAAGGAGTTTTATTCATGGCACTTTATTTCTATGTTTATATTTATGAGAAGATGCCTACCTTTAGGCATGGGTAACATTCCTTTCCAGTGGGATCCCTAGAAATTTATTCTTTGCTTTTTTATTATTATTTTAATTCTATGGAAACCTTTTAAGGTAACACATATTTAACTCTTACTCCCATTTTTCATTAGATCTAAAAAGATATAATACAACCTTATTAACACGATGGAACTTATAATAATAATCCAAAAAGAATCCACAAGTCTCCTTGATGTCACACCCTTTTCATTCCCCCTTGGTTATTCACTCTTTGATTTAAGCATAATGATCACAAGTGTATTCTTACTCTGTATGATGGAAAAGAATGCCATTATGGCCATGGTGAGAACCTCTTATTAATGGAATGGATGGATGAATGATGTGGGCTCACTGTGCAAATAATCAATCTCTTATGACTAGAGATCATAAACAAATCTTCATCTTTATAGACTACATCTTGCCTTTATTCAATGTGTCTTATCAATAATCCAAATTATTTACAAATGATTTGAAAACAAAGTATGAAAGAAATGAAAAAGATAGTAAAAAATTCTGAAAAAGTATAAAGAATAAAAAATGTAAAAGAATATGAAAAATCAAAGAGTATAAAGAATTAGAAAATCAAGAATGTAAATAATGAAGAGAATTGTAAGACAAAACAAAATAGAAAAATCACTTATTAGTTTTAAAATCAAAGTAAAGTATCTTCGCCATGACTGATCTGATGGGCAAGTGTTTGGAAAATGCTCCCTAAATCTCTTGGTCATATACTATAGGTGGTTCTCCTACCATCTTTATTTCTTTAACTATTCTATTATTATCCCATGTAATTTTGATAGTAGTGGAGTTATGATCATCTAAATCCTTGCTCTTTCCCTTTTGGTGTATGATTATGAGTTATTGATTTCATTTTTCGGTCCTTAGTTGGAGTCATTTTCTTAGTTTGGGAATTAGTAAGTGTTTTAGATGTTTTGATGCATGTGTTAGATAGTTGTTAGTTCTTAGTTAGTGGCCACAAGGTGCCTTTTGGTTTAATGGCCTCTGCTCTTTTGGTTGCACACATTGGTTGTTTATTATTATTGCTATGGACTGGAATGGTAATTGTGTTAACACTTTGAAGTGTCGATACATGATTGCATCCTTTACTTTCAATAGTAATGCATGGAATTCGTTGTGTATATATGGCTCCATGTGTGTCTTCTTTAGAAATCTCAACCAAAAAATCTTTCATACTTAGCTTAATTTTGATTTTGCTAAGCCATGCCCTCCTCATGATTATTGGAAATTCCTTATCAGCATCTTTTACATCGATAATTAGAAAGTTTGCTAGATGTAACCATCCATTGACCATGGTCACTACATCATCTATCTACCCCAAAGAATTGGTGTTAGACTGACTTGTAAGCTCCAACCTATGGTGGTAGGTTCCATGCTTGATATGTTTTGTAGAAAATAAAATTCATCCCAAAACTTGAGTCTAATAGAGCTTTGCGTGGAAAATTCCTAGCTATTCATAGATAAATCAAAGGAATTCCTAGATCAATTATATTTTTAGGGAGTGGTCCTACCTTGATCTAGTTAGTAAAGATTTTAGTAAACATGATATGTTTGGGCTTGAGGATGATGGAAGCTTGTCAATAATGAGAAGATTTGTTTTAGGAGAAGATGGTCTCAATAAAGCTCCAATTCTACCAACCTTCTTTAAACTTATCATAAAGAAAGAATGTTTCTTTGTTTGGCCCTTAGCATTGCTAGTGAGATCCTCCACTTGTATACTTACTACCCTTGTAGCTCTCTTTTGCTATGGTTGTGATGGAAACTCTCATTGCATCGTGGGTGGTGGAATTGGTGGTAAAGTATTTGGATTGGGATTTGAAAAATTAGCTGCTTGTGAATGCATGTACGAGTTTGAATTGGTCCTTGGTGGTGTTGGTTGGTGGTATTTTGGTGAATAAAAATGTGGAGTCTAAATAGTTGCATTTGCTGCCAAGATTGGTCATTGGACATAGTATCTATAAGGATCAGGTTATCAATAAGGATACTATTGGTGTGGTGGTGGCATGGTCCATGATTGAGGCTATTGTCACTACTGATAATATTGCTTCTACATTAGCAACAAAGCTCCACTAGGATAATACATTGGTTGAAGGTTCCGATGGTAGTTACCTTGAGGATAAGGTAGCCTTTTAGGCATCTATTTTTGAACAAATTTGGGGTTAAGTGTGTATGTTCCTATTTCTTGCAAATGTGTCATAATTGGAAAACACCCCTGAGGATGTTCATATTGTCAGATAGTACAAACTTCTTCATTTGTGGAGCTAACATTTGAGACCTTAGCTACTAAATAAAATTTTCCTTTGTGTCCAAGTTCTCTCTTCTTTCTTTTATCTTTGCCTCTTATGAAGGCTTGCTTTACTTTTTCCTTGACAATCTTTAATGTTGTTGTATACCTTTCATTGATTGAATTCCATATTTTTTCTACCTGTGCTGCTACATTGGCAATAGATTTTGGATTAGCAGTGTCTCTTTCTAAATTGCCTAGTCAAAGGTTCCTTCCTCTTGGGTATCACACACACGTGAATCTTTCTTTCTTATCGATGGACCCCTATTGTACTCTTTAGCTAATTCTCTTTTTTTTGAGTTCTTCTTCCTCTTTGGCCACTTGATTGATCAGTCTTTGAATACAATGGATAGTCAGTTCTGATAATCTTCCCTAGGCATAAGCCCCAAGGGTCTTTCTAGTTTTACTTCTTAGCCCATATATGATGTGCCTAAGTTGTTCCTTTGATGAAAATTTGTGGCTTGGGCATCTATGTAATAGTGCATAATATTTTTCCATTGCCACATCAAGGGTTTCATGAGTCCCTTGTTTCCAATTTTGGATTTCTTTTCTTTGATTTAACACTCATAAATAGGTATGATATTTATTATTAAAGATTTCAAGTATGGTACTCCAGTGGCTAATGGCTTTAGGTTCAAGTGACCTATACCAGCTTTCCACTTCCTTCATAATTGTTCTAGAAAACAAATTCAATTTTTGCCAATCACTTTCTATGTTTTGAAGGGCATAGGCATCATGGAAGGCTTGAATGTGATGCTAGGGATCAATGTTATAACCACCTTTAAATTATGGCTTATTGTTCCTATCTAGCTATTTGATTTGGCTATCTCTCATGTGCCTAGTCAGTATGTAGACAACTTCCTAAATATTAATCATCTTTAAAGTTACCATAAGGAGTTCATAATCGTGATCGGGTTCATATGCTTTGTTGTAGTAGTGGTTCCTTCTATGCTCATGCCTTTCTTTTGTTTCTTCTTCTTCTTGGTTCATATCCTTCATCTTCTGAATCAGAGTACCTTGAATATCTATCATGATGGCCATGATTTTTCCTTTCTTCCCTATTAGAGTCCCTATACATGTGTCTTATCCTATTATAGTCCTTCAATGATCATGATGAGGCAGATGAGATGGCAAGAGAATAGTTCCATTTGGTTTTCTTTTCATGACTCTTGTATGTTTCTCTGTAAGATTTAGCAAGATCCCTTAGCCTAGTGTCCTGCTTGTATCTTGAGTTACTATACACCTCCCCCCCACCTCATGTGTGTCTCTACTAGAGTAGAATGAAGTTGGGCTTTGATAGGTTCCTCTAGTCTGATGATAGGTGTCTTTAAAGGCTCCTCATGATTGTGGTG
Source organism: Gnetum montanum (assembly GCA_015680685.1). Classification (NCBI taxonomy): domain Eukaryota; kingdom Viridiplantae; phylum Streptophyta; class Gnetopsida; order Gnetales; family Gnetaceae; genus Gnetum; species Gnetum montanum. The sequence continues at coordinate 58,257 of MNCI01003327.1, read as the reverse complement.
GAGTTATTCCAAAATGAATTGATTAGCATCAAGTTCTTCTATGACAACAAAAGTGTTAGTATGCTTGCCTTTATTGTTTATATGTTTGATTTCCATGGTGAAATCTCTTCTCGTTTGCTCCTTTGTGGATTCATAGGGTCTAGTCATGTGTTGAGTCACATCATACCCTTCCTAAATCTAGTCCAAATGCATTCCCTTTAGGGCAGTTTGTAGTGTGTTTAGTGTTGCACATTCTAGAGACAAGACTATGTTGCCTTGTATGTCTCTCCACCTCATTTACTTGTCTTGATGAAAGATGAAAGTAAAGTCTAGATGGGATGGATCAGTGTAAGCATAAGTGATTCATGTTTGCATTGGCATCCCCCATTCATCTTCATCAACAATTCTATCATTGCTTCTTCTTGTCTCCTTGTTAGGTGATGACTGGTCATTATGTGAAGCCATATTATAGTTCTTAGATGGTTTGAGTTAAAAGTGTGCTTTACTTATATTTGTTAGGTTTGAATTTAAGTTTTAGATACAATGAACTTTGAAAAATCAATTACTTGGCATAACATTAAATTGTCCCTGGCAATGACGCCAATGATGAGCAATGGAGTATCAAACACCCAACCATACAAGATACGAATGTTCATGTGCAATCCTAGTCGAATTTCGTAGACAAGGCAATGTGACTATGCAAATAATTGGTTAGAGTTTGTGATTGTTATCTTCCCATGTGAGCTAGTAAATTTAATGTGTATGGTTTAACTCACGATGAGGTATATGATAAATGATGTTGTATGGACCATAGTGCTCCTAGCTAACATGAAGTAAAAGTAAAGGTTTTTAATTCTAAGTGACAATAAACTAATCTAACCTAGCCTATGTGATGAGCAGTCGGCCCTTATCTTTTGTTCACACCTTGGACTTTATGTAACTACTATTGGGATTATGAAGTACCACACTATTGGGTGTACCAAGCGATAGTACTACTAGGTTACTAAGCAGCTACACTTAAGTGCTTGAGATTAGTCTTACTCATTTTGCTTAATGACAGAAATAGTAAAGTGCATTGAAAGTAAATCAGTAACTATGAAAACAGTAAACATTAAACTAAATAAAAGTAGAAATAAAACTAGGTGTTGCAAAAATGATGGAAAGCAATCTTGATCTTTATTTCTAGTCATGCAATGTGTCCAAGTACATCACACTCACATAAAGATTTCGATCAATCACTTAACATCACACTATGAGCATACACTGCTAAGTACCGAAAGCTAAAATTACGTAAACAAATTGAAAGAGGTATGCTATTGTGCTGTCAAATTTGGTATGGATTCGTGTGCTTAAGTGTTTCTTTTATAGGTTGGCACGCACCCCATGATATTGTTTATATGATAACATATTATGAGATACGATAATGTATCTATGACATTATAGATACCATATCGTAATTGCGATATCGTTATGGAAAATTTTTTGACTTTATTAGTTTGAATAGGGTATGTTAATCTAACACACTATTATATTGGCATAATGAATTATGATTATTTATGAATATAAATTCATAAATTATTTCATTAAAAAATAATTATCATAATATTAGTCTTTCCATTCACTTATACATTTTTGATTTCATCCATTATCAATAAGTACAACAACTATCATATAATATTTGTTTAGCAAGTAATCCCTCTAAAATTTATGGATTACATTGCACAAGCAAAAAATAATATGTAATATGTCATATCCCCTGTTTCAAGGTACAAATTTTCCATATCTCCTTACCATTGTCACTATTTCTGTATACCACTCTCACTATTTCTGTATAACATGATGTTGCATATCACCTTAGCAAAATCCAACTTATACGAATCAGTTTAAAAAGCTAATCTTCATACAAGTAAATTGTTGGTGGACAAATAGCAACATCCAACCATTATCTGCGGACACAAAGGAAATTATAATAATAATTAAGGGTTATTTTGATTTCGAAAACCAAGTTACGGGTTCGATTCATGAATTTGAAACATGCCAAAGCATAAGGTTGCTTTGCAAGGAAAGCAGGGCTTAGCTTTGTTAGCTTTGGAAGAATGGAGAGATTATCGGTAGATCAGCTCCTCATGTATTCGCTCAATAGATTTTGTAATCTGAATTCTCCTTCCTATCATTCTGAATCTGAACAGACTATAATATCGTCAACAGCTACAGCCTGCCTGCTTTTACCGTGATTTCCAGATTCGCAACCGCAATTAATTTACGAGATGTGTCTCTGGAAAACCTGAGCCAACTAGAAAGCTTCAAATTTTGGTAATTTTATATGTCAAGTTTCATATGTTTTAGTTTCACTGTTAAAAGTGTTTGAGAAAGCCTGTAGGTTGAGGTCACGGGCGTTTGGAAAAGATGTACACCGCGCTATAAGAGCTACACAAAACCGTATTCCAGCGTAATTGAGTTCCACAGGAAGCTTACAATGAAGGGATAGCGTGCTTTAATTTACGGGTGTTGCATGCATAAAATAAACAATAAAACAACATTATTAGTGTTTTAACAGTGAAAATCCATTTGAAATTCTGATCGTGATTGTGATATGAATGTGATAAAATGCTGCAGCGGCAATCATGATTTACTTATTCCAGCTTTAGGAACGCAAAGGTGGATCTGATCACTGGGCTATGCAACCACTGCCGAATGGAGGTCCTGGTTTGCTGATGGTCAAGTTGCTGGGTATGTGCTTGCCTCTGCTAATATCTTTTGGTCAATTGAACTGGCAATTTTTATAGCAATTTTGCTAAACTTTAATTCAATTTTTCTCTTACCTGACTTTAATTTGGCTTCAAATACAATTCAAATTTGCCACTATATGTTATCAGTTTCACTTAAAGCTAAAATAAAGCAGGCAAACAACTTACAATCCATAATAGATTATTATCTTTGCCTTCACAACTTTGAAGGTAGATTACCATCTTTGTTTTTAGAATTTGAATAAATTTGTTTCGTTCAAATTTGAAGAAAATTGAATTGGAGTATTTCAAGCAAAATTGAAGTCAGGTAAGAGTGATATTGGATTAAAGATAAGCCAAATTGTTTTACACCTTAGAAAAACTGCGATAAGAATTAATAAAATTTGATCGACAAAACGAATAATTTCTGTTTACTGTCGAACTTTAAACCTAATAAAATATCAGTTTCAGTTTGAACTAAAAAATTAAGAATGATTTTTCTGTCTGGGTTTTAGACTTTTAGTTAACAACATGTTGACTATTATGCCATTCAATCAATGCTAACGGCTTCACAATACAGTACGAACATCAGCTAACATATACAACGATGAAGGTATATGTATTGAATGTAATGTATACAAGGTAAAGGAGCAGTCGTTGTGAATTGAATTTCGCAGATTTTGCAGGGATGCTGAGAATTTGCTTACTTGAACCGTTGAATTTATTTGCAGGGAGGAGGTCACACTGCTCCCGAGCATCAGCCAAGAACATCCTTTGTCATGGTTCAGCGATGGATCTCTGGCAACCCTCTCTGAATATCTGGTTGGCCATATCATCCATACATCAGCAATCCAATAATCCATGATTTCACACTTATCTGAAGAACTTCTTTCTATATCTGACAACTCAATGTGGTTTCCCATATCTGGCTTATTTGGCTACCTTATAATTCATGATTTATCTGACTCTAAGTGAGTCTATAACGTGATTTTTTTCATCCGAACGCTGACCATACTGTTTTAAAAGTACATATGACATTATGTGTTGGTGAGGCATTGGTCACATGGTGTGGCGTGTTTTCTACAAGTTACAGGTTCGGGTGACACATGTTACTTGGGGACATGGTAAAGCTAGGTCATAGCTAACCTTGTGTCTACCTTCATCAGCTCATCTTAAATAGGATAAAGACAACAAGATAATGAACATGGCATATAGCATCATGACATGAAAAACCAACTTTTAAAAGTTTATATAGCATTATGGATGACATAAACATCATGTCAATAATGACGTGTAGAATCAATTATTAGTTTTCTATAATTACTTGACTATTATGTTTTCTTTAAATATATATCTAACACAATACTTTGGTAGAGCTTAGGAAAATCCTCAACATGCCTTAAGTGTTATTAGAACTTAGCTTTTAATCTCATGCCTACATAATACTTGTTAGATAATCTTGGCTAAGAGGGCAACTATCAATCATATGGAAAGGCCTAGTCCTTTAATGCTAAATTATATTTCCCAATTCTTTCATTCTATATTACACACAAATGTTTTAAAATTGATCCTAAGATTTAACTTTTTGTAAAGGAAAAATATGTTATTGGCCAAATTATAGATATATATCATAAATATATAGATAAACTAATGAGATAATAAATTGAACCACCTCTAGGTGGTTTTAGAAGCTCTTATAACTTTTGGTGTCTTAGAATAGTTAAAAACTATACTTAGTTTAGTCTCAAAACTTTAAATTCATAATGTGAAGTGATATGATGATGTGAAAGGAGAATAATATTTCCTTATTATGTTTATTCAATATTTAAGAGATGTTAGATAATATAGAATAAAAAGAATTAAAATACATTAAGTAAGACAAAAGAATATCTTGGTGAAGATCCCTTAAAATAAGGCAAGGATAGGTTTCCAAGAGAAACAAGGCCTCTATAAGTGATGAAAGAGACTTAAGGAAAATTACTTAACCTTTTTTTGGATAGCAATGAAACAAATTCAAGGAAAAATGTGTAAGGAAACAATGCAAATACTTCAAAGTAAGTTGATAAAGTTACCTATTATATGAGGAATTAAAGTACATATTAAAATAATGATTTACTTGTTAATAATCAAAGTTCCTTACCTTGCCATGAATACTTCAATCATAAGTAAAGTTGAAGAGGTTAAATAAGAGATACACATTAATAATGGCTGATTCATGACATAATGAGTGATGAGTGGCAAGGTACCCCTACACTCAACCATACAAAATGAGCGTAGCACATGCGATCTGGTCAAACTCCGTAGACTAAGTGCCTACACACCCCATGGAACACTTGGGGTTAATCATTCGTTGTCTTCCCAGACCTACATGTAGTTGTCATGGTGTATGGTTAAGTAAGTCCGAGGTATATGATTTGTATGGTCTTTTATGTTTTATCTCCTATGCTATCGAGATGAAGGGTTGGAGAAACTAACTAACTCTAACTAATGAACTAAGTCTAAATTACCTAGCGTCAGCATCCGTTCCCACTTACCATACACACCCTGAATTGATGCAATCGCGGCTACCAAATGTTACTTNGCATCCGTTCCCACTTACCATACACACCCTGAATTGATGCAATCGCAGCTACCAAATGTTACTTGTTGCTGGGATCACCACGTGTAACGCACATGCTCGAAGTGGTCGTACTAAGGCACTTAACTAGGAGGAAAGGGTTGAGAGAATCTAATCTAGCCTAAATGCGATGAGTAGCTGATTCCTTGACTAACCGTACACATCTTGGTGCACGACTACCATTGGGATTACCAAGCGTAGATCCTAGATACACCACTGGGTTAGCAAGTAGTCACACTAGATGCTCGTAATCAAGTCGTACTCATACCACGTTGTGATGAGCAGCCAATTCCTTGACTATCCGTACACATCCTTAGATGCTCGTAATCAAGTTGTACTCATTCCACATTATAGGAGTTTAAGGGTGAGAGAGATAAAGAAATAAATAACATTAAAATAAAATCATATTCCATGCATTGCAAGGTTTACACAAGAAGCTCATCTTTATTGCCATACATAACTTGTATTCAGGTACAATGTTGCTCAAATAAAGATCTGTTCACTTTAGGACTCCTACTGTGGGCACATGGAAAATATTCTATCTCTGGAGTGATCAAACTACCAGAGTTTCCCTACTTCTAGCCTAGGATGAGGAAACAAGGGAGAGCCGCCTCTTATTTATAGATATGACGACGCACCGCAATATCACATACACAACATCGTAGGGGACCACGTGATATCGCGTATGCGATATCACGATGGCCACGATATCACGTGTGCGAATCGCGTTTCATCATACCCCCATGACTAAATGAAAACTCATCCTTGAGTTTATTACAAAATATTGGGAAGGTATGGGATTATTGAGGGGAATGGAACTAATGGGATGACATGTGAACGGATCATCATTACAAGACTCAACTACTGGTGTTCATGACGACAAGGGTGAACACCTTATTACATTGACATCCGGCCTCATTTGGCAGCTGAGAGAAAAGAGAAGAGAGAAGAGGAGAGAAGAATAGAGAAGAAGTCTTGCTTCTGCCAATGCCAAGATTGTTCCTTTCGTTGTCCATCCATAAGCACGCCATCGATCTTGCTCCATGCATACTTGCTTCAGCACTGCTCCATTCCAAGTATTTGCTTTAGATCCAATCCGTTGTTGCATGATTTCCATCTGCACACATAACACAATCTTGTATTAGCAAGGGTAGATGAATTTCAATGTGGGTAATACCTTGCTTCGGTATAAGTCCATTGGCTGGGTTGTGATTTGGCTGATTACGGGTCTAGAGATATATTAATGATGACTACTGAAGGTGTAGGGGTTAGGAAAGAATTGAAAAAATTCGGGGCTAAGAGAAAATCGAAGAAATTGGGCCCTGTACCCCCATGACTAATTAGGAACCTTAGGTAGCGTTAGAATGGAGAAAAAAGAGGAGTAAGAAAGATAGATAAAAAGGGACAACTATGGCATCGATGAAATGGATGTCAAGTTGGAAATGAACAAAATAAAATTAATTGCAAAATATTAAGGGAAAGAATTTAACTACTGCTCCAAATAGGAATGTCAGTGGGTCCTCCACAAAGTAGGCTCATGCCCTTAATGCCTTGAAAAACTGACATTCAAAGAGACTGTAAGCTCTGGGAATGTCATTTGGAACAAGAGTTAAAGTCTTAACCGCAAGAATTTACCAAAAAGAAAATAATGCATCTACCAAGATATACACTAATGATATAATCGACAATGAGGTGAACAATGGAGAGAAGGATGGAGAGAAGAGAATGTAATGGAATCCCAAGAATAAGGTGGTGTATAGCCCCTTGTGTGCTTCATGATTAATGTGACTTGGCAAATCTCATTCCAACTCCGGCCTCAAACCAACCACATCCAGTGACTTCACATCAATGCATTCAGCCAAACTATCCTTTTGAAGTAACAAGAATGCCTTCTCCAAGAAGCACCACCATTCTGGCAAAACAAGGAAAAGAATGGGGAGCGAGAAGGACCTTAGTTAGAGGGAACGTTTTTTGGTTCCATAACCAACGCTTGTAGCCCAAGTTTATTTTGTCTAAGGGGTGTGCTTTGAATTCTCACTTTTTCTCTTTTTTTTTTACATGAGAACCACACCATGCAAAGACTTCTTATTTTTATTGTCTCAGCTTCCGATAATTGGGTAACATCAAAACGGTGAGAAAACCTAAAAAGGAAATATTCAAGCACCTCAGAGTATGGCCAACACAAAAGCATCAAGTTCTCTTGAAGTCACACCCTTTTCAAACCTTGAGTCCTTCCTTATTTTGAGAAATGCTCAATCACTCATTTGTTAAAGTTCTTATTATGAAAGGGACTGTACATTTCCAAGCCAAGAGAGACCATAGAAGTTGGTGGATGGATGGATGGAGTGAACTCATTGCCGATCATATCAAAAGAAACATACCTCAGTATCGACATTGTGACTTAAAGGTAAAAACTAAACATTAGCAATCAATATGAAAACAGTTCATAACATCATTTTGAACACTTATTGGGTGACAAACTTACAGGGTGGATACACACACACACACACACACATACAGAAAAAATGAAAAAGTATAATGATGTTGTAAAACAAAAATAAGAAAAATTAAAGAAATTTGTAAAACAAAAATGTGTAGGACAAAAACATGTAAAACAAAAATGTGTAAAACAAAAAGCTCGTAAAACAAAAATGTTGTAAAACAAAAATGCGTAAAAAAAACTTGTGAAACAAAAATGTGTAAAACAAAAACATTGTAAAACAAAAACGCGTAAAACAAAAACTTGTGAAACAAAAATGTGTAAAATAAAAATGTTGTAAAATAGAAACTTAAAAGAACTAAGGGCCCCATATGGTTAACATAGGTGGCCATCTCCCCCATGACTAAGTGGAAAGGGAGAAATTTGAAATAATGAGTGCCTATTTGAATTTCTAAGAACTGTCCAACTTCTCCCAATTGATGAACTTAGATTAAGGGGTGGAAGTTGGTGAGGCTCATATTCCAATGTGTCTATGCCTTTGTTGTTGGCATGGGTTAGTGCCTCATTTATTTCCATGCATATTTGGTTGCTCCTTCTAGTAGCTTTCAACCACGGGGTGTCTTCTATTGATTGTGTGGTTGCTACATACAAGCATCTTTGTTTCAAAGTTTCAAGGGCACACATGCTGCATGGAGTCATTTCCTCCATGTCATCACCTGATGAATCACTATATGTGATGCATAGAACTTTTCTCTTCTCGATATTTCCATAAATGTTTATCTTAGAAATTTCCAAAGAAAGATCGCAGATCCTAAGGCATGCATCTACTGTACTAAGCCATGCCCTTCCCATTATAATTGGAAAGTCCCCTTCGTTGTTGTTGACTTAAATCACTAGGAAATTAGCTGAGTAAGACCAACCACACACAGTGGTAATGATGTCCTCCACCAATCCTAAGGAAATGGTGATGGACTAGTCTGTCAGCTCTATTTGAATGTTTCTCTTCTTAAGTTGGGGTAGGTTCTAGGTGTGATACATCTCTTGTGAAATTAAGTTGACTCTGGAACCTGAGTCAAGAAGA
>MNCI01003327.1:37969-49391 GCA_015680685.1 Gnetum montanum | reverse complement strand
CCTTGCATTGTTGGAGCAGGAGGTGTTATGGGAACTACTTGTGGAAGAGGTGCGGATGGATTTGGAGGATGGTGTGAGTATGGAGTGTCTCCTAGAGGAGAAGGAGTCCTTCTAAAGTACTCCCGAACTTGGTAGTGATGGTGGGGAGTTGTGTGACTCATAAAGTCACTTGGAGAAATTGGCTATTGCACATAATATCCATAAGGGTTAGGCTATTGGTAAGGGTACTGATGTTTTGGCGATGGCATCCCCCATGACTGTGGGTATTGCCACTGCTGATGTTGTCCGATGGATTGTGGTGGAGTTCCACTTGGATAATACATTAATGGTCAGTGGAACTGCCTTGGGTTACCTTGAGGATAAGGTAACCTATGGGGTGTTTACCGTTGGTTAAGTCTCGGATTAAGTGCATACACCCTAGACTCCTGTAGATGTGAGATGATTGGACAACATCCCTTGGGATGATCATAATGGCAGATCTCACATCCACCATCATCGTTTGTGTCTGAATCCACAACTTCATCGGAGATAGTAATTTTCCCCTTACCCTTGTTATGTGGAGGGCCAAAATCTCTCCACTTTGTCTTACCTTTGTTACTACTTTGTTCCACCTTAGACTCTTCTACAATTTTTAAGACAGTTTCAATTTTAGAGTCTAAGGAACTCCATACGTCATCTACCTTAGCTGCTATTTCTGTTATGAGCTTTTGAATTAGCAAGTTTTTCCTGTTCACCAACTCTTCGATTGGTGACTCATCCTCTTCATCGCAAAATTTCACTCCCTTCTTTCGAAGAGAGGGATCACGATTGTATTCTTCCATACCTTCCCTTTTTCATAGCTCACCTTCTTCTTTTGCTACTTGCTCCAACAAGCGATGAACTTCATGGTCTCTAAGTTGTGATAGTCTCCCTTGGGCATAAGTCCCAAGGGTTCCTCTAGTTTCATGCCTTGGCCCATCTACAATGTGACAAAGTTGATCCCGCTGTGCGTATCCATGGCCCGAGCAATGATGTAACAATGTGTAGTAGTAGGCCATGGCAGCATCCAAGGGTTCATGATTTCCTTTCTTCCAGCCTTGGATCTACTTACACAAATTAGACACTCAGGAGTATGTTTGATACTTATCATTGAAGAGTTCTAGCATCGTACTCCACCTCCTGATGGTTTCCAATTCTAAGGATCGGTACCAACTCTTTGCTTCCTTGATGAGTGTCCTTGGGAACAACTTAAGTTTTTGTCACTCATTTTCTATATTCTGCAAGGCACAGGCATTGTGGAATGCCTGTAAATGATGCTACGGATCAGCGTTGTATCCCCCCTCAAAGCATGGGATGTTTTTCATGTCTAAGCATTTGATCTGACTATCCTTTGAATGCCTTGTTGGAATCCTAACTACCTCCATTATATCGAGCATACTTTAGGTTGCAAGTAAGGGCTCATCATGATCATCTCCTTCATGACGCCTGTGATGTCTTTGTCATTCCCTACTTTCCCTACATTCTTGCCCTTGTCCTCTCTCTTGACTTTCTTGTCAAGGTCTCTCATTTTTTGTACCTTTATCCTCTCCGTTGTGTTCATGATGGATGTTCCTAGATGTGGAAGGAGAGGGTAAGTGATGTGAGAAGGGAAAGAATAAGGGGAACCATCACCATGACGATGTTTCTTGCCTTCTCTTCAGCTGCTACGACCTCGATCGTGGTGACGATCTAAGTGCCCATCCTTGTCATGTGTTGTTCCTTCTATGAACAGTTGGTGTTCACGGGCATTAGAACCAGGCATATGTATCATTGATCATAGGTTCTAATACCCTACCTCCTCACTTTCATTAGAGGGGAAACATCTCTTGATAGCAAACCAATTATAAGTGGTTCACCATCTCTAGTTCCACTAAGGACGTGCGGGACCTCTTTGCCCTTCAACAGTGTATGTTGGCTCTCCTGCCTTGATTCCCTCATAGATTGTGCTTCTGTGGGATAGTAATCCCTTGAATCAAAGTANATGTTGGCTCTCCTGCCTTGAGTCCCTCATACATTGTGCTTCTGTGGGATAGTAATCCCTTGAATCAAAGTATTCCACAACATATTCTGCATACAATTCTATCATGCCAATCTATGCCAAAGCACAGAAAAGCATGTTAGAGACTGATCGATCTGGGGGTAACATGATGTTACCTTGCAAATATCTCCATCGCAACTGTTTGTCTTGATGGAGGGTAAAGGTAAAGTTTGGAATATACTCATCGAGATGAGTATAAACTATCTTGTATTGTTTAGGACTTGGCTGATTTCGACTATGTGTTTTTGACTACCGACTATTCTTTGTATCATCCCTAGGTGGTGAGTTGCTCTTGTTAGAAGAAGACATTTTTATCGGTGTGCTATTTCACCATTATATAATTTTTTATCTTGATTTACCTGAACGTTCATTTAGGCTCCCAACGATGTGAGTGATATCCTTTATGTTCTATTTAGCACAAAAACACTTAGTCCCTAGCAACAGTGCCAATGATGAGTGGCGAGGTACCCCTACACTCAACCATACGAAACGAGTGTAGCATGCGTGATTCGATCGAACTCCGCAAACTAAGTGCCTACACGCCCCATGGAACACTTGGGGTTAATCATTTTTTGTCTTCCTAGACTTACTTGTAGTTGTCAAGATGTATGGTTAAGTAAGTCTGAGGTATATGATTTTTATGGTCTTTTATGTTTTATCTCCTATGCTATCGAGATGAAGGGTTCGAGAAACTAACTAACTCTAACTAATGAACTAAGTCTAAATTACCTAGCGTCAACATCTGTTCCCACTTACTGTACACACCCTGAACCGATGCAACTGCAGCTACCAAATGCTAATCATTGCTAGGATCACCATGTGTAATGCACGTGCTCGAATTGGTCGTACTGAGGTACTTAACTAGGAGGAAAGGGTTGAGAGAATCTAATCTAGCCTAAGTGCGATGCGCAGCTAATTCCTTGACTAACCGTACACATCTTGGTGCACAACTACCATTGGGATTACCAATCACAGATCCTAGATATGCCACTAGGTTACCAAGTAGTCACACTAGATGCTCGTAATGAAGTCGTACTCATACTGCATTATGATGAGCAGCCGATTCCTTGACTATCCGTACACATCCATTGATGGTCATAATCAAGTTGTACTTATTCAGCATTATAGGAGTTTAAGGGTGAGAGAGATAAAGAAATAAATAGCATTAAAATAAAATCCTATTCCATGCATTGCAAGGTTTATCCAAGAAGCTCTTCTTTATTTTCATACACAACTTGTGTTTAGGTACAATGTTGCTCAAATAAAGATCCGTTCACTTTACGACTTCTACTGCGGGCACATGGAAAATATTCTATCTTTGGAGTGATCAAACTGCTAGAGTTTCCCTACTTCTAGCCCAGGATGAGGAAACAAGGGAGAGCCACCTCTTATTTATAGATATGATGGTGCACTACGATATCACGTACATGACATCGCAAGGGACGATGCGATATCGCATATGCAATATTGTGGGGGTTGCGATATTGCGACAGCCACGATATCATGGCCTATTCAAATCGTGTCTCATCAATGAGTCTACTTATTCTTCTTTGGCTAGCAATGAAACAAATTCAAGAAAATATGTACAAGAAAACAATGTAAGTAAGAAGAATTAAAGTACAAATTAAACTAAAAATTTAATTTTCAATTATTAAAGTTCCTTGCCTTGTTATGTGATGAGTTGCAATTTTGTTCACCGCGATATCGAGTACGTGATATCACAACCTAGCGTGATATCATGTATGCGATATCACAGCCTGTCTCCTCATCTATAAATAAGAGGTAGACAGTTCTGATAGGTATTATTATTAGGAGTGAGTCAGTTTTTAGAGTTAGTTTTTATTTTAGTTTCATTTTTCTCTCAACCCTTTTCCTCCCAGTGTATGCTCGTAGTGTGGTGATTGTAATTGTATATAACCTTTATTTGAGTGTGACGTACTTGGACACGCACATTACTGGCAATAAAGATTGAGATTACTTCATCATTGCAGCATTCACTTAGCTTAATCATTTAATTAATTGTTATTTACTTCTTTCTTGGTTAATATCTTCTCACCCTCAACTCCTATTAAACATAGAATGAGTACGACTTGATTACGAGCATTTAAGTGTGATTACTTGGTAACCCAGTAGCGTACCTAGGATCTGTGCTTGGTAATCCCAATGGTAGTCGTGCACGAAGTCCAAGATGTGTACTGATGATTGAGGAATGGATGCTCATCGCACTTAGGCTAGCTTAGATCCCCTCTTACCCTTTCTCTTAGCTTAGTTAATATTATCTCCATTGCCTTCAGGAGTAGCATTAGTATAGAACACATCATACACCTCACTCTGGACTAAACCATACGTGACAAACTTAACACTAGTCCAGGTGGGAAGACAACAAACTGTGACCTAAGGCTAATTGTCTGGATGCCGCAACTAGTCCATCTACTGAGTTTGATCGGATCGCATGTGTAACGCTCGTATTTGTATGGTTGAGTGTAGGGGTATCTCACCACTCATCACTATGAATATTTTAGTCATAACTTAAGTTGAAGATGTTAAAATAAGGCTATAAGAGATACACATTTATAATGACTTTTTATAAACATAATGCATTATGATTATTAATAAATATAAATCAACAAAACTTTTGGGTTATAACTCTAATGAATCATGTTGATTGTTGCATCGACAAAGCCCTGTTGATGCATGGGAAGATGTGTTGATGCAGTGTGATGTCAAGCCTATAGTAATGTGCATATTAACTGCATTTATGGCATATTATGTTATTATTGTAGCTAAGTTCTTACAATTTTCTTTCTCTAAAGTTAGAATATTTTCTGAGTGCCCATAGTAGGAACTTAAGTAATGGTATGGATCTTTATTTGAGCATCTTAGACTTGAACACATTGATGTGATCGATAATAAAGATGAGATTCTTGACACTCCTTATAGCACTTGGAATAGCTTAATATTTCTTACTTGCACTTTATCATTAATGCACTTTATATTCTTATCTTAATTAAGTAATAAACATAATCATGAACACATAAGTATGACCACTTCAAACATATCATTTAACGCTCGGTAATTCCAGTGGTGGAAATTTGGTACACCCAGTAATTGACACTTAGTAACCTAGTAGCATTGATAGAAGTTCAAGATGTGTATGGTAAGTGGGCTTAAATACTTATGTTAGGCTAGTTAGTCTTAGAGCCTTTAGATAACTAGATTAGTTAATTCTCAACCATTTCTCTTTTCAATGGTTAGGATTAAATATGTAAAAATATAAAATATAAATAAATATCATATGCCTTAGCTCACACTTAATCATACACACAAGCCTACACAAGTGAGAGCTAAGAGGACAATGATTACATCTTTGCAAGTCACCATCTTTATATATAGGCACACTTAGGAGCTGAGTCCATGGAATTCAACTCAATCGCTAGTGCATACTTGTGATTCATATGGTTGGCATAGGGACTACTTTTTGCTCATCAAACTCCACTTTTGTGCATGACTCACATGTTTTTCTTTTCATTAATTATACATAATGAAAATAAATATCTTATATTTGGTTTAGCAATACTCCATCTAGTATTTATGCATTCCTTTGCACATGCTAAAAATATGTAATAGGACTTCCAAATTACATGTACCACTTGCCAGACTAAGACCCATACCACTAGTTGATTCTACTAGGTAGCACTAAGTTAGAAACTTCTAGAAATCTTGGGGTGTACCTATATTTCAATTATTTTAGGTTCTAACACCCCCTACATGTACCACTTAGACTTCTTTCCCTATTTGAACATACAAATGTTGCATATGGGCTAAGAGACAATATAATACTATATCCAACCATTGGGAATCTATCTAATGAAGGAGGGAAGGTATGTGTTTAAGAAGTTGGTATTTGTACAAGGAAACTATTTGTGGACAAATAGCTACTAATGAATCATACCTTAGGCTGTGTCAATGGGCATGTGTTGATGCATATGCATTGATGCAATCTCTATCTCTGCCTATATAAATGCATGTACCAACCACATTTATGGCATGTAGAGTTAGTAGAGTAACTAAGTTTTTGTAGTTTCATTCTATAAGAGTTAGAATATTTTCCAAGTGCTTGTAGTAGGACTTTAAGGATTGTACAAATCTTTATTTGAGCATCAATGTACCTGAACACCCTGATGTGCGGACAATAAAGATGAGATTCTTATTAAAAAAAGAAAAGAACAAAAATAATGGAAATTAAAATCACATTGCTTAGAAAAAATAACAGGCTACAAGCACTAGTTATAGGGCTAGAAAGACATGTTACCCATGCCTAAAGGCATCCCTCTAACTAAGTTCCTTTTTCACTTTCTGCTTCCCTTTTCTTCTTTCTTTATACTTGTGAGTGGTCTATGGAGATGTTCTTATATCTTGGAGGGTGAAATGGTCTAAGGTGTCAATGTGATATCACTAAAAGTGGATGGTCTTGATTTGGACTAAGGAAAGAAGCCCTTAGGTCATATTAATCATATCCTTCACAAGGGACTTCATGTGACCAAAATGTGGGACTCCATTCCATACTCTCTCTCATCCACCTATTCTTTCCATCCACCACATCATTTCCTCTTCTCATGATTGTATCAATGGTTTCATTTTGGGACAATCTTCATTCTTTAATGGTTTCTTTGGTGATTTGGTTTTTAAAAATTCACAACCATTAATCATCCTTAGAGTCCATAGACTCCTTGGTTTGAGGACATGTAAGGGCATTCAAGGCATGATCCTACTATGGGGAGGACCCACTTAGATACTCCATGGTTGGAATGGTTAATTTCCTTATTCCTTAGCCATTTTGCTTTCAAAACTTATGTTTTCCACCATGATGCATCCAATTTTTACATATTTTGGCACATATATTTCCTAAAGAAAGCTTTATTTGAGACGTATATCTAGCCCTCTTTAAGCATTCATCCTCATTATAGATTTTTTTGACTTCCTTTGGACTCCAATTTCATGAAAAAAACTCCTTTCTCTTAGTTTTTAATGTGAAAATTTTTTATTTTTGGCTATGTTGATGCATCCCATCAATGTAGCATAAAAAAAACCTATAAATACAATCGGAGTTAGAAAATTTTTCACATCTACCTTAAAATGCCAAGGGAGTTTTTGTACTTTTCAGAGCTCAAAACCTTCTTGAGCCCATATCTTTCTACTTGGTTGTCCAAATCTACTTGTTCTTTGACCCTATAGCTACTAGAGGTGAGCTTTATCTCATGGGGGCCACAAACCAATGGTTTTTGATAGACAATTTTTCAGAATTTTTCTAACTCCCACATGGTTTAACTAATAAAATAATTTTAAATATCACAAATTCATTTAAGTTAAACATCATGAACAAACTTCGGTAGTGATTACAATAAAATAATCAATCTTCCATAATCACAATTTAACCCTAGTGTAACAAGCTAAAGGGGACAAGGTGTCAAAGTATTATAAGTTACTCATAAAATGCTAATCCTTGGCTATGTTTGTAATCATAGATGATACCAAAGAGAGTATTGTAAGAAGGATCATCTAGACCATGGGAGAAGTAGCCATAAGGAGGAAGGGGTTAGTAGCTGCAATAATCCCAAGAGGAAGAAGTAGAAATGCATGTTATCAAACCTCTTCGGCAGGAGCCCAAAGTGGAATTTATCCATTAGATTTCCATAGCAAAAATAGGCAAGTCTAGGTGAGACAAGGTGCTAGGGCTTGGACCAAGCTTGGAGGTCACCTTGACTAATGATTTTTTAAGACAAGTTCATTCTAGGGAGGTCTAAAGTGTAGTTCTTCAAGAACTTAACTTTGGTCTCTTTTTAGACATGGCACCAAAAGAGTTTTAAAAAAAACATTGCAAGGGTCTCCCATGTGGTCTATTCTCACTTCTAGTGTGGAGTGGTACGTAGGAGAGATTTACCTCTTCTAGAATAACCAATAAATAGATGCCATGGTGAAGATCAAGGACATTAGCATGTACTATTTAGTTGAGGCCATTACAGAGGCCCTCAAGTTACCTAATAGTGGGGCAACTTTGATGGAGATCTTCACATAAGCATACCTAGATGTTAAAAAGAAATGGATCTAGTCATTCTATGGAGTGGACCATAAGGATTACGGTGCACTCATTAAGGAAGAGAGGGTTTACTTCAAGATTTTAGTCTACCACCTAAATCCAATGGTGAGGCCAAGCAAGGTCACCACCTTCTCTACTCGTGCATGTGCCACGCAAATCAAAAAATTCCTAGTCAAACTTCCACAACATATCTTCCTAGAGATGAAGAAAAGAGTCAAAGAGAATGAGTTTGGGAGAAAGACACTCCCCTTTCCTTTCCTCATCAAAAAAAATTTGCAAAATGGGAGGGATAGCTTGCTACACTAATGACAAGCTTCGTCATGCTTCTACCACATCTTAGCAAGGGATGATGAAAGATAAAGCACCTACCAAGTTACTTGAAGAGGAGTGTCCACCATGACTATGACCTACTCAAGAAACAATGCCAGAGGCTCATGTTTCAATTGAGCACATGCAAAAGCTCTATGAGAAACTATTTCAACAATAGCAAGAAGGACCAAGTAGTGGGAAACCTTTAGTCTACCGATGATGAGTGGTTAAGGTACCCCTATGCCCAACCATACAAATCACAAAGCATTCATGTGAAATCTAGTGGAATTCCATGAACTCTATGTCTTCCATTACACTAGTCTTCTAGGAGGTGAAGCTTGCCCTAATGATCATTTTTTTTCTTCCTAATTACACTTATGATGCACAAGGGTATGGTTAAGTGTAATCAAGGCATATGATTTTTATTATTTTGTGTTTTATGTTCTTTGGTACTTAAAGTAGAGAGATGTAGTAATTTAATAACTAATTTAATTTAACCAATTAACTAATCTCTAATTAGTTCTAACGTAAGCATTTGATCCCACTTTTTATACACGTTTTGAACCCACATATCCACTAATGGGTTACCAAGTACTATGCTACTAGGTGCACCAAGCAATAACACTGTTGGAATTACCAAGCAAATATGTGTTTATCCTTGAAGCAGTCATACTTATGTGTTTCATGTATTTAGCTTAAACAAATAACTAATCACTTAAAATATAATTTAGCTTAATTAATTTCACATTTAATGAAATTAATGAATGCATAAATAAATCATTAATCTATTTTTGTAATATTTGATCAAAAGGATCATCTTTATTGTCATACACACTAGTGTGGTTCAGGTACAAAAGTGCTTAAATAAAGATTTGTACACATTATGACTCTTGCTGTGGGCACTTAGAGAAATATTCTAACTTTCAAATGGAAAAAATACAAGAGATTTGCTACTACCATGACCAAATGATCCATAAACATGACTGTGAGCTTGTATTTATAGTTGTTATTACAGGGCTACATCGATGGGGCCCCATAGACATAGTAAACAATAGATCGACATGGCCTCATCGATGGGGCAACATCATGTAAATGGGGTTCCATTGATGAGACCACATTAATGGGGGCCTATGGATGCAAAAATTTAACACTCATTATCCAGCTAGTGTTGAGTCACCTCAATGAAGTCACTTGAACTATTAGCTAGTTGGAGGAGATTGCACTAATGTTTTTCACACAACAAATGCAAGTGCCTATTATGAAAAATTTGGGCACTCAAGAGGTGATAGTATCCATACTTGGATAACAAAAATTCATAGAGATATTTGGGAATGCCGCTACTTTTTTAATGAGCCTGAAGGAGGGTGAGGGAACGATTGTCTTGGTCATGTAGCATCTTGGATAGGAAACAATAGTAGAGGTGGTGGCTGATGGAATTGTAGAGGCCTTAAATGCTTCTATGTCTACCATGCCAAATATTGCTACACTCAAAGACATGTAGACATATGTAGGAGTAGGTAGTTGGAGGATTAGCACAATCCAACATGAGGAAGTATTGGACTGACTGGTGGGTACTAGAGAACTACTTCTGGAGATCTTCGATATCTTAGAAAACATCACTACTACCTAGTTGGAGTTGCTGGAGATCAAGGGTAAGCTCATCATCACAAGTATCCAACTTGAGGCAACCACAACCAAAAATTAATAGTTTCCTATCAAAGTTGTTGAATTGATGGCCTACTTGGCCAATATTGTAATTCTCAACCAAGAAATTACAAGAGATGAAGCTTTCTTATAGCTTCAAAATAAACTCAAAGAGGCTAAGAATGTGAAGGAGATGACCATTTTGGCACATCCTTATAGGAGGCTTTGGCCTTCAACACCAATAAATACTTTTCACATGTCTACAAGAAGAACCTCACTCTAACCAAGGATATTCACTACTTGTGCAATGTCAAAGCAAAAAAGGATTAGATGGTTGAATTTGTGTGATAAAAACAAGAGTAGCTTGCTAAGGTAAACATGGACCTAAGAAGGTTGGAAACTAAAAATCACAATCTCTCAATGGAGGAAGTTCATGCCCTTCACCAAAAAATAGCCATTAAGGTAGTCACCTCAAAGAAAGATGCCCTATAATTTGAACATGTAAAGAATCATTATAGGAACTAGGTTGGGCTCCTCAAAGAGGTGAACAAAAAATAGATTCAATTGGCAAAGGAAAAAATGAATGAGGTCCTCTAGCAACTTCAACAAAGAGGTGATGTGTGGCAACCAATCTTTGATGGATTAAATGTCTACAATAAAGCAGAAATCCTCCTAAAGGAGTTGTAGATTGAAGAGATTATGGAATACATGGAGATTTCTGTTGGCAACCGTTTGGAAGGTGACCACCAACGAGTGTCCTCGAACAGGATTTAGGTGCTTGCTGGTCTCTGGAAACACCAAGGCCCAGATACCTCTAAATAGACTCAGTAGTTAATGTGAGTATGTGTGTGTGCTGTTGCAGTGTGCGGTTGTGAAAAATGAAACAATTGCGTTATGTGTAAACTATAGATGACTTATCTTAAAGAGATTCCGCCAACTTTGCCAAGTACTGTGAGTTGTTGAGAGTTCCTATTTCATTTGATTGCCTAGTCTATGTGGTCCTTATAATACCTACTTGTAACAAGTAAAATTTTGTGAAAACATTTGAGCACAATGCTACGAATATACTTCTAATTTTCCCCAGAGAAAGAGATAGTTCCACAAGAAAACTAGAAATAGAGCAAGATTTAATGGAAATAGACAGAAAAGAAAGAAAATTTGTGTAGACCTCAAATATTTAAACAAGGTAAAATGACATGAGTAAACACTTTGCAATAAAGCTATCCCAAATTTAATATCTACGAATTGTTCAAACTTCCAAGACTCAAATAAGCAATTTCTTCAAGAAAATCCTACTATGCTACCAAAAAATTGCT
>MNCI01003327.1:2737-28480 GCA_015680685.1 Gnetum montanum | reverse complement strand
TCTCAACCCTTCTCTCCTAGTTAAGTGCCTCAGTACGATCACTTCGAGCATGTGTGTTACACTTGGTGATCCCAGCAATGATTAGCGTTTGGTAACCAAGGTTGCATTGGTTTAGGGTGTGAACGGTAAGTGGGAATGGATGCTGACACTATGTTAATTAAGACTTATTTAGTTAGTTAAAGTTAGTAATTAGTCTCTTCAACCCTTCACCTCAATAGCATAGGAGATAAAACATAAAAGACTATAAAAATCATATACTTGAGACTTACTTAACCATACACCGTGACAAATACAAGTAAGTTTGGGAAGACAACGAATAATTAACCTTAAGTGTTCCATAATGTGTGTAGGCACTTAGTCTGAGGAGTTCGACCGGATCACACATGTTATGCTCGTATTTGTATGGTTGAGTGTAGGGGTACCTTGCCACTCATCAGAAGTTAATAGAGTAACTAAGTTATTGTAATTTCATTTCGTAAGAGTTAGAATATTTTCTAAGTGCCCACAGTGGAACTTCAAGGATTATACAAATCCTTATTCTAGCATCAATGTACTTGAGCATCTTGATGTGCCAACAATAAAGATCAGATTCTTGAAGCTTCTTGTAGCATTCAAAATAGATTAATGTTTACTTTCATGCAATTTATTATTCATGAACTTAACATTCATGTTCTTAATTAATGAATACCCTTAGTATGACATCCCATTCTAGGATGTCGTAAAAATACAATTGCTTAATCTACCACATTCATCATTTTCTCAGATCATATAATGGAAACATCATAAATACTTAATAAATGAATTAATTGGTAAATAAATAATTGCTATTGCAAAATTTAAAAGAGGGAAATAGAAAAAATTTATTAATAGGAGAGAGTACGGTAATGCCCTTTGAGTTATCTTCCTATGCCACTTAACCCTTAGGCTATCCAGCTAAAGGGGTGATCAGTCCCTTCTTGTTTTGCTTCACCCAGCCCTCATCACTTGCCTATCTTGGCTTTGCAACTCCATGCCAACATGACCTCTAAACCTGACCTTAAATGACATAAGTTAACTGCTTTCCCAAGGGATACATGAATAATCGTAACTCCTCATAACAAGGTACCCCATTATTTCAAAGTTAATTACATTGTTTACAATTGTTTCCATCCTTAACAAGGGACATGATGTTACAATATACCCCCCTTAGACATCTAGCTTGTCCTCAAGCAATTCCTCTATATCCAACTACTCAGCTGCTACTCCATTGTTATGCTCCTCAGCTTTAGTTCCTTTATTTTCATCATTATCATTTATACAAATAGAAGGTCAAAAATTATAAAGCATAAGTTATTACATCCATAATAAGTACAATTTATCAGTCAATATCACAATGATAAAAAAGTAAGGGGTAAGTATTAAAAATAAACTTCATGTTTTCCCAAGTCTGTTGATCATACTTTGACCATTAAACAAGTACTTCGCTGATAGTTTTATTTCATAATTTCTTGGTTCGTTGGTTCTTAATTGCAATGGGTCTAACTTCAAAGCTAGTGTTAGATCGCAATGGCAAAGTATTCTAATCCAACACATATGGTACATCATTTTCATGAAATTTCTTTAACAAGCTTACATGGAAAATTAGATGAATTTTTAAGGTTGTTAGAAGATTTAATTGATATGCTACTTCACCAATTCTTTCAGATATTTCAAAAGGTCCACAATATCTAGGTGCCAATTTAGTATGTTTTCCAGGTTTAAGAGAACTTCTAGTAGGTTTTACTCTCAGTAGTACTTGATCTCCTTCTTGGAATTCTTTTTTAAGTCGATGTTGATTTTCATATCCTTTATATTTATCTTGGATAGCTTGTAAATTTTGTTTAACTCTTGTGACAATGTTTTCCATTATTTTCATTTCTTCTTCCTTCCATTCTATTCTTAAGGTTGGATCTACCCAGTTTAGTGGTGTATAGCAATTATGTCCATACACTACTTCAAATGGTTTCTGATGTATGGAACCTTGATAATTGTTATTATGGGAAAATTCTACCAAGGGTAAATAATTTTCCCACATTTTTGGTCTACTCCAAACATAGCTTCATAGGATATCTTCTAATATTCTATTCACACATTTACTTTGCCCATAATTCTGAAGGTGGTAAGCTATGCTAAATTTCAATTAGGTTCCAAGCTCTCTGAAGAAATTTTTCCAAAATTTAGATATGAACTTTGGATCCCTATCTAAGGTGATAGATTTTGGACAACCATGAAATCAAAATACTTCACATATCAATTTTTGGGCTACTTCTTCTATTGTGTTTATAGATTTCAAAGCTATAAAATGTGTCATTTTTGATATAAAATCAACCACTATCAAAATTGAGTAATTTCCCTTTTTGGTTATTGGTAATCCCACAATGAAATCCATGGTGACATCTTCCCATTTCCAAGTTGGGACTTCCATATGTTGTAATAATCCATTGGGTTTTCTTTGTTCAACTTTTATTCTTTGGCATGTTGGACAATTTGTAATCTATTAGGATACATCATTCTTCATTCCAAGCCAAAAATAAGATTTTTGTATCATCATATAGGTCTTAATATAACTTGGGTATCCTGTGTATGGTACTTCATGTGCTTCACACAACAACCTTAGTCTCCAATTTCCTTTGGGTATGCACACTCTTTGTCCTTTCATCAATAAATTGTTAGAGGTAAGTTGATATCAAGGCTTAGAGGAAATATTGGTTAAAATCTTCTTAAAAGAAGGATCTAATTTTATTTATTCCTTAATTTCTTCTGCCATAGGGGTCATTACCACAGCTATCATTAAGTTCCACATTCGACTAAGGGCATTGACTACCACATTTTTCTTATTGAGAAAATATTTTATTTCAAAATCATATTCAACCAATAATTCTACCCATTGCCTTTGATGGATATTCAAAATAGGTTATCTCTACAAATATTCTAAACTTTTATGATTTGTTTTTGTACAAACCTTTTTCCACAAAGATAATGTCTCCAAACTTTCAAATCATGGATGATTGCTAGCAATTTTAAATCATTGGTTGAGTAATTTACCTTACCTCCTCACAATTACAAGATTCATAACATACCAATTTATCTTCTTGTAAAATAATTGCACTAATTCCTATTCCGTAGGCATCTTTGGATACTTCAAGTGGTAATTCTTCATCTAGAATTCTTAGAATACGTGTTGTTGTAAGCAACATCTTTAATATGAGGAAATCTTCCTTGCATTTTTCATCAAATTTAAACACACATTTCTCCTACAAAAGGTTAGTCAATGGGGCTACCAAGGTAGAATAATATTTAATAAAATGTCAATAAAAACTAGCTAAACCCAAGAAGTTGCAAATCACTGTAACATCTTTTAATTCAGGCTAGTCCCATATCACACTAATTTTTGTTGGATGTACTTACAATCCTTTCTTAGAAACTATATGACCCAAGTATGAAACTTCTTCCTTAAAGAGTTCACATTCACTCAATTTAGATTTTAACTGATGCTCTTTAAGAATTTTGATTGTAATTTTCAAATGCTTAACATGTTCTTCTCTTGACATAGAATAAACAACTATATCATCCATAAATACTATAACAAATTGATCAAGATATTCATGAAAAATATTATTCATTAACACCATGAATGTTGTAGGTGCATTAGTTAATCCAAAAAACATCACAAGAAATTTGTATAATCCATACCTGGTTTTGACAATAGTTTTCTCAATATCTTTCTCTTGATCCTTATTTGGTGATAACATGATTTTAAATCAATCTTTGAAAAATAACATGCACCTATAAGTTGATCAAAAAAGTCATCGATCCTAGGCAAAGAATAAGTATGTTTAATCATCACTTTATTTAATGCTTTATAATCAATGCATAATCTTAGTGTATCATCTTTCTTTTTAACAAATTTGATTGGTGCATCCCAAGGTGATATGCTAGGTCAAATTTTCATTTCTTCCAATAATTGGTCTAATTTTACTTTCAATTCTTTTAATTTAGAAATAGAAAATTTATAAGGATATTTTGAAATAAGTTGTGTACCAAGAAAAATATCAATAGCATGGTCAATGATTCTTTTTGGAGATAGTTCTCTAGTTTTACCAAATACTGAATCTTTATACTCAAGTTCTTTTGGAATCTTAGTACCTAAATATCTCTAAGGTTAGGTTACTTTGACAACCAACGTCATAGCATCCTTTTTGACTAATTTATTAGCTTGCTTAATGGTTATTGTATGAATTTTCCTTGCTATCCCTACCCCCTTTAGAACCTTGACTCTATCAGTGGTTGGAACTTTTAAAATATGAGTTCCAAAGTGGTTAGTAATATCAAATTTTTACAAGAAAGACATTCCTAAAATTACATCAACATCACCTAGTTTAAATTCAAATAATTCATCAAGGAAAGGCATGTTTTGCAAAGTAAAGTTAATTTCTCCATACCTGGTATGCTTGCTCACGGTTGTTCCATTGGCTAGTTCTATCTTAATAATTTTCTTGGAAGGTAAATTTAATTTCAATAAATTAATTAATTTTTGAGAAATAAAGTTATCATTGGCACCACTATCAATCAAAAATTTAATTTCTCTACCTTTAATTAAACCTTCAAAAATCAATAAAGCAAATTAAAATTTACACAAACCTAATTTAGTTGATGAAGATATCTTCTTCACAGCTATGGTGGTGGTTGGAATTTTTCCTTTGTTCATGTTTGGGTTGGGTTTTAGATTCCTGATTTGGTTGGTCCTTTGTATTTTTGTTCATAATTTTGGGCACTCTCATTTGAAATGATCTTTTCCATAAACCAAACATTCTGACCCGAATGAAGCTCTTTTAGTTGGTGTTTCCTCTATTATTACTTTTGAAAAGGTAGTTTATCAAAAAATTGCTTGTCGAAGGGTAGCTCATATCTAATTTGATTCCACATAGTCCTTAGCGATTCTATATACTTCATCAATAGTTTGAGCATTATGAGCTCATGTTTGGGGTTGCAATTGAGCATATAGTCCACCAGTGAATTTTGAAGCTAATTCTCCCTCATCCCAGTGACTTACATACTAAGAAAGATGATAGAATTTCTTACAGTAATCTTCTATGAATCTCCTTCCTAATCTTAAGGAATAAAATATTATTTTGTGCTCTTTGAAGAAAGAATCAGGTACAAATTTTTGTTCAAAATATCTACAAAAATTAAGCCAATTTTTAATCAAACCTTAATATCTTAGTCCATTCCACCATTTTTCCACAAGTCCTCTTAAATACAAGGAGATAACTTCTAAATGTTTTTGGCTTGATAAATTCAACATATTGAAGTAGTTTTTTATTATATCAAGCGAATCCTTTGCCTTGGCACTAGATCCAAGGGCTCCATCATAATGATCTAATTTTACTTTCTTGACATGAACTTGTGTCAATGATTCTTTAGGTGGATTAAACTAGTTCCCATATCTGTCACCTTCGTATGGCCTAAAGGAGGGATTTTGGTATCTTGTTCACTAGTAAGTAGGGGTTGCTTTTGTTGTGGATCCCTAGGGGGATGTTGATCTTGATCTTGATCTTGATCCCTAGGTAGAATATGGGTAAGAATTAAAGGCTGAGTGAGATGGTTGATTAATTTCTTGATGGAGTCTACAAAGGGATCCATCTTTTCTTGCACGTCTGATCATTTCTCCTCTAAACTTTGGGACAATTTCCTAATTTCCTTAGACATATTTTACATCTCTATCCTAAACCTTTGATTTGATTGATGAAGCTCTTCTTGAACACCCCTTAGCTCATTAATTTGATCTTCAAGGACATTCATTTGATGATTGGATCGGGCCTCCATGTCTCTCCAATTTATTCTTTGGGTTTTGGACATTCATAAGTTGAAGAAATCAGGTATGTTGATAATCCTTAGCTTCTATGGACCTTTTTATGGATCTTGAAATAGTTAATTATTTGCAGAAGAAGTTGAAACTATCATGGATTTCTTATCAAGTACCAAATCCTAATTATTTTTGGGACCTTAAACAATGAATTAAAATGGTAATTTTCTATAATCAAAAATCTAAATTTGATAGTTCCATTGAGTCCAGAAGATTCAAATCTATTGGAATCAGTTTTTGTTTAGTTGAAAACAGACTTCCAATTCAAAAGTTATAACCACCTTAAATTTACAACTCTTGCACATTTTCCAAGATTTCTCAAGAAGTTATCCATCCTAGTTCTACTCCAAAAGGAGTGCGCTTAATGACAAATTTTTTATCCCCCTTATTACCAAGGCATCAATTCAAATTTTTGAAAATAATCATGCATGTTTTTAATTTAAGTTAACAGTTGTGGATAAAATTTATTTTAAAATTTATCTGTTAGCTAACAGGAATTTTGATTTTTTCATCTACTAATGGAAATTTTTTTTGCTACATGGATGATGGTCATTCCAAGATCTACATGGCCCTCCTCTAGGTCAACGTGGTCAGTTTCAAGGTCTGTGCAGCCCTCCTCTGGGTTGATTTGGCCCATCTCAAGGCTTGTGTAGTCCATCACTAGGCTAGTGCAACCCATTTTAGGGCTTTCATGGCTTGTCTTAGGGCTTGTGTAGTCCATCATTAGGCCAACGCGGCCTTTTGACTGGGCCTACATAACTTCTGCATCTGTTCAACAAAGAGGCAATTTTTGGTGACATCTAGAGAGGTAGTTTGTTGTGGCATAGGAGGTAGTTTGTGGTAACTTCTAGAGAGGTAGTTTTTCGTAGCATGGGAGGTGGTTTGTGGTGGCATAGGAGGTAGTTTATGGCAATATAGGAGGTAGTTTGTGGTGGCATGAGAAGCAGTTTGTTGTGGCACAGGAGGTGTTTTATGGAAGCATAGGAGGCAATTTGTGGTAGTGCAAGAGGAGGCTTATGATGGCATGGAAGGTGGTTTTTGGTAGCATGGAAGATGGTTTACAATGACATGGAAGGAAATTTATGGAATGTAGGAAGCAATTTGTGGTGGTAGATGTAGAGCACTATGTAGTAGCAGGTGCACAACAACAGATAGTGGACGGATGGTGATGATCAACGGCATGTGATGGTGGTAGTGGGCACGAGGTAGTGGGTGGCATGGTAGTGGTCAATGAGGCAGTAGATAGTAGAAGGTATGCATGGTAGTAGGTAGTAGAAGGCAAGCACAATGGTAGATGATAGAAGGCACAGGCATGACATGGTTGAAGGCAGTAGAAGCTGTAGGTGTGGTGCATAGTGTTAGGTTGCCCTTGGGGCTAGCCCAAGGGCTATTCCCTCTGTAGTATTATAGAGGCTCTACTACCACCCTAGACAAGCTTGATAGCCCCTACCATGGTTGGCATCAAGGGTTGATCATGGCCTTGGCTGCTAGGGCAAAAAAAATTTGAAATTATGTATATATATATATATAATGATTTTTATTTATAAGAAATTTTTTGAGGCTCAGAATTAAACTTGAGACCTTTGGCCTTTTTTTAATTATTATTTGAAAAAATCATTTTTTTTAATTTAAAATTTTTATAAAAATACCTTTTCAATTTTAAACTACATGTAACTTGAGAATTACCGTATCTTTCCAACCGTAAGTTAAATTTTGATGAAATTGGTATTGTTGGAATCATCTCAGAGAGCACTTCAAGTTAAGATGAAGATAATTTCATTTGAGTGAACCTAGAAATCACAAAATCAGAAAAAGTGAACATTATATTTTAAAAAAAGGTAAACGTTAGCTTTATGAAATCTTTGATTAGCTTAAGTTAAAACTTCCTCTTTACTTTTACTAAGATTTTTATGGTTGTATTATAAATATGAGAAGAAGAAAGACTTTGTCCATCACAACTCAATATCAACAAAAGATTGAAGGATTTTATTAGAAGAGAAGGTTGAAAATTTTCTATCATCAAAGGATTCTACCCATCTTCATCATGACCCCTAAGCATCAAGTTTTACCTCTACCTCAAGCTCCTTCAGGTAGCTCTCAATTGGCCACTATTGTTTTACATTAAAATAATGTACTTTCAACTTCTGATTGTGTTCGTAGCTTACTTGGGAACGAGGGGTTTCAATACCTTACAACTTCAACATTATTTGATTTACTTATCTTCCCCATTTTTAAACTTTTCTATTGCAAAGACGTTCTCATCAAATGGTATGAATAGTATAATAGTAAGAAAAGTTCAACTTTCCAGTTAGTTTTTGGAGCAATAACAATCCTTCCTTCTAATATTCAAAAAACCTTAGGTTTTCAGCAAGGAGAGGATTCTTTAATTCCATTAGCTTTCTTCTAAAAATTTAAATCATTTTGCAAAAAGGAACTATCTAATTATATTATTTTTTTTATCTTGACAAAAGCCAATTAGTTCATGGAGATTTCATCAATGAGGTTCATTTTAATTTATGTCTACTTATTTATAGTAAGGTTTTGTGGTATAAACATTAATCCCATGTTAATTCTTATTTTATTTACATATTTCATGGTGCCACAATTGGTAAAATTTATGATTGGTCATTGTCTTGTTTCTTGGCCTGGTATAATGCCATGATTGGAATTACTACTATTTAGCAAAATCCTTCCAAATCTTATACCCTATGTTGTATACCCTTGTTTATGTATTTGACCATACGTTATGACCATCCAAACAAATGTTTTAATCATTAGAATCCCCAATTATGCCCCAAATTTCCTAAAGATGAGAGAGCTATAAGGAGTAAGATTATGGATGCCAAGAAAGGTTAGCTAGCTTTATAGCATGCTCAGAATCAGGAAGAAATCAATGAGGTATTTTTATGTGTTTATTATTTCCTTGTTGTTGATTATTCTTTATTTTATGTATTTGACAGTGCAATATAGGCTATAGAATGAACCGATTTAGAGTGCCTAGGCTGGAGCTACATAGACTGAAGAAGTTTAAGGTACTTTGACCTTTGGTATAGTTCAATTACAAGAAAAGATCACACTTTCTACTACTAAGGTGTACACACACACACACACACACAAAATACCTTAGTTTATTGCCTTATTTATGTTTCTAATAAATTTCTTTTTGTAGAGGCAACGTACTGGAAAAAGTTTTACTGGTCCAGTAGTTATAAGATAACAAGTCCAACAATAGGCTCAACAACAACCCTAACAAACTCGATAAAGTACAAGACAAGATAAGAAAAAGAAACCAAAGGTAAGTTTTAATTATTTAAAGGTTTGAATACTTCCCTCTTTCTTTTGTATGATGTTGATTTTTGTCTTGCATATGTCTATGGAGTGACAATACTTTATCCAAGAGATGAACAGAGATGATATAGGCACCACTTCCAAATAGGCTCCCTTTCCTCCATTTAGATCACTAGGCATGCCTCCTTTTTCTACGACATCTATAAGAGGTTCCCTTCCATAAGCAACTTCAACACCACTTCTTGAGTCTGTTCTAGTGGTTTCTTCTTTATCTATCTCAGGTTCTTCTTATTTGATGGGGTAGATAGTGGTGACTGTTGAAGAAAAACTCATGCTTCTTTAGTGTATTAGTCAAAGAATTTCTGATAATAAACCCTATTCTCTTTGTGAGGGTGTCTACCACTTACGAGAGTCTCATCATGCAACTTCAAGGTAGATTATGATTTAATACAGGTTGAAGTTCCATTAACTTTTCATCCAATTCTTGAGGATGCTTCAGATGCTATAAAAGATCTGAAGCAACTCTTAGGAGAATTGGAGAGTGCAACATGCTACACTTGCCATCTGGAGACTTGTGAATGATTCCTTTAAATTGACAATGATTAATTTCAGGTAAATACTTCTTTTTTTTACTCTCCCCTTTTCCTTGATTTGTTCATAACTCATAATTTAAGTCATGTTTATGTAGAGAAAAGAGAAGGAATGACAAAAGGACATGGATGATCGATCAATATAGATAGATATGTTGAAGACTCAACTTAAAAGAAAGGAAGAATCAGTAACTACGGTAAGATGTGCGATCGAGTACATCAAATAATTGTGTGATGGATTGACTAGATGTAAGGTAGTGCTTAGCAAGAAGAATGCCACTGATGAAGAAAGGGAAGTATAATTAAAGATAGTCAAAGATCTCCTCAAATTGTTTAGTCGCAACAAATGATCACAGTTATTTTACATCTTTTCCATGTTCTACTTCTTTCCTCATTCTTCCTTTTATGTATTCTTCTTAGATGTACTTTCTCTTACTTTGTTACATAATAAAATAAAATAAAATAATATTTTTATTCCATTTTGGCATTTTTCTTAGATATAGTTGTGTTTTACAATAATAATAATAATAAAACAATGTTTTTTCTTCAACTTTGGCTCTTGAATTATGGCTTGCTCTCAGAGCAAATGTGACATCCCATTATCAAATGTCATAAAAATATGATCACTTAATTTACCACGTTCATCGTTTTCTTAAATAATATAATGAAAACAACGTAAATACTTAATAAATGAATTAATTGATAAATAAATACTTGGTATTGTAGATTTTAAAAGAAGAAAATGAAAAAAATTTATTAATAGGAAAAAGTATGGTAATGCCCTTTGGGTTATTTTCCTATGGCACTTAAGCATTAAAGGCAATCCGGCACTACCACCATAGTTAGGCTATCCAACCAAAGGGGTGATCAGTCCCTTCTTATCTCACTTCACCTAGCTCCTATTACTTGCCTATCTCGACTCTACAACTCCATGCCAGCACAACCTCTAAACTGGGCCTTAAATGGCATAGGTCAAACCCTTTTCCAAGGGATACATGAATAATCATAACTTCTCATAACGAGGAGCCCCTTCATTTGAAGGCTAATTACATTGTTTACAATTGCTTCCATCCTTAGCAAGGGATGGGATGTTATACTTAGGTAATACACATAAGTATGACCGCCTCGAGCATACTGTTAACTTTTGGTAATCCTAGGAGTGTTATTGCTTGGTATTCCTAGTAGTGTCATAATGAGTTCATGATGTATAGAAGGTGGGCTCAGATACTTATGTTAGGAACTAGACTAAGGCATTAGATAGTTACTTAGATTAATTTATAATTAATTACTTCATTTTACACTTAGGTTAAATTTAATAAAATATAAATAAAATATAAATCATGTGTCTTGGCTTACACTTAACCATACATGTGCACTTACACAAGTGAAGCCAAGAAGACAATGATCACGTCCTTGAGTCACTACCTTGGTTATTGTGTATTTAGAGAGTTTAAGTCCACAGAATTCAACTAAATTGCTAGTGCAACACTTATGATTCATAATGTTGGGCATAGGGACTACTCCTTGCTCATCAACTACTAACTCACAACTTTTTACCAATTGTGTTGTTACAAGATGTATTTGGTAGGGCATATTTAGAATTTAAGAAGAAAAACAAAAATTAGCTAATCATGTTGGGTCCTATTGCATCCAAAAGTTCAAAAATAAAACTTTCAAAACCATTAATCTTTTATTAAAAAAAGATTTTAATAAAAGTAGTCATGTACTTAGGCTAAGACACTCTTCTTTTGGTTGGAAAATTGTAGGTTCAATTCCTACTTCCACTTATAAGTTTGGCAACAATTGAGTAGACTAGTCTATGTATTTGATACCTTGAGTTAAGTCATAATGACTTTCATTAAAACCCTTATTTTTAATATTCGAGGAAATGAATAATCAAACCTTAAAGATTCATGCGGATGGTGTTGCTTGGAGATGTTGCCACAACCACTAATCTGCATTAATCCTAAATAAATAAAGTAAAAGTACAAGTGGATACAAAAGATTATTACCAGAATTCCTCGTATATTCTCTCAATTTTATAAGGTGAATTCTCCCTTTTTTTGCCTTTTATCAAAATTATAATTCTAATCCCTATATCAAATTTCTATGTTTTAGTTTCAGTATCAGAAGTGTTTGAAAAAGGTTGCAGATTGATGTAACGGCCTTCTGGAAAAGATGTACACCGCGCTACAAGAGCTACAAGAGCCAGTGTTAGCGTAATTGAATTCCACACGAACCTTATGATGAAAGGATAAGAGAGGTGATACTTCCACGGACTATGAACCTGGATGCTCCGATACCACTGTTAGCAGATCTGGCAGCAAAATATGAAACGAGATGAAAATAAAGAGCAATTGAACGACAGGTAATTGCAGAAAAATCTTATTATCAACAACGGAAATAACAAGCTTCTCTCTTCATCACAAGGAGAGAACAAGAAGAAGCCTCTCTCTCATGCAATGGGAGAACTCTTAACTCTGACAATTTATGATGGATCCCAGGGCAGACTTAAATAGCTTCACCCGGGTTACAAAATTGGAAACAGCAAAAATTAACTGAAATAGAACTTTTAGAAGTCTGATGTTATCTTTAAGGAAAATTCAAAAAACTATCGGCAATAGAAACGGAAAGTGCAGTTTATGAATTAGCAACTGCTAGTTCAGTGCTGTAATCTACCGCTTCAGTTAGTTGTTTCCAACNAACGCTGTGTTTCCAAAGGAGTTGCAAAAGGAGATGAAAATGGGCAGATAGGTATATAGGCAGTAGTAAACTTTTGACGTGGCAGGTACCGAGTCACAGCAGATCCAACCCCAAATAAACATCTCTCTNTAAAATACATCCAGCGGCGATCATGATTTGGTTATTCCAGCTATAGGAATGCAAGGTGGATCAAATCACTGGGCTATGCATCCAGTGTTGACTGGAGGAGCTGGTTTGCTGATGGCCAAGTTGCTGAATGATTCGAAGGTTTTGAGCCCAGCTGCTCAGTTTTTCCTGTGCTCAGTGCCCAGTCATTAAATTTTCATTGTCCAGGTGCTAAATTCAGAGAAATCTATATCTTTGAACGTTTTTGCGTTCATCGGCCGGGTACGAAAATTTTACTGCCCAGCTGCTAAATTCAGAAAAATCTCATCTCTGAATGTTTTGAAAATGGAGTGTTGCATTGCCTAGTCATTTGGTAACGAAAAACTGAACGCTGTGTTTCCAAAGGAGTTGCAAAAGGAGATGAAAATGGGCAGATAGGTATATAGGCAGTAGTAAACTTTTGACGTGGCAGGTACCGAGTCACAGCAGATCCAACCCCAAATAAACATCTCTCTGTAAAGGTGGTTGGCTTGTAAGTTAAATTTGAGCGAGTTTTGCATGGCGATTTTTGTGTCAGTCTTAGGCTGCTCTTCATGGCTGTTGGCTGGGATGCGTATTACTTTGCTTTACAAGGTTACTCGCACAGCTGGTAGCCATGAGCCAAAGCAATAGCCATATATTCAGTAACATGGCCATATGTTTGCATGGTTAAGTCCTATTGAGGTATATGATCTTTAATATTGTTTTTGCTATGGTTTATTTCTATGTAAAAATAATGATGTTAACACTTGGTGTTGGGCAAGTGGTCAGGACATTCATCTTTCGATTGGGAGATTGTGTGTTCTTTAGGTTAGGAGATTGTGAGTTTGATTCTTGCTTGCACTTCTAAGTGTGGTAGTATGGTAGTAGTGAAGTAGCCTTGTGGTAGGACTTTTTTTGTTTATGAGTCACAGGTACCGTATTGTATGGAAAGGGATTGTACTATTAGCCTTGAGCTATCTTGCCTTAGAAGAAAAGAAAAAGAAAAAACAAAACTATCTAAAACTTTCTATTATGTTTTTATATGTTTAGATTAACTACTAGGATTACCAAGCAAGTACATTATTGGGTGAACCAAGTGTCTAACCACCACATAAAATGTGAGTTTAATGCTTGATATCATGTGAAACTTATTTTTCCATGATTTAATGTATATGAAAATGTAAATTCTATGCTAGGAAAGTAGTAAAAAATGTTGAGAGGTACTAAAATTAAATCCATATCAATTTTTATTGTTGCTATGAATGTGTCCAAGTACAATCCATTTGAATAAAGATGTTGGACAATAAACTTAATTTCACATTGTGGGCATCCTGCTACAAGAAAATAGAAAACAAACTCACAAAATTTGGCTACTTAATGACTAAATGATACCATAAATGTGGATGATGGATATATTGGGAGTTGATGCATTTACATTGATGCAACATTTGAATTTTTTGTATTTGTTACGCTTCATTAGTAGGGAATGGAGATAAGAAAAGAAAACTTTGGCTCTTTTGATAGCTATCCTAGTCAAAATGATGCATCATCCAAAGAGATCAAACTTCCAAGATATCATAATACAAGAGATTGTTTAAGATGTAGGACATTTTTGTGATGTCTTTAAGGAAATTCTTAGATATCAACTATTGTAGTTACCTTTTTTTCTTTTACCTTCAATTCTCAATCATACGAAGATGTAATCATTTACATCAACCTTGATTTGATGATCTCTGTGTTATAATTGTTTGCTTTAAATAACATGTTTTATGTTTCATAAGATTTGAAATTCACTTGATTACCAAGTCTTCATTTGCTTTTATGAACTTTTTCTAAGCCTAATCTTCACTTATTCAACACATGCCTATAAGTGAAAATAAAATCAAAGAATAAGAAAAACTGATAATAAAAGAAATTAGCAAATGTAAAATTAACTATAATAAGATTTTAAATATACATGATTAATAAAATTTAGCAGCTCATTACCATTCATATCAACTAATTTAAATGCACTGTTACTAAAGACTTTAGTGACAACATATGGACCTTCTCAATTACGTGAAAATTTATTAGATGGATTAGATACTTAAGAACTTTACTACTAAGAGTAAGATTACAATTGTTAAGATTGTAGTAATATTTATAATGGAAACATTTTCAACATCATTGAATTTATTTATATGGTTTTAAACATTATTCTTCAAGAAAATTAAGATCAATTATATGTAATTTGTTATTTTGCTTATCAAAGAAACAATTTGTTAATGCCATACCTAGTGATGAAACTTGCAATTTGAGTAGTAAAATTGCTTCCAACCCATACACTAAGTTGTAAGGCATTACTTCTATTGTTGTTCAAAATGTTGTACTATATGCCTATAAAGTATAAAGGAGTTGTTCATGCCATTTTTATATATTGTCAACCACCATTTTCTTAATAAGGTTGATGATAGTTTTGTTACTTGGTTTAACTTGAGCATTTGCTTGATGATAGTAAGAGGTTGAAAAGGAAGGTTGAATACTCATTTTTTGCACATGTTTTTTATGTCCTTAATTTGGAACTATGGGCCATTATATGTTACTACTGTTAAAGGTACAACAAACCATGTTATGTTATTTTCAAGTATAAAGTAACATACATAGTGAACAATTATTAAGTGTAACGATATTGCTTTCAAACATTTGGTAAAATACTTTATTGCAGTAATGATAAATTCATGTCCAACTAAAGGATTTCCATTGGGGACATGTCTCGATGAATTGAAAATTTGTAGAATATTGATCAAAACTAAAAATATGATATGTGACTATTAACAATTTGTAGTTTTCATTTTCAAATAGATACTCATGAAATTTTTTTTTTCAAAGGATCTTTAATAGTATGCATGGTCTATACACTATTCATAATAAGTATACATAAACACAAATTTAAGCATCTGAAAGAAATTGTATTATAGCTTGTTGCAAAGCTTGGAACCATCACTCTTGGCAAAATAATGAAGATGTTTAAGAAATGTTCAATTTTTTTTACTACAATAGTTTAGGATAAAAATTTAAACTTATGATGATATTTTATAGTTAAAGTGGAGAACTTGCATATTTTCATTGATTTATAAGAGTTTAAGAAAAAAGTGTAAACTTTGTATAATGCTTGTTAGACTTGGAGTACATCTTTCTGCAAAAATTACAATGTTAAAAATAGTTTTATGAGGGAGAAATTTAAATTAGAATATTTATCATAGTTTAAATTTGTAATCCATTGAACCTAGAAGAATAATGTGAGAGAAGATTCTTAAGAACATTTGGGGAAAAACTATGTTAAAATAGCTAGTGTACTTACACCACTTCTTAAACGGATTTTTTTCTGAAGAAAAAGCTTACTTAAATGTCTACTATAGTTGCAATGTGAATTGATGTTACAATCACTAATCACTACTAGTTTATACAATAGATCACACTACATTTTAATGAAGATATACAAGGGATTAAACTTTCAAAAAAAGCAAAGAAAATGTAGATTTTGTATAAAGAAATGTTGAAAGATGAACAAGATATGTTTCTCACTTATGCTTGTGTTTAATTATTGATAACTAAACATTAATACTTAAAAACAATTGCTAAGGTTTTGAGTTGAAATTATCAACCTTATGATAATAGTTGACGTAGTTATTATTGTGGTAGGAATCATTGTAATGAATTGAAATTGACACACCCTAACACAAAAACTTAGGCAAGTATTTCGTGACCGTCAAACAATCTAGGAAAACTAAATTTCGGATAATCTCTCTTAAGTCAAAAGGAAACTTTGGGATCAAAAGATAAATCCAACAATTTGAGTCAAACATTCTAGTAATGTCAGCAGGTATCAAGAGAAAGGGCTATATGCGTAAAATAGCTAATAACAAATGTGTAAATAGAGGAAAACCATAATGTAACATACATGCATGATTGAAAATAAAGAAATGCTTAAAAAATGTGAAAATGAAATATATCTATTAGGTAATGTGTGGAAACCAAGAAGAAAAACATGAGGAAAACTAATCTAGAGCAAATCTAGGCAAAACTAGAGACAAAAGATCGAAAAACCCATATTACAATAGAGAAAAGGAAACCTACAAAAATGTGTTCCAAGACAAGTACCAAAGATGAGAGGCATTTGATGAGGATGTGTTACCTCGTTCTTACCCAAATAAGTGCATTGATGCAAATTTTATAAGAATAGTAGAATATTTGGTAGATGATGATTACAAAGGAAAGATTAGATTCATGTGTTGATCAAATTCTTAGTAAATCTTCATGTGTCTAGCAGACAACATCAAATGGATATAATATGTTAGCAAGGGAAAGTAGAAAAGTAGAAAGAGAGATAAACTTGCTTAATAGATCTCTTAGAAGAAAGGTGTTGGTTAATACAGTATTAAAGCCAAACTTAAAAATTCAATTCCTTTACGTTTAGGGGTGTCCTCTTATATATAGGTAGGAAATGCCTTGTAGATCATGTAGAAATGACACAGTAGGATCCACAAAATCTTCCAAAATATTCTAGAAGGTTTTGGATAGGAGAAATGATCTAGAAAGCAAAGTTTGATGCTTGACATCAAAAGTTTGACACAAAACATCAAAAGTTAGAGACAAAAACTTGATGTTAGACATTGAAGGTAAGTTTGACATTGGATGTTTAAGATTTGATGCAAGATGTCAAAACTGATTAGAGAAAAATGACAAAAGCTAAGGACAAAAGCTAACATCGAACCTCAAAAATGAGATTAATGTCATGCATAAAAAATTTGATGCAAAATGAAAAAATTAATTTTACACAAGATGTTAGAAGGTGAGAATAAAAGTTTATGTGAGACATTGAAAATGAGATTGATGGTAGATATCAAAAATTTGATGTAAAACATT
The DNA here is from genome assembly GCA_015680685.1 of Gnetum montanum. Classification (NCBI taxonomy): domain Eukaryota; kingdom Viridiplantae; phylum Streptophyta; class Gnetopsida; order Gnetales; family Gnetaceae; genus Gnetum; species Gnetum montanum. The sequence continues at coordinate 10,984 of MNCI01003327.1, read as the reverse complement.
AGAAGTTGAAAATAAAATGGATGTTGAAGCTAATGCCAAATGTCAAAACTTGAGATGGAGCCAAAACAATGTCCCAAATAATGTGGGGCATTGAAGCTAAACCAATTGATGAGTGATGAAGTATCCCTATGCTCAACCATATGAATATGAGCATACACGCATGATCTGGTAGAATTCCAAGGACTAAGTGCTTATGCGCCTTTACAGAACTCGGACGGGTTAGTTAATCATTATCTTCCCAATCTTGCTTGTATAGTGCAATTGTATGGTTAAGTAAACTTGAGGTATATGATTTTTATATATTTTTATGTTTTATGTCCTAGTGCTACAAAGGGAGAAGTGAACTACTTAAGTAACTAATTCAATTTAACTCATTGACTATGCTCTAACTAGTCCTAACACTAGCATCCATTCCCACTTCTCATACACATCTTGAACTGGTGTAACACTACTAGGATTACCAAACACTAATCGTTACTGAGTTACCAAGTGTTCCACGCATGCTCAAAGTGGTCGTACTAAGTATGATTACTTGGGAGAGTTAACAAGGTAAGAGAGAGAGCATTAATTAACTAAGAAAAGCATTAAATAACTATAAATAACATTAAATAAGCTATTCTGAATGCTGCAAGCTTTATCACAAAGTTCATCTTTATTTCCAGCCACAAGGTGTGCTCAGGTACACAATGGTCGAATAAAGATCTGTTCAATTTATGACTCCTACTATGGGCACTTAGAAATAATTCTAACTCTAAAGAAAGAAAACTATAGGAGTTTTGGTAAGGGACTAAGACTAACTATGCAAACCAGGAATGCCTACCTCTTATTTATAGGCGATGAGGCAGGTCATGACATCAGATGCCAGATATCGCTTGGTGAGATACGAGATCATGGACCCGATATCACGAATGCAATATTGTAGCCCTGATATCGGGTTTCATCATACCCCCATGACTGAATGAAAACTCGTCATCGAGTTTCTTACAAAATATTGGAAAGGTATGGGATTATTGATTGAATGACAATTGATGGTGACATGGATGATAGACTTAAAGTGCCCAGTCAACGAATCGAAAAACATATTACAACATTGGTGTTCATAACCATTATGGGGAACACTATACATAGATGACATCTAGACCCTCATCCAATAGCTTAAAGAGAAAGAGAGAGAAAAAAGAGAGTGAGGTGCATTGCTATCGATGTCAGAAATGTGCACTCTGTTGTTTTTCCATAGCCATGTGATGAAGCATGTTCCTTGCATAACTATTCCAGCTCCAGTCCATCTTGAGTGCTCCCACCTATCCCAGTCCATTATTTGTATGATCATCATCTACACACACAATATAGTCATGAATTAGCAAGGATAGATAAGATATAATGTAGTTGATACCTTGCCTTCATATGAGGTACCTTGGCTAGGTTGTGGGTATGGCAGATACTAGGTTAGAGGTTTTTAACTAATAACTACCCAAGGTGTAGGGGTGAGATAGGTAATAGAATGAAAAAATTTGTGATAGGGCCCCCACAACTAAGAGCAAACCTCTAGTAGCAATATGGTGGAAATACTAAAGGAATAAGAAAGATAAGAGAAATAACAATGGTGAAGCCAATAAAATAGATGTCATGGATGGGGATGAAATGAGAAATGGCTAATTGAAAAGAATGTTTAAGGGAAAGAACTTAACAATTATAGCATAAAGGAATGTCAGTGGGTCATCCCCAAAGCAAGCTCATGGAATGATGTATGAAATAATGGTTAAGAACTTACCCACAAGAAGTTAACAAAGATGAACAATGCCTCAACCAAGATATAGATTGATCATAAAACTGGAAATGAGGTGGAACATGGGAAGAAATATGGAAGGAGAGGAGAAAATGGAATGGAATCCCAAGAGCAAGGTTGTGTAAAGTCCCTTGTGTATTATATGGTTGCAGTGACTGAATAGAATTCATTCCAAATACAGATTTAAACAAACCACATTCAGCGACCTCACATCAATACATTTGACCAACCTGTCCTTTTGAGGTAACAAGGATGCATTCATAGAGTCACCACCATTTCAAGGAAAGAAAGATAGAGTAGCAGGAAGCAAGAAAGGGCCTTAGTTAGAGGGAACCTTTAGGCATGGGTAACATGTCTTTCCAGTGCCATAACAAGTTCGTGTAGCCCATAATTTGTTATTATGTCTAAGGGATGTGCTTTGAATTCTCACCATATTTTTTTTGACGTGAGAACCACACCATGAAAAGACTTATTTGATTCATTCAACTTCCTGATGTTTGGTCATCGATGGAATGGCGGAAAACCCATGAAAAGCATCCAAGTACCCAAGAGAATAGCCAACACAAGTGCATTGAATTCCCTTGAAGTCACACCCTTTTCAACCATTGAGTCCTTCCTTGGTTTGAAGAATACCAAGTCACCAATTCATTAATAAGTTTATTTAGAAAAAAGGATAGTACATTTCCAAGACAAGGGAGACCATAGAGTTGAATGGAGGAATGGATGATGTGGACTCATTGCTTGTTTTATCAAATGAACCATATCTTAGTATCAACATTGAAAATCAAAGGTAAAAATAAAGCATTAGTAATCAACATTACTATAGTACAATCCACCATTGTGAGCACTTATTATATGACATATGAAAGTAAATCAAATAAAGAAATAGTAAAAATGTGAACGATGGTGTAAAAAAAATAAGTAAAATTGAAAATATGTGTAAAATAAAAATGTGTAAAAAAAATACGAAAAGAGATAAGGTCTTAGAATGGTTAGCATTGGGGCCATCTCCCCCATGACTGAGTTGGAAGGAGATTTGAAATAACGAGCAGGGTTGTCCACCAATAGAGGTAGTATTGGTACTAGCTATTCTAGGCTCACGGAAATGTTTGGTTTCTTAGATGTTGACCAATAATTTCTTATCTGAGCTATTAGCTTTGTAAATCATCATGGCCCCTGAAGGAAAAGTTGGATGAATAATATAAGGTCCTTCCCATAGTGTTTGAAATTTAGTGTGTTGTGGCACATGTGTGGGATTCCAATAAAGAACCTTATCTCCATTCATTTTGTGCTAGATTGAGATCAAGGTTGAGGTCACATGCTGTGGATAGTGTATAGAGCTCTATTTGAATAAGAAGCATTGGAAGTTTACCGTACACTAACTCATAGGGATAGTAGCCTATAGGGAGTTTCCATGTGGAGTGGTATGCCCAAAGAGCATCATTTAGTTTGGTGCTCTAGTCTCACATATATTTTCTAATGGTTTGTGTCAATATTTTTGTAATCTCCCTATTGGTGATTCTAGCTTGACTGTTTTCTTGAGGATAATATGGTGTAGTCAGTTTATGCTCGACTCCAAAGCGTTGCATCAATTTTTGGAAAGTCGCACCTGTAAATTGTGTACCATTGTTAGAAATAAGTGCATGAGGCATACCAAACTTGTTTACAATTTACTGTTGAAAAAATCATGCAACGGTAGATGATGTACATCCATAATAGCAACTGCTTCTGCCCACTTTGTGAAATAGTCAATAGCAACAATAATGTAGGCTTTTCCATTGGACATTCATGTAATAGGCCCCATAAAATAAATTCCCCATATGTCGAAGGGTTCTAAAGGTTGAATCCAGTGTTGTGGACCCTCCATCCTAGCAGTCATTCCCCCATCATGTTGGTAGCGCTCATAAGATTGGAAGAAAGGATGAGCATCTTGGAACAATGTAGGCCAATAATATCCTGCAAGTAAGATTTTAATGGCTATTCGTCTCCCTATTTAATGACCCCCACAAGTTCCCTCATGAGCATCTTAGAGAACTCGTAATTGATCTACATTAGGAACACATCATCGAACCAAGCCATCAAAGCATACCTTATAAAGATGCCCATTGATTTCCATGAAATACTTGGTTCAATGTAGAAACTGTTGTTTCCTTCTAACATCTAACTCTTGTGGTGTTTCTTGTGTAAGAAGATAGGTACGAATGATATTATACCAATTTATTTCCATGGTTAATTGATTATTTACTACACCAAAAAAGAGGAATTTATTAGGAAAGAAATTAGAAAGTAGATATTTATCCTCTTTGTTGTACCATCTTAACCAAGATAAATGATCAGCAACAATGTTCTCGGTGCCTTTACGATCTATCATTGAAGATCGAACTCTTGTAAGATTACGAGCCATTGTATGACGTAAGGGCTCATTGTTGGTTTATTCAATAGGAACTAAATTGAATTATGGTATATGTGTACAAATACCTTATAGCCTAATACATAGTGCCTAAACTTATCTAGTGCAAACACCACAGGCATTAACTCCTTTTCTGTTGTGGTGTAGTTAAGCTATGCACCAATAATACTTTGACTTGCATAGTGGATGTAATAGGGTTGTTTCTAGTCATCTAACTACATGAGTATGACTCTTAAGGAAAAGTTGGATGCATCAGTCATTATGTGGAATGGTCTAGACCAGTCAGGAGCTTGTCGAATGGGTGTTTCTACAAGCTTCTGTTTCAAGGTTTGGAAAGCTAGTTCACATTCCTTGGTCCATTCAAAAGGTATGTCCTTTTTCATTAATTGAACCAATGATTTTGCAACCTTTGAAAAGTTCTCTATGAATCTTCTATAATAGCTAGTGTGTCCAAGGAATGATTTGATATCTTTTACCATTTCAGGTTGGCGTGTGATTCCTTGGATGACTTTGATCTTTTTGAGGTCTACCTCTATCCCTGTTTGTGAAATATTAAGCCCTAACAGTATGCCTTCTTGGACCATTAAATGGATTTTTTGCTAGTTGAGCCTTAATTTGGTTTCAACACATCATTTCAATACCTGCTCTAGTCTGCNATGCTTATTCAAAGTCTTCTCTGTAGGTGGAGAAATCATCCATGAAGACCTCTATACCATTCCCTATTTGTTGCTGAGAGATACTTAGAACCAAACGTTGAAACATTGTAGGAGCATTTTCTTATATGTAAATGTCCCCCAAGGACTTGTGAATGTTGTTTTGGCTTGTTCTTCTAGTGCTATTTGGATTTGGTTGTATCCACTGTACCCATCTAGAAAACTATAGTCGCAATGCCCTGTAATGGTGTCTAAGACTTGGTCGACGAATGGCAATGAAAAGTGGTCTTTGAATGTTGCCATGTTTAGTAGCCTAAAGTTTATACACACCCTCCATTTACCTCCCTTTTTGGGCACAATAACTATTGCTGGGTCCATTAGTGGTCTTTGAATGTTGCCATGTTCAATAGCTTTTAGAAGTTGTTGAATTTCTTCTTTAACCTATTGCTTTAGCTTTGCGTTCAATCATCTCTGCGGTTGTCATCGAGGCTTCATGGAGGGGTCAGTGTAAATTCTATGTTGGCATATCCTAAAATCTATTCTAGTTAATTACGGATATGACCAAGCAAAGGATTTTGACCATTTGTTCACCATTTTCAGTAGTCTCTCTTTTTGTTGAGGAGTGAGCTTAGCATTAATAATTACCAATTTTCCATTTTTGAGGAATGCATACTCTATACCGGTGGGCAACGGTTTTAACTCAAGGGGATCTTGCTTAAATTTGTTAGGGATTTCCAACTTTTCCCAGTTGAGATTTTCAATGTCAAAACTTGTAAGTTGGTGATGAACTTACTCTAATATGTCTATGCTATTCATGTAAGTGTAAGTCAAACCCTCAGCTGGTTCCATGCATATAGCTGAATTGCTCTCTTGGTAAGCTATCAGCCACTATGTGCCTTCCTATCTTGTGGCTACTATATACAGGCATCTTTGTATGTTAGTTACTTGTGCACACTAGTTGCATGCAGGCAATGTTAAACGTTGTACGAACTAGGACTTTTGCACGCAATTACACCTTGTGTTACTATATGCAATGCATGGAACTTTCTTCTTCTCAATATTTCCAAACATATTTTTGTTGGCACATTTGGCAATTTCATGGAACAGTAAGACTCATCTTCAACATTATTGTAAGAGTGGGAGAGTGTAAATGTGTTATTTGATACCATTGGTATGGGATCTAGAGGTGACAATTGAACTTGGGTCTATCCTCGAAAAGATGAGTGGCTTGGGGTTATAGATGAGGCCAGAAGTACTAGCATCGATTTGTAGAAATATCTCTCATTCAATGTTGTCATTTCCTACCTCCTTAATTGTTGGCACATTTAGGTCATTTAATGGAGCAATGAAGGACATTACTAAGGAAAATTTTAATCAACATGAAGGTTAGAAATTTGCTCTATAGAAAATAAGATTCATAAGCATGCAAATATAATTATGATGTGCTTTCACATGATTGGGTGCATAAGAAACTATCACTATCGTGATGTTGTCCAAAATATTTAGGGCATGGAAAAAAAAAGTTGGCTGGGTGTCCATAATGGTAAGAAAAAAAAATGGTTGCCATCCTTGGAGAACATTTCATGGGTGATCCTAGGCACTAAAATTAGCAAGAAAAACATAGCTCTAATGAACTTAATCCATCCACCTATTCAGAAACATTGGAATTTCTTAGATGGAAAGGCTAGTCAACATGCATTTTGATGTAGGACTGTTTTGGTTTTGAGAGGGACAAAGGTAGGTAACAACAAAAATAGGTGGATCTGTGTGCCTGGACTGGGCACTTTTGAAACTTGTCACAGATCAAGGAGAACGAAACACCTGCAGTACAGGTGACCTGGCTATGGATTATGCAGCACACAAAGGTCGATGAAACCCAAAGACGATGCCAAAGTTATACTCTTCCAAATGAGGCTGACACTAGTGCCAGTGGAAGCAGAGCTGTGCAGGGAAAGATCTGTGATCAAGAGCACTGCCAAGCCCCAATTTAGGCCTCCCGATAATGTCCTTGATGAGTACGTCCCCAAAGGCGGAGTCTATCGCAACGCCAAAGTTTTCCATTGGCATTACAAGGAGATGGAGAAGCGGTTTAAGATATACATTTATGAAGAAGGAGAGCCACCGCTGGTTCACCATGGGCTGTGCAAGAACATATATACAATAGAAGGTCGCTTCATCCATGAGATGGAGTAGGGAAATAGTCCTTTCCTAACCAAAGATCCAGTGCAAGCTCATGTCTATTTTCTGCCATTTAGCATGGTGATGATGGTGAGCTATCTCTACAAACACGATCACAGTTACGTTGCTTATTTATGGTAGATTCTTGATTCGTCAGCTAGACGATTCGGATTCCTACTGGTTCTCCATTCCCAGAGTAGGGATTACAATGGTGAAACTCCACGATACAGTTACCAAAACTGGAATTCCTGGATCTTGGCAAAATTATACTTCAAAGCAAAAGGGAGGGTCCAAACCAAGAGATTTCTATGCTGAAAGCAGTGTCAAATTGCTCAAAATTTGTAAATTTGGAGATGTATGATAATCATCTCATAGGGGTTGTGCCTCCCAATTTTGGGGAAGCTAGGGCAGACTTTCCAGTACCTTCTACTGTCCTGAAATTTTATCAACGGTACTTTACCGGCCACCATTAGGAATTTGTCATCATGGATAAACCTGAGTTTGTCAGACATCTTTCTAAGAAAAAGAATTCCTCCTCCGGTTGGCATGAGATCTCTGCAGAAACTTGATTTATCTGATAATGGATACATGGGTTCAATTCCAACCAAGTTTTCTCTGATGAATAAAAGTCTAACATACATCAATCTTGATAGCGCTGCATTGTTTCTGCATCCCAAAGACATGTTCTAGTCTTCTACATGGGCAGCGATTGAACCAACCAAGTGATGGTTGCATTGCAGAGAAATGTGCAAGCCTATTCCAGAATATGAAGAAGAGGAATCAATACCCAGCTGCCAAAGTTGCTGCTTCAGCCTGAGGGTCTGGACTTGCTTGAAGTTGCTCGCTTTGGGTCTATCATAGGGCTGGAAGACTCTCTGTCACCATCAGGCACACCTACTACGTGTTAACATCAACAGTAACTTCCACGCTCACCACACCACATTCACAACTACATCGAGGCTCTAATTGCAGAATACCACATTTATTTTAATTAACTTTGGGTTTTGATATAAATTATTTAATTGCTGATGTAAGTTTGACAACCCTTGGTTGTGTACCAAGTAAGTATTAATATTGATTTAAAAAGGGAATTTGTGCAACAATTGTTCAAAGTCCTATGTGAATTGAACACTTGTCAATGGAAATGGTGGTTATAACCACCATAAAGTCCACTTGTCAACTACAACCTCTTTTTCTCCACAAAGGCCACTTGTCAACTA
>MNCI01003323.1:267315-284548 GCA_015680685.1 Gnetum montanum | reverse complement strand
AGGACGCGATATCGTGTACGCGATATCGCGGGGGATGCGATATCGCGTGGGACGCGATATCGCGTACGCGATATCGCGGCCCATGATACATCGCATACGCGATATCGCGGCTCATGATACAACGCGGCCCATGATACAACACAGCCCATGATACAACAGGGGTGCCTTATCGTGGGTGCCTTAAGGCGACCGCCAGCACTATGAGCATTTCAGGTCTCATCAGTTGTGGAGATGTTTCAAGGGAAGAAGTAGCTTCTTGATTGGTGCCACCTGAGCTAGTTATCGGCTCAGTTGGCTCCACGGTAGTTTTCTTGCCATTGTTGTTCTTTTTCTTGGCCCCTTCAGCAACTGCCACGACTGTAGTCATCGTGACTTTGCCTTTGTCCTTACCCTTGCTGTGGGCATTTTTGTAAGCCACATATGCTGGATCTTTACTAGCCTCCGCTGCATCTTGGATGCTCTTAGTTTGAGCAAAGGCTTGGCTAAGGGAATTGGGAGCAAGGTAATACAACTTACACTTGATAAAGTCGTTGACTACTCCCTTGAAGATTGCCAGTAGATGGGCCTCCGCGATGGGTTCTTGGATTTCGTTCAAGGTGGCGCTTCACCGCTGTATGAACTTTTGGACTGACTCGAGCGGGTCTTGCTTAACTCCCATGAGCTGGTCTAGTGTGACTTCTGGCTTCAGGTTGTATTTGAAGTGAGTCACAAACTGGGTTAACAGCTCTTCCAAAGTTGAAATGGAAGCTCGTGGAAGTGCTCGATACCAATCCAAAGCTTTACCCATTAAGGACATAGCAAAGACATGGATTATAGTATGCAGCCATTGTTGTAGCAATAAGGAATCTGACCTGAAAGTGATAAGGTGGGTGTTGGGATCACCTTCCCCATTGTATTTTGTGAAATGGGGAAGGGGCATCCCGGGTGGAAATGACAAGACTGGGACTGGTGGGCTAATAGAATCATCATGGTAGAAATCCATGACTTGTATTGTGTCAGAGCCAACAGCCTTGAGATGCTTGACCTCTTCTGTAAGGGTATGGATGAGCTAGAAGGCTTGGTCCAGACCCGTAGATGACGATGTCGTTTGTGGAGTAGAAGGGGAAGCCACACTGGGTGGTGGCACAGAGGCAACAGCTTGGCCAATGGTTGGTGGGATAGTCCCTATAGGCAATGTTGCTTGCGGCATCCACCATCTGGTGGTTGGTACAGATGGGGGAACCACCATCGGCTGCGCTATTGGGTACACTGTTTGTGTAGTTGGGGGCACGGGCAGTGGTCCTGCAACTAGGTTTAGCACTTGCGGGACGTGGCCTTAAAGGTGGGGATGGTGGTGCATTTGCATAGAATGTGCAACAAGAGACATGTTGGGAGCCCACCATGCTGTGGTGGCAGGCCCTATTGTGTGAATGGGGAGCATAGTTGGCATTGCAGGTATTGCATGCACATGCGGTGGCACAGGCACAGGCACACGATGAGGCGACTTAGGTAATTGCACCTACTGAGGAATAATCTGTGATGGACCTTCACTTGGGAAGATAGTTGGAGAGAGAAAATGTAAATGCGGTGAATGCGGGACTCGATCGGTGTTAGATAACATTAAAGGTGTGGTAACCATGAACAACGAATTTACACGAGACGTTGTGGAGGGAGGGGCCATGGTGAAATTGGCATGACTGCCTCCCTCAGAGTGAGATTCTAGATCGTCTTGTCCATCATGAAGCATTTCATTATGGAACAAGGCCTTTAGTTCTTCTGGCAATGTCTACGCCATCAACATTTGGTCTAGGATCCACGTTTTTTGATCTGTCAGGGGTATGAAAGTGTTAGGCGTAGGAATGAGTTCCTTCCCGTTGCAGTACATGAACTCGTACTCTCATTTTTCCTCGAGCTCTTGGGGATACATAGGCAGGGTTGCTACCAACTTAGCACAGAGGAAATTGTAGCTTTCCCTGTGTTGAGCCTGTCCCTTACGCTCCTTGTTTTGTAGCCTGAGGGAGCGGCGTGGTCGCACTGGACTAAGTGGTTGCTCGACCATGGGAGGCGTGACTTGCATGGTCCAAGGGTTCTCAAGGCTAGTGGTGTCAATGGTAGTAGTTTATGTAGTCATTTTTTTTTATTTTTTTGTGCGATTCAGAGATAATGCCGATAAAAGTAGAGATCGGAAGGAAAAAGGGCGAACTAAGATAATAATCAGGGCTTTTATCTTGTAGGACTTCAAAGGAATCGTCGAAGCGACCGATCTGCACCACACAATTTCATAAACAACCTTGGAGGTATTATGTTTACGTTGATTGCCAATGGGTACAGACAGCTTACAAGACTACCCATAAAATATGGATAAGATATGAAGGCCCTCCTTCTAGCGCCAGAAAACTGTAACGACGGAAAACGTTGGTCACTGAAAATACTGAACGAAAGTCCGTGTATACAGTTCTAACCACGGATTTGTGCGAGGTTTGTGCTGGAAAAAGAAGAATCTGAGGCACCCTGAATGGTCTTGTTGGTCAGACAGGGACTTACTCGATCGGTAAAAAATTTTGTGATGTTTGAATGATAGAATAATGATTCTTTATGGTTCTTTTTGTTGTTAGTTTCGAAGATAATTAAGAGAAGACGTAATTGATTAGAATGATTCACAGAATCAGTACAAATAGAAGACAACAGATCAGCTTTGGGATGTGATCGAATCTCAAGATCCGGGATTCAATCCACAAAAAGATATATTTAGATACAATGATTATAATGGACTTTGATTTGAACAAAGCGCATGCTGGTAACAATGAAAGCTAAGCAGAGATGTAACAGGCAAAAACCAATCTACCTTGTTCTAGTAGATCTGGATATAGAGAGGTCAAACCCGAAGCAGAATGTCTATCAATCAGCTGTTCCTGAACAAAGGTTCTCGTCAACTGCCTTCGATATTCTTGCTATCACTGGTCTCTCTCCTGTCGTCTTGTTGTCCCCTTTTCTCCTCTTCTTTTTTTCAGTTGGCATATTTATAAGGCTAAACTTAGGAGAAAAACATGGTTTAGATGACGTGTGTCCTAAACCTATAAGATGCCGTTGACTTGATGTGGTGGTTGCTGAAGTTTACGACGCCACACTGCCTTACGCACTAAAGCGTAATGCATCGTAAACCGGGAATTTGGCAACAGGGATTACGCAACGACACGTTGGAATGCGTATTGCATCATGCAGACTACTACTACTTGTATTAAGCCACCATTGTCCATGCTTGAATTACACTGCGCTGCACTAGATTACGCTTCACAGCGTAGTCCGTCGTAAAATAGCGCATTTGTAAAGAAAAATGAAGTGTTTGTTGAAGCCTTGAACATTTGTCATCCCTGATGTTTGTGGCATACTATTTTCTAACATTACGCTGCATAATGCAATGTTATGCTATGTAGCGTAATACAATGTAATTTGCCAAAAGTTAAGATTTTCGAAACCGATAACTTGTAGAGTTGGAAGTTTTGCCACCGTGCATCCGTCACTTTGCTCCATCTTCTAGAATTTGCTTTGTTGCACTTTGTTGCGACCCTTTGTCTGAATCACCAACCTTTTGCTGAACTGCCGAGGCCTCGAAATTTTCCCGATGTTTCATGCATAACCTCAACTAAAGAGTCCATGGGCCCCATAGTCAATTAATGGTCATAAAAAAGTTAAGGATCAACCAGAAAGAATCTACTTAAGAATTCCAACACATTAGACCAATACATAGAGCATAACATAGAACTTGGTAGTGAGGTGAGTTATGGTAGCATGGATGGATGATAGAGAAGGTGAAATGGAGTTCCAAATTGAGGTCATAAGAAGTCCCTTGTGGAATTTGTGTTTAAAATGAACTGAGAAGATCCATCCTTAGTCTAGACCAAAACTAGTTGCTTTTGGTGACTTTGCATTACCACTCTAAGACCGATCCACTTATTTGAGACATAAGAGTGCTTCCACAAAACAACCACGATTCCACAAAGAGAGGAAAAGAGAAGTAGGAAGTGAGAGAGAGGGCCTTAGTTAGAGGAGACCTTTAGGCATAGATGCATGCTGTTCGAGTCCCATAACTAGTGTTTGTAGCCCATTTATTTGTCCAAGGGGTGTGCTTTGAATTCCCATTTTTTTTAAATGGGAAACACACCATGTGAGGAGTTATTCATGTCAAAGGAGTGTGCTTTGAATTCCCATTGTTTTTTTTTGGATAGGAACCACATCATGCAATGATGTTATTTGAATTCCTATTAGTGCATGGTATGGAACAGTAAGAAGTCTGTGAAACACACTCAAGCACTCAAGCAAGTAGAAGAGTACAAAGAGTATTGAGTCCCCTTGAAGTCACACCCTTTACAAACATTTGAATCCTTCCTAATTTTAGAACTACCAAGGTCACCAATTGATTAAAAGTTTCTTTCATGGAAGGGACCTAAAATTCCCAAAACAAGGAAAACCATAGAGTTTATTGAAGGGGTGGATGTCATGGATTCACTGCCTATTTCATGAAAAATAAACCATGTCAAAGTCATCAGACATTAGAATTCAAAAATAGAAATTAGACATCGACAATCAAAATATTAAGCACAAATGATCGTTAGTAAACAATAACAGTGGCATTGTGTCCTATGATAATAAAACACTTTTTATTAGCAAAAATAAGAAAATATCACACTTGAATAAAACAAAACAAAGTAAAATATATAAGAAATTTTAAAATAGTAAAGAAGGTTCAAAGGTACTAAAGATGGTGTAAAAATAGAAAAAATTAAAAAATCAAGAATTTGTAAAATAAATAATTTGTAAAAATAAGAAACGTGAAAAAAAGGGTAAAAAAATTGAGAATCCAATTTGATGGTTAGCATCGATGGCCATCTCCCCCATGACTGAGTTGGAAGGAGGAGATCTGAAAACTAGAACGTGGTTGTTCATCTATTGAGGTGGTAGTTACACTAGCCTATCTAGGTTCAAGGAAAGGCTTTGCATGTTGAATGTTGACCATTTGCTTTTTATTTAAGCATTCAGGCTTGTAGACCAACATGGACCTAGAGGGAAAGGTTTGATCAATTATATAAGATCCCTCCCATAATGTTTGGAATTTTTTCTTTTGGGGTACATGTGTGGGGTTCTAGTAGAGAACCTTATCTCTTGGTTGAAGTTTTACTTTCCTGATTCTAAGGTCATGATGTTGCTTGTTGAATGCTTTGTTCACCTCATTCAAAGATAGAGCTAGTAATCAATTTTCATCTAGTAGATTTAGGTTGACTAATCTTTCTTTTTGTGCTAGACTTAGGTCAAGATTTCACAAATTGTTGAGAGTGTATGAAGCTGGGATTGAATTGGAAGCATTGGAAGTTTCCTGTACACTAACTCATAGGGAGAATAGCCAATAGGAAGTTTTCAAGTTGAATGATAAGCCTAGAAAGCATCGTTAAGCTTTGTACTCCAATCCTTCCTATATTTGCTAATGGTCCGTGTTAGTATTTTTGTGATCTCTCAGTTGGTTACCTTTGCTTGACTATTGGCTTGGGGGTGGTAAGGTGTTGTTAATTTATGTTCTACCCCCAAGAATTACATTAATATTCTAAAGGTGGAATCTATTAAGTGAGTTCCATTATCAGAAATTAGTGAACAAAGCACCCCAAACCTATTCAAAATATTTTGTTGTATAAATTTGGTAGTAGTGGATCATGTACAATTAGTAACGGCTACTACTTTTGCCCATTTTGTGCAGTAGACAACTACTACTATAATATACGCCTTTCTATTGGACATGGGTGTGATGGAACCCATGAAGTCAATGCCCCATATGTCAAAAGGTTCTAATGGCTGAATCCACTATTGACGACCTTCCATGTGAGTGGTCATCCCTCCATCTTGTTGATAATGTTCACAATATTTGATAAATTGATGGAAATCCCTAAAGATTATAGGCTAATAGTATCCTACCATCAAGATTTTTATGGTTCTGTGTCTCCTTGCATAGTGGCCTCCACAAGGCCCTTCATGAGCATCTTGGAGAATGTGAAATTGATTTTTGTTAGGGACACACCAACAAATTAGGCCATCGACACACACCTTGTAAAGGTTTTCATTGATTTCTATGAAGTATTTGGCCTGATGAAGAAATTATTGCTTCTTTCTAAAATCCAAGTTTTGTGGCATCGCTTGAGTGAGAAGATAGGTGAGGATGCCATTATACGATGTTGTTTTTGCAAGTGTTTGTTCACTTATTACTCCTATAGAGAGAAGTTTGTCTGGAAACTAATTAGAGAGTGGTCTCTCCTCCTATTTATTATCCCATATTAAGTGAGGGAGGTGGTTAGCAACCACATTCTTAGTCTCTTTTCGATCTACCATAGTGAGGCTGAATTCTTACAAGATCATGAGCACCGTATGACACGAGGGCTCATTATTGGCTTGTTCATGAGGAAGCGGATTGCATTGTGGTATGTATGTACAAATACATTGTAATTAGGCACATAGTTCCTAAATGTTTCTAGAGCATATACCACTATCATTAATTCTTTCTTCATGGTGGTGTAATTTAATTGTGCTTCAACAATGCTTCAGCTCATGTAGTGGATATAGTATGAATGTTTCTTATCGTCCATCTACGTGAGCACTACTTCCAAAGCATAATTAGATGCATCTATCATGATATGGAAGGGTCTAGGCTAGTTTGGTGCTCGTAGGATTGGTGTTTTAAAGAGTTTCTCCTTTAATTGTTAGAATGCATGTTCACATTCCTTGGTCCAGATGAAAGGTGCATCTTTCTTTGTAAGCTCTACCAATGGCTTTGCGATCTTAGAGAAATTATCTATAAATCGTCGATAGTAGCCAGTGTGTCCAAGGAGTGACCGAACATCTTTAATAGTCTATGGTTAATGTGTTATTCCTTAGATGACCCTTATGTTTTTTGGGTCTACCTTAATTCCTTTCTATAAAATTCAATGCCCTACCACAATGCCTTCTTGGATCATGGGATGGCTCTTTTGCTAGTTGAGCCGTAAGTTTGTTTCTACACATCTCTTCAATACTTGCTGAAGTCAGTCCAAGGCTTGCTCAAATGTAGCTCTATAGGTGGAAAAGTCATCCATGAAGACTTCAACACCACCACCAATCTATTGTTGAAAGATACTAAGGACCAAGCATTGAAATGTTGTAGGGGCATTGCACAGATTGAATGACATTTTACAATATGCAAAAGTCCCCTAGGGATTCGTGAATGTTGTCTTGGCCTAATCTTCTAGCACAATTTGGATTTGGTTATAGCCACTATAGTCATCCAAGAAACTATAATAACAATGCCTAGATATGGTGTCTAACACTTGATCTACAAATGCCAAAGAAAAGTGATCTTTAAATGTTGCCATATTCAACAGCCTGAAGTCGATGCAGACCTACCATTTGCCATCTTTCTTCAGTACAATTACGAGTGGACTAATCCACTTACTATATGCAATTAGATAGATGAACCCTTCTTTGAGGAGTTGCTCAATTTCCTCTTTGATAATTTGCTTTAATTTGGGATTTAGTCGTCTTTGCGGCTCCCTTCTAGACTTCATGGCTAGGTCGGAGTAGATGCGATGTTGGCATATCCTTGGATCGATTCTTGTTAGCTTTAGATATGACCAAGAAAAGGTTGCTAACCATTTTTTTACTACCTTTAGTAACTTTTATTGTTGTTTAGGAGAAAATTTGGTATTAATTCTAACCGGTTTACCATTCTTTAAAAATGCATACTCCATTCTGACCAATAAATTTTTTAGCTATAAGGGCTCTTGCTTGAAGTTATTAGGGATTTTTAACTCTTCCCAATAGGTATCATCATCTTCATCAAATATTTGGGAACAAACTTGTTCAATTTTATCCATGCCTTCAACATATGCACAAGTGAGGCTCTTAGTTGGTTTCATGCATAATATGCCTTTAACATATGCATAAGTTAGGCTCTCAGTTGGTTCTATGCATAATGTGCTACTATTTGATTCAGTGACTAGCCGTTGGGTGCCATTTTACTTTGTGGCTGCTATGTACAGATACCTTTGAATATTAATCTCTTGCGCACACTAATTGTAGGCCTTAATGTCTAGTTTTTTGATTGACCAAATCTTTTGCATGTAATTGCACCTATTATCATTATAAGTGATGCATGGAATACACTTCTTCTCAATCTTGCCTAGTTCATTTTCCTTGGATATTCCTAAATATAGGTCCCTTATACCCATTTGTGCGTGAACCATGCTTAACCAAGCCTTTCCCATAATGATGGGAAAGTCACTTTGTAGTTCTTCACTTCGATCACCAAAAAATCAGTAGGATAGGACCACCCATAAACTATGGTCACAATGTCCTCTACTAATCATAGAGGGATAGTAATTGATTGATATGCTAATTGTAAATGAATGTTTCTCTTCTTAAGAGGTGGTAGGTTCCAAGACTTGTACATGCCATGGGAGATGAGGTTAACTTTGGAACTAGAGTTAAGAAGAGCCTTACATGACTCTTGTCCAATGATCTATAGGTAAATGAGTGGAATTCTTGGATAAGATCCTTTCATAAGAAGATTTCCATCTTTGATCTAGTTAGAAAAAACATGAGTTAGCATTATAGTATGGATCCTAAGTGGCACTTGGTTTGAAGGACACTCAAAGGTGTTTGATGTAAAGGATGAGGGTGTTGGAGATGCAGGACAATTAGCTAGACTAGATTGTAAGGACTAAAGAGAACTATTGGGCCAAAAGAAAGGTCTTTTTCTGGGTTGATTATCTAGACCACTTGGCTAAAAAAATTGTTGTGAGTGTATAGCCCTCGTAGCATTTCATTGTTGCAGCTGTGGAGGAATCTCTCCCTGCATGGATGGAGCAAGAGGTAACTAGGTTGAAGGTGGAGGTGTATGTGCAAAGGGATGTAGAGGATGGTATGGATATGGATATGGGTTTTCCACTCAAGTAGATGGTGAATATTTTCGGTGGTACTCTGGAGGGTAATAGTGATGCTGGAATGATGCATGACTTGTAGAACTTCTAGGGGAGATGAGTTGTTGAACATAGTACTCATGTGGATCTAGTTGCCTATAAGGGTACTACTACCTTGGTGGTGGCATTTCCCACGATTGTGATTAGTACCACTGTTGGTATTGTTCACAGGGTTGTGGAGAAGTTCCACTTGGGTAGTAAGCTTATTGCTATTGGTGGAACTACCTTGGACTGCCTTGAGGGTAAGGTAATCATCTTGGAGCTTACCTACATGCTAGGTGAGGATTCAATGCGTACACTCTAGATTCTTGTAAGTGTGACATCATAGGGCTATATCCCTTTGGATGTTCATATTGACAGATGTCATTTTCATCATTAGAGTCAAACTGCACAACTTCCTCTACTACAGTAGCTTTTCCCTTACCTTTTTGGTAGGCACTTTTAGCTTCTTTTTGCCTCTTGCGATTATGATCATGTTTAGCCTCTTTTCACCTTCTACGATTATGATCACTATTTTGCTTTTTTGATTCTTTAGCAATCTTCAAAGTGGTTTGAAATGTTTCATCTAAAAGAATCCCATAACTTGTCAACCTTGGTCGAAATGTCAGAAATAGATTTTTGGATGGGCAAGATCTTCCTATTCACCACTTTATCAAGTGGTGATTCCTCCTCATCACAAAATTGGACCTCTTATTTTATGATGGAAGGGTTCCTATTATACTCTTCAGCGCTTTCCCTTTTTTGTATCTCACCTTCTTCTTTTGCTACTTGCTCGATTAACCTTTGGATTTAATGAGCTCTTAGTTTGGACAATATTTGTTGGGCATACACCCCAAGGGTTCTTCTTGTTTTTGCTCTACGCCCATCTATGATGTGGCGAAGTTGTTTCCTCTGAGAATAACCATGGCTAGGGCATCAGTGTAAGAGTGAATAGTAGTGGTTCATGGTGGCATCTAAGGGTTCATGTGCTCCCTATTTCTAGCCTTGGATTTGCCTTCTCAGATTAGACACTCTGGAGTATGTTTGATATTTGTCATTAAATAGCTCTAGCATGGAACTCCATCTATGAATAGATTTTGGCTCTAAGGACTCATACCAACTTTTGGCTTCTTTGATAAGATTCCTTAGGAAAAACTTGAGTTTTTTCCATTCATTCTCTATGTTCTGTAAGGCATAGGCATCATGAAAAGCTTGTAGATGTGTTTGTGGATCAAAATTGTATCCCCCCCAAATCTTGGAATATTATTCATGTCTAGGCGCTTGATCTGACTTTCCTTCATATGCTTGGTTGGGATTTTCATTGCCTTCACACTATTGAGCATACTTGAGTCACCAATAGAGGTTCATCATCATCATTGCATCAATGATGTTGATGATGGTTTTGGCCACCCCTTTGGTTTTGGTGGCCTTCACAGTCATTATTATCTTGTTGATCACTTTTATCATGATTATTTCAATGGTGGCTTCTATGAGAATCATTATATGAAGAGGAGTGTCAAGAATTAGATGAAGAGGATGAAGAGGAAGGTGGACCACCATCTCCATTGTGGTGTCCTCCACCACTTTTACGCTTATTATGATTACTATCCTTAGATCCCTTACTATTATGATGCTTACCCAAGTCCCTACCTTGGCTATCATTTCTTCTTAAACCTATTTTATGGATAGTGGATCATAGGTTCAAGTTCACACCCTCGCCATTTGTAATAGGGGGTGGAGAATCTTTATGTTGAGAACCTTCCAAGGGAGAATCCTCATTGTCATCTTGATTTAGTAGGAACAAGGGATTGAGGTAATGTTTCCCCTTTGTATCTTCATGGAGTTTTTCCTAATGTTGATCTCATTTGTGTTGTGTTTTAGTGGGACAGTAATTTTGAGTGTCATATCCATCCATAATGTATACTTTGTGAAGATTTGCTATGTCCAACTTCTTAAGGGTTTTGAATAGCATCCTGGGCATAGATCGATTGAAGGGCAAGATGATGTTGCCATCCATATCACACCACCATAGCTATTCATCCTAATGTAGGATGTAGGTGAAGTTTGGCACAAACTCATCTAGATGAGTGTATACCACCTTGCATTCTTGTGGGACTGATGGTTTGGTATCTTCATGCTTGTGAGAAGAAGAAGACATTTTATGAAACAAAATAAAATTATTAGTGTGCTTTCATAATTCAATGTATAGTGGAAATGATATTGACTGTGAGGTTTGTACAATGATATTAATGATATTCACTTAGACCTAAATAGTGCATGTTCCATAAACAAAGTCCTTAGCAATGGCACCAATGATGAGCGACTAGGTACCCTTACACCCAACCATATGAATCACAAAGCATTCATTCGCGTTCTGGTCAAATTTTGTGGACTTTATCGTTTCTAGTGCACTAGCCCTTTAGGAAGTGAATCTTGCCTTAAGTTTAATCAATGTCTTCCCAATTACACTTGTGATGTACATTGGTATGGTTAAGTGTAACTGAGGCATCCGATTTTTATCATTTATGTTTTATAGTTTGGTGCTAAAAAATGTAGATAAAAGGAATTAGATTAACTAAAATAAATTAACTAAATAACCAGCATTTATCTATTTCTAACATAAGCATCCGATCCCAGTTTTTGTGCACATCCTAATCCCACATATCCATTATTGGGTGACTATGCACTATGCTAGTAAGCATACTAAGCAAGAACACTATTGGGATTACCAAGTAAATATGTGTTACACTCGAAGTCTTCATACTTATGTGTGTAATCTATCTTGCTTAGCTGTCTCATTAACGTAATAACTAGAAAATATTTAATAACCAATTGGAAAAATTTAACAAATAATTGAAAATTGTAAATGCATAAATGAAATAGCTAATCTATCCAAAGTGCTAGAAGGTTTATCAGAAAGCTCATCTTTATCATTACACACACTATCATGCTTAGGTACAACAATGCTTGAATAAAGATTTGTACACTTAATGACTTATGTTGCGGGCACTTGGGGAAAAATTCTAACTCTCAAATGGAAAAACTATAAGAGCTCTGCTACAAACACAATCTCTAATTATCATAAATGTGGCTACATGCATGCATTTATAATCAACAAATAACATTACATCGATGAGGCCTCATCAATGAGGCCTCATTGATGCAACCAATCGAACGTGACTCATCACCATCAATTGTATAAGGCCCCTTTCAATGAGGCCTCATCGATGCAACTAATCGAATGTGACTGATCACCATCAATTATATAAGGCCCCTCCCAAAATGTTTGGAATTTTTTTTTGAGGAACATGTGTGGGGTTCCAATAGAGAACCTTATCTCTCGATTGAAATTTCTCTTTCCATATTCTAGGGTCATGACATTGTTTGTTGAATGTATTATGCACTTCATTCAAGGATAGGGCCACTAATTGATTTTTATTTAGCACATTTAGGTCAATTAATCTTTCTTTGTGTGCCAAACTTAGGTTAAGGTCCAAGTCATAGGTTATTGAAAGTGTATGGAGCTTAGATTGAATTGGGAGTGTTGAAAGTTTTTTGTACACTAGAACATAGGAGAGTAGTCAATAGGAAGTTTCCATATTGAATGGTATGTCCAAAGGGCATCATTTAATTTTGTACTCTGGTCTATCCTATATTTGCTAATAGTTCTTATTAGAATCTTTGTGATCTCCTTGTTAGTCATCTCTACTTGATTGTTGGGTTGGAGGTGATAGGGTGTTGTTAATTTATGTTCAACCCCCAAGTGTTGCATAAGCTTGTGAAAAGTAGAACTTGTAAATGGGTTTCATTATCAGAAATTAGTGCATGTGGCATCCCAAACCTATTCACAACATTTTGTTATATAAATTAAACAATAGTTGATGATGTACAGTAGATAATGGCTACTGCTTATGCCCATTTTGTGTAATAATCAACGATGATGATTATATATGCCTTTTTGTTAGACATGGATGTGATGGAATCCATGAAATCCATTTTCCATATGTCAAAGTATTCTAGTGGTTGAATCCACTGTTGAGGATCCTTCATTTGTGTAGTCATCCCACCATCTTGTTGATAGTGCTCACATGATTAGATAAACTGGTGGACATCCTTGAAGATTATGGGCTAATAGTATCCTACTGCTAGGATTTTTATGGCCATGCATCTCCTTGCATAGTAGCCTCTACAAGGGCCTTTATGAGCATCTTGGAGAACATGCAATTGATCCATGTTAGTGACATATTAATGAACCAGGCCATTGGCACACATCTTGTAAAGGTGTCCATTGATTTTGATGAGTGGCGAGGTACCCCTACACTTAACCATACGAATACGAGCATTACACGTGTGATTCAATCAAACTCCACAAACGAACTAGTTGTGGTACCTAGATAGTTAGCCTTAGATCGCAGTTTGCTATCTTCCCACCTAGACTAGTATTAGCTTTATCACGTATGGTTTAATCCAGAGTGAGGTGTATGATGTGGTCCTATGCTAATGCTAATCTTGGGTATGATGGTAAATAAGATTAACTAAGCTAAGAGAGAAAGGGTGAGAGAGAATCTAGCTAGCCTAAGTGCGATGAGCATTCGTTCCTCAATTATTCATACACATCTTGGACTTTGTGCATGACTACCACTGGGATTACCAAGTGTAGATCCTTGGTACACTACTAGGTTACCAAGTAGTCATACTTAAATGCTCATAATCAAGTCGTACTCATTTTGCATTTAACAGGAGTTTAGGGTGAAGAGATATTAACTAAGAAAGTAGTAAATAACAATTAATTTAAATAATTAAACTAAGTGAATGCTACAATGATGAAGTAATCTCGATCTTTATTTCCAGTCATGTGCATGTCCAAGTACGTCACACTCGAATAAAGGATGCTGTACAATTATAATCATCACACTGCGAGCATGCACTAGGAGGAAAAGGGTTGAGAGAAAAATGAAAACTAAAATCAAAACTAACTCTAAAACTGACTTATGCCTATCAGAACTACCTACCTCTTATTTATAGATGAGGAGACAAGCTACGATATCACATATGCGATATTGTGGTTGCCTAAATGATGACTCATCATACCCCCATGACTGAATGAAAACTCGTCCTTGAGTTACAGTGATTACACAGTGGATAGGTATGGGATTATTGGATGGTGAAAATGGGTTTATGCCATAGTGTGGAATGAGAAAAAAATGGAGACACAACACAAAGAAAATTCTACAACTATAAAATTGGTGGAACTCATGTAGTTCCTGGTGGCGATGGCTCCTCCATAGGTGCTTTCCCTTTGTCTTGTGCTCCAAGTTTTGAGACTTGATGGCATTGAAGTATGGCCTGGAGTTTCTCCTTTTTAGTCCAAGTGTCTTGTTTCATCCATGCTAATGTTCTGATGTTTGATGGAGTTGGTACCTCCCACGGATAGGGTAGTTGTGGAAACATTTGATTAGCCTTGACATACCAAGCCATGAATACCTGTCGTTCCTTCTCGTAGGATCTGGCTTTATCTCTGTATTCTTGGAAATCTGCAAGCCATCAATCCAAATCTATTGTGATACCTTTTTGGCCTTAGTAGCTTGCCTTCACCACCTCAAGTTCAGAATTTGCAATCTCCAGTTTTTGCAATACCTTCTTGCGTTCTACAAATTTTATTTCATATTTGATGTAGGTGGTAGCTACCTATTACTCGAGCTCTATTCTCGGGTGCCCTGCTATTAACATGGCAAGGTTGGCATACCATAAGTTTGCCAACTCCATGTATTCTGTAAGATCTTGGATCTGTATGTCCCAGTTCATAACTTCTGCTTGATGGGCAAAGGCATATGTGTCCAATATGGCCCACTAGTCAGTGTGTTGCACACTGATAGCATTGATGTGGGCCTTGGCCATATGGATCTCCTTCTCAAGGATCTGTTTGTACATTCCCACCTAGTCCCGAAAGTGCTCCTTCAACTTTTCATGCCGTTTAGCTTCATTTTGCCATGCGCTTATTTCGATAGCTATCTTTTGACGGATAGCACGTACCTCCTCCATTGAGAGGGTTTGATTCTCCTTGGCTAAATGAATTATGTCCTGGTTGACTTGGATGAATTTTTCTCATAACTAATGAAAGTGTTCCTTGAGAACATTCTTTTGCTTCTCCATAGAGGTCAACCGAAGGTTGTCAGCAACAAGCTGCTTGTTCTCTTCTTGTAAGGCCTTGAGTGCCTTGATATGTGCTTGAGTTTGCGCCTGTGCTGTAGAGGCATCCCAAACAGCCTTCTCTTTTTCTTCTACCACCTTTTTATTCTTCATTAGTAGCTTAGTTAGTTACTCAGTTTTGAAATTATCCAGCTGGTTTGTGGGAACAAATTATAAGGGGTCCCGCTATGTTGCTTATAGGGCCACGCACTTTTCTTGCAATTTTTGTACTTCTACTTCAGCATGCTCGGCCCTCACCTTTGTCAAGACCAGCTTCCCTTTAGTGGAAATGAGGTCTGATTGAATTGCTGTCACATCTTGAGGAATATCAAATAGGGACATCATTATTTTTCCTATTTGTAACAATCGATCAGGCACATCCTCATGTTCTGTAGGAGTCATTGAGGTTTCAGCTAGAGTTTGAGCATCCCATGCTCCCATGAGATCAACTGATGGTACAACAGGTACATTGAACGATTCTTTAATGTCATCTGTGACCACTTCCACAGCTCCCACTACATGCTGGTGTTGCATGACCACCACCGTGGCCCCTTCACCAGTTTCTAATTGCACTTGGAAAGATGTAGCATTTCCTGAGATTTATTGTGACCAAGTACTTTACCCTTCACCTATGTGGATGGACACTTCACCCCTTGCATGATCCAAGGAAATTGTGGACTATATGGCATCATCAATGACGTGGAAGAGATTTGCATCATCACGACTTCACCAACTGACCATCTCAGCGATGGCCTTGAGATGGCTCATCGATGGTCTGTAATCTTGTAGTGGTGGTGGTTGATCTTGGCTTGTGCTAGGCCTTGCTTCCTATTGTTGGCTGGGTCCCGTTCTTGGGGGTTGGCTAGGTCTTGCAAGTTGGGTTGCAGTTGACCCTGCCGTTTGTTCTTGTTCTTGTTCTGGCCCTAGCATCTCATCAGTGATTTTCCTTATGGCTAGTGGCTTTAATAGTTCAACATAGGAAGCATTTTGGGATTTTCAGAGAACATCATTAGTGTACCACTTGATACCAACACATCAGCATAGCTTTCTGATAAGACAAGGGAAGGGTCACACCATCTTCCCTATCTTTTGTTTCTCGAACCACCTTAGGATATCCGTTAAGTATAGATGAGGCAGGTTAGCATTAACCTTTCCCATCAGCACTGCACATCCTCTTGACACATATGTTGAGATTCTTTTTAAGCCCTTCATGGGGAAGAGGTGATACGTTCCAATTTTGAAGTAGATCCTATCCTCCGTCATCAACTCTCCAAATGTCTTATCCCTACCATATGCCCTTTCCAACCAAACTTGTTGCACATCAGGGTTTGAATGGGTAGACAACTGAGCAACCTTGGGCCTTGTATTTGAAAGGTTTAACACTTTCAAAATGGCCTATGCAGAGAAATCAACTATCACACCACAAATATTAATGGCGGTGCCTTGTTCTCTATTGTGCCAGAATTGGTACGTCTCTCCCAGGTACCAGGAACCACTTTCAGAGAGGATAGGCCTTAAGGGAGACCCCTTGAGGTGATCCCTAATAGCCCCAGGAGAAAATTCTACAAAGGATTCAAAGTTTAATTTCAAAATCACTGCGACGAATGTGGATCTTTTGTGGATAGCCTGAACACAATCCTGGGGCAACGTGAGATGTTGTGCCTATTCAGGCATTGCAACAACTCCTCCTTCTACCTACCCAAATTGTTTAGTAGTAAGGTCTTCTTGGTGAATATTGAATGATTGTTCCTCCTGCTCTGCATGTTGTCCAGTAGGGACTTGTTCGTCTCCTCTCCTAGGTCGTTTGCTTCCACCTTGAGCAGGACCTTTTCATTGTTCTCGTTTTAGGGCCATCTTCAATCACACGGGGCCAAGCATTAGTAAGGTTGTTTTCAAAGCTAAGTTATACCTTACTGCTTGCCTTAACTAATTTAATTTATTTTATCTCCATTTGATGTTTCCCAAATGATTGTAATAGTGAGTCCTGTTACTTAGGTGGTTTTCCAATTTTAGTTTCTCGATATACCTAGGGATAAAATTATTTTCAGCACAATTTATTGTTAATGTTATAGCTAATTACCCTTGATAATGTC
>MNCI01003323.1:249957-263371 GCA_015680685.1 Gnetum montanum | reverse complement strand
CAACCTGTCTCCTCATCTATAAATAAGAGGTAGGCAGTTTTNTAAAATCAAAACTAACTCTAAAACTAACTTATGCCTATCAAAACTGCCTACCTCTTATTTATAGATGAGGAGACAGGTTGCGATATCATGTACATGATATCGTGGCTGGGCTGCGATATCATGTACGCGATATCGCGATTGCCTAAATGATGACTCATCAGATTTCCATGACGTGCTTAGCCTGATGAAGAAATTATTGTTTCTTTCTATAGTCTAGATCTTGTAGCATCTCATAAGTGAAAAGATAAGTGAGGATGCCATCATACCATTTTGGTTCTATGGACACTTGTTCATTTATTGCACTAGCAAAGAGGAGTTCATCAGGAAATTGGTCAGAGAGTGGACTCTCCTTCTCTTTGCTATCCCATCATAACTGAGACAAATGATCAACGACCATATTCTCAATCCCCTTTTGATCTATCATTTTAAGATTGAATTCCTATATGTTCACTAGCCACCATATGACATGGGGGCTCACCATTTGCTTATTTATGAGGAAGTGGATGGCACTATGATTAGTATGCCTAAAGACTTTATATGTAAGCACATAGTGCCTAAAATTTTCTAGAGCATACATCACAACTATAAATTCTTTCTTTGTGGTGGTCTAATTTAACTATGCACCCAAAATGCTTCAACTTGCACAGTGGATGTAATATGAACATTTCTTATTGTCCAATTGCATAAGCACAACCCCTAAGGAGTAATTAGATGCATTTGTCATTATATGAAATGGTCTAGACTAATCAAGTTTTAGTAGAATTGGAGTCTCTATGAGCTTCTATTTGAGGCTATGGAATGAATTTTCAGATTCTTTGGTTCAGATGAATGGAGGATCTTTTTTTGTTAGCTCGACCAATGGTTTTGAAACCTTAGAGAAATCCTCTATAAATCACTGGTAGTAGCCAGTATGTCCAAGGAATGATTGAACATGTTTGATAGTTTCTAGTTGATGGGTGATTCCTTGGATTATTTTTATTTTTTTAAGATCTACCTTGATTCTTTCCTAAGAAATTATGTGCCCTAATATAATTCCTTCTTGGACCATGAGATGGCTCTTTTTCCAATTGAGTCGCAGGTTTGTTTCTATACATCTTTTCAATACTTACTCAAGGTGGTCCAAATATTGCTTAAATGTAGCACCATAAGTGGACAAGTCATCCACAAAGACTTCTAGTCTACTACCGATTTGCTAATAAAAGATGCTTAAGACTAGATGTTGAAAAGTGCGAGGAGCATTGCATAGACCAAAAGGCATCTTACGATATGCAAAGGTCCTCCAAGGACTCATGAATGTTGTTTTGGCATAGTCTTTTGATGAAATCTGGATTTGGTTATAGCCACTATAACCATCCAGAGAATTGTAATAGCAATGCCTAGATATGGTGTCTAACACTTGATCAACGAATGGAAACAAAAACTGATCTTTAAATATTACCATGTTTAATACCTTGAAGTTAGTACAAATGCACCATTTGCCACCTCTCTTTGGCACTATCAATAGTTAGCTAACCCACTCGCTATCCACAGTGGGATAGATGAACCCTACCTTAAGGAGTTGCTCAATCTCCTCTTTAATGATTTTTTTTCAATTTTGGGTTCAATCGTTGTTGTGGTTGACTCCTTGGCTTCATGGACAAATCAGTATAAATGTGATGTTGGCATATCCATGGATTAATTCCAATGAGTTTAGGTATGACCATGCAAAGGATGTTGGCCATCTATTAACCACTTTCAACAGTTTTGCTTTTTGCTCTAGAGTAAGTTTGACATTAAGTATGTTTGGCTTATCATTTTTTAAGAATGCATATTCCAGGCTAGCAGGTAGATTTTTCAACTCTAAGGGCTCTTGTTTAAAATTCTTAGGGATCTCCAACTCTCCCTAATTAGTATCATTATTTTCATTATTAGAGAATTAGTGATGAACTTGCTATAGTTCATCCATGCCTGCGACATAAGTGCATGTCAGACTCTTAGTAGGTTCCATGCACATTGTGTTGCTTTCAGGATTAGTGTTCAACCATTGGATGTCCTCCTTTTTTGTGGTTGCTACATATAGACACCTTTGAATATCTACTTCATGTGTACATTACCTGCATGTGGAAATAGATGTTTGTTTCATGGACTAGAGTTTCTACACAAAATTGCACCCTATTGTTGTACAAAATGCATGGAACTCATTTCTTCTCAATCTTTTTAAATGCATGTTCCTTAAATATCTCTGAGGAAATATTTTTGAGGCCCATTTTTGCATCAACAATGCTTAGCCATGCCCTTTCCATAATGATTGGGAAGTACCCTTTACAGTTCTCAACCTTGATCACTAAGAAATCAACAAGATAAGACCACCCACAGACAATGCTTACAATTTCTTCTACCAATCCCAATGGAATAGTAATGGACTAGTCTACCAATTCCAATTGGATATTGCGCTTCTTTAGAGGTGGCAGGTTCTAGGCAGTATACATCTCATGAGAAATGAAGTTTACACTAGAACCTAAGTTGAGAAGAGCTTTACACGATTCATTCCCAAAAATTTGCAAATAGATAGGACTCCCAGGATCATCTAATTTCCTAGGAAGGTTGCTAGCCCAAATCCAATTAGATACAACATGAGTGAGCATAATAGTATGGGATTTGGGTTACATTTGGTTTGAAGGATTCTTGATGTAATGATTTGTTGAGGATGAGGTAGGAGTGGGGTGACCAATCACCTAAGTCTAGGAGGGCTTAGTAGGGTTGCTGATTAAGGAAAATGGTCTTTTACAAGCATGAGGTTTTGAACCAATTGGTTGATGAACTAGTTGTAGATTGATAGCCTTGGTAGCATTGTGTTGCTACGATTGGGCTAGAAGTTCACCTTGCATGGATGGAGCAGGCAGTAACTACATTGAGGATGGAGGAATAGGTGCAAGAATAGGAGGATGATAAGGATGGAATGTAGTATCCCTCTTGGAATGTGGAAAATGAGTTCTGTAGTATTCAAGAGGATAGTAATGATGTTGTAAAGGAGAAACATGATTGGAGAAGGCATGTGGAGACATGGATTTATAGACATAATACCCATATGGATATTGCTGCTAGTAAGGGTGCTACTGTTGGGGTGGTGGCATCCCCCACGACTATGGTTGATGCCACTGTTGATATTGCTTGTATGATTGTTGTGGAGTTTCACTTGGATAATATTGTTGTTATTGATGGAACTATTTGGGATTTCCTTGAGGATAAGGTAATCTTCTGGGTGTTTGTCTTTTTGCTAGTTGTGGATTCAGAGCATACACCATAGACTCCTGTAAGTGTGACATGATGGGGCAACATCCCTTATGATGTTTATATTGATAGATGTCACACTAACCATCATCATCTGATTCAGTTTTTGTAACTTCCTTTATTACAAAAATCTTTTCCTTACCCCTTTGATTGGCACATTTAGCTTGCTTTTGCCTCATGTAGTCATGATCACTACTTTATTCTTTAGACTCTTCAACAATTTTTAGGACAACTTGGAATCTACTATCCATAGAGTTTCACAATTGATCTACTTTAGCTAAGATTTTAGAGGTAAAATTTTGAATCGACAAGGTTTTTTGGTTCCCCTCATTATCAAGTGATGATTCCTCCTCACTATTACAAAATCAAACCTTCCTCTTGCGAATGGAAGGATCTCAGTTGTATTCTTTTACACTTTTACATTTCCTAAACTCTCCTTCTTCTTTTGCTACCTACTTAATCAACCTTTGGATCTAATGGGCTCTTAATTCTAATAGTCCTCCTTGAGTGTAGATCTCAAGAGTTCTTCTCATTTCAGAGCGAAGTTCATCTATGATGTGGTAAAGTTTCTTTTGCTGAAAGTAACCATGGCTAGGGCATTTGTGTAATAAGGAATAATATCTGCCCATGATGGCATCTAAGGACTCATGTGTTCCTTACTTCCAACCTTAGATTTACCTTCTTAGATTGGACACTTGGGAGTATGTTTGATACTAGTACTAGCTTTCTGCTTCTTTAATGAGTGTTTTGGGAAACAACTTAAGCTTTTGCTAGTCATTTTATATATTTTGCAAGGCACAGGCATCGTGAAAAGCCTAAGATGGTTTTGTAGATCTGAGTTATATCCCCCTTCAAACTTGAGGATATTATTCATGTCTAGCCTCTTGATCTGACTATCTTTTATGTGCCTTGTTAGAATTCTCATGGCCTTTGTAAAGTTTAGCATACTTTGGGTAGTGAACAAAGGCTCATTATAGCCATGGCCCTAATGCCTATGATGCCCTCTACTACCCCTTCATTCATGGCAATGGGCCTCTCTTAAATGCTTGTGCCCCAAATCTTGACTTACCTGATGATCCCTACGATCATCTTGGTCCTGTTGATCACCTCCATCATGATTACATCCCCTATGGTTGTGTTCAAAGCCAGAAGAGGAAGAAGATGACAATGAAGGTTAAGAGGAAGGAGAATTAGCACCATCATGGTGCTTGCCACCCCCTCATCGGTGGTCGTGGCCATGATCATGTTGCTTGTCAACATCCCTACCATGACTCTCCTATTTGGATCCCCTTTTATCATGGGATCCATTCTTACCAGAACCAAGATTATGTATTGTGGACTGCAAGTTCTAGTTTTGACCTTGTTCACCAAAGTCAAAAAGAGAAGTCTCTCTATGTGGAAAACCCCCAAAGAAGGGTTTTCCATCATCTTTTTGGTATGTTAAGAATGCAGAATCATTGGACCACTTTCCCTTCATAGATTCATAATGCTGCTCTAGCTATCGATCCCTTAGACATTGTGCATTGGTGGGATGATAATCCCTAGTGTCACTATCCTACACAACATATTTAGCATGAAGCCCTTGGATGCCCAACCACATAAGATTTTGTTGGAGCATCAGAGGAATGGATTGATTAGGTGGAAACACAATGTTGCCCTCCATGTCTTGCCACCATAGTAATTCATCTTGGTGTAGGATGAAGGTGAAATTGGGTACATATCATTGGGATGAGCATATACCACTTTGTATTGCTAGGGCACCTACTAATTTTCTCCATTAGACTTGGGTGGAGAATCATTCTTGTGAGAAGAAGACATATTATATTAGAAGACAAGAAATACAGTGTGCTTTCTTATAGGTGTTGTAGTTATTTTGATGTATGATATGGATTTAGGGTTTGTTCCAATGATGTTAAATAAAATTTCACTAAGTCCTAGATAGCACACATTACAAACTAAAGGTCTCCAACAATGGTGCTAATGATGAGCGATGAGTATACCCTATGCTCATCCATAGGAATTACAAGAATTCACGTGCAATCCAGTTGAATTTTGTAGACCTTAAGTTCCCATGTCCACTAGTTCTAGGAAGTGAAATCTAATTGTGATGATCATTGTCTTTCCAACTACACTTGTGGAGCTTAGTTGTATGGTTAAGTGTAACCGAGGCAAATGATTTTTATTATTTTATATTTTATTCATCAATGATTAATAACAAGTTGAAACTTAATTTATGAACCAATTTAACTAATCTAATTACTAATTAATAACCAACTATCCTAACATAAGTATTTGGTCCCACTTTCTGTACACATCCTAAATGTATACAACACTCCTGGGTTACCAAGCACTATGTGCTACTGGGATTACGAAGCATTGTATGTTAGGCTTGAAGTAGTCGTACTTATGTGTTTAATCTATTTAGCTTAATTAATTAATTAATTAAGGTCTATTTTATCTTAATTAATCGCATAACTAATGAAAATAGTAAATGTAGAAATAAATCATTAATATATTCCAAGTGTTGCAAGGTTTGATGAAAAGGCTCATCTTTATTGTCATTCACATTGGTGTGCTCAGGTACATCAGTGCTCAAATAAAGATCTATACACTTTCTA
Source organism: Gnetum montanum (assembly GCA_015680685.1). NCBI lineage: Eukaryota > Viridiplantae > Streptophyta > Gnetopsida > Gnetales > Gnetaceae > Gnetum > Gnetum montanum. The sequence goes on along the minus strand of MNCI01003323.1, from coordinate 257,441 downwards.
ACTCCTACTGTGGGCACTCAAAAAAATATTCTAACTTTCAAATGAAAAAATTGCAAAGAGCTTTGTTATGACTATGATAACACATGCCATAAACATGGCTGGTGAGTGTGTATTTATGGACTTTATTATGAAGCTGCATTGACAGGGCCTTGTAAACACAAAAAATGCTACATTGTTGTAGCCTCGTCAATGGGGTGACACCATGTCAATGCGACACTTTGACACTTCACCACTAGTAAATTGAATTGCCTTCATATATCTTAGATTTGATATGTGTTTGAAGGGTTAAAAAAATGGTGTGACCTTGCTCTAGTTAAATATTAAGGATAATTTATGCTTAAACTTCTCTAATATCTTTTTTTGCATTATTGCCACTAGTATATTATCTATGTGAAAGGCTAGGATCATTTGAATCTTTTCTTTATCCATGGATATGTATAGGTTATTCCCTTTTTGAGACTTTATAAATCCATAATTAATCAAAAATTAATTAATATTTTGATACAATACTCTTGGTGCTTATTTAAGACAATATATTACTTTTCATAACTTACACATTAGCTTATCATCCTTTATGAATCCTTTCAATTTTTCTATATAAATTTCTTCTTGTAAATCACCATATAAGAAAGATGACTTGATATCAATTTGATGGATTTTTCACTTCAGCTTAGTAGATAGGAAGATGATTACTCTAAAAGTCACCATACATGCTGTAGGGGTGAATGTTTTCTCATAATCTATACTTTTAATTTAAGAGATCCCTTTTGCAACCAACCTTACCTTATATTATTCAATACTCCATGTTCTTTCAACTGCGTCATAAAGATCTAATGATTATTAATAAGTTTAGATTTTTTGAGCATGGAATCAATTCCCACACTTATTTTTTTTTCTATAATTGCAATTTTTTCTAGTGATCCATCATAAAATCTTAAGTAATCATTTAAGAGATCTCTTTATCAGATATCATAATTTTAGCAATAATATCATTATGATAAAAATCATTATATTGGCTTTTCATAAGTTTTGGTTTGGTGATATCCAAGTTGGCCAAGTCTCTTGCACTTTTAATTTTTTTCTTATATTCCATTGATCTTTTAGATTGTATAGCCTAATTACTTCCATATAAGAATCATTATCTTCAAATGAAGTACGCAAGAGAGTACTCCTAGTATTTTGATCAACTTATTTGTATAATAATATTCACTCATGTAAGCTTCTAAGTTATGGCTAAGACAAATGTCATTGTCATCTTCATAAGTATTATTCTTACTTTGATTGTGATTTATTACCTTTAGAAGTAGAAGCCTTATGCCAATTCATTACATACATTCATAGCTTGCATATTTCAAGGTAAGAAAAATTTTCTAAAGTAGTTATTGAGGAGTTATAAGATTGTGGTTGGTATTTTTAGGGGATGTAATGGTTGAGAAAATGGAATATCTATTACAAGGACATGCAACACAATCCTAAGCATATTTACCAACTAGTCAAGTAAAAGGTTTTAACACAGATGTGTTCTAATATGAAAGGTAAGAGAAAATTTTATTTACACTATACTAGATCTAATAAATTAGATTCAAAAACTCATTGTCTTTTAGTTGTTATTCCAATTAAGTATTAAAATGCTATTAGCAAGCTTCAATTAAATTCTTATCAGTTGAGAATTGAAAATGAAAGATGGATTTAGAATGAGAAAATGAAATATCTATTAGAAAAACATGTAGCAAAATCCTAAGCATATTCACCAACTAGTCAAGTAGAAGGTTTTAACACAAATGTGGTCTAATATGAAAGGTAAGAGGAAATTTTATTTACACCACATTAGACCTAGTAAATTAGAACTAGAAGCTCACTATATCAAAGTTGTTATTTGATTTAAGTATTAAAATGCTATTAGTAATCTTTGCTTAAGTTCTTATCATATTAGAATTAAAAGTGGAAGATGGATTCAACTATTTTGAGAAGAATGCATTTGTAGGTTGTGTAGATCAGAAGCCCCTAAAGATGAGTTTCATATGTTTCTATCTTGTGATGTGACTACAGGTTTGAGACATCATTATAATGTTACAGTAAAAAAATCATATGATTTATCTTTGATGCTTCCATTGGTGCTTGGTCAATTTGTAGAGTCTATCTTTATTTTTCATGAAAATATAATATCTTTCCAATAGATCCTATGGATCTTTGAACATAATAAAGCTTCATTTCATTATTTTGAGGATATTCATTAGTAAGTCTTTCTTTCAATAGTTCTTGTTCATTAAATACCATATCTTTCATAATCACTAATTTCTTTGATTCAGGATCTTAGATTTGATATCCTTTTGTATGTAAACTATATCCTATAAAATATCCTTCTATTACTCTTGGACTTGATTATGTAATCAAAATTCACAAGTATCGTAGATTGGATTTTCTACTATTCCACATAGTATTTGGACACTCAAAGCATAAGTAGAGTGTTGAGCTTCTATTGATGATATGAACTACAATTCATATAACTTCTCCTTAAAAACCATCATCTAACATTGACTGTGCTAGCATACATCATGTCATCCCATTAATTATTCAGTTCTTACATTCTATAATACCATTTTTTTTTGTAAAATATGGAACAATCTTTTAATAGTTCATTTGTAAGATATTCTTGGAACTTTTTATTTGTAAACTTTGTTCCATTATCAATTTGTAAGTTCATGATGGGTAAGCTAGTTTATTTTTCATTAATGCGTTGGATTTCTTGAGGATAATAAAAGCTTTAATTTTAGACTTATTGATGTATACCCAAACCTTACATGTGCAGTCATCAATATAGGTTATGAAATACTTAGCTCTAATCAATTATGTTACATTACAAACCTAAATTTGAATGTACTATTTCCAACTTAGCTCTTGTAGTGGTATTTTTTACATGTGGAAGGTTACTTACCAATAACACATGATTTATAGAACATATCATGACTTAAATTTTAGTAAGAGAACCTATGAAAGGATTGTAACACTTTTTGCATATATCCTTTATTCATGTAACCAAGCCTAGCATGCCATAGTTTTTCTTATTGGGGTTTGTGACTTACTACAAAAATAACCTCTCTTATTGGATCTATCTTGACTACTCCATTTATCTCCTTGGTTTTTATTATTTTCTTTTTTGATTCATATTTTAATATTGTATATTTTACATTATTGTTTTAATCTTATTTAAAAATAGTCTTATTTTATACTTTCACTAATTTTAATATGCATAATAGATTATGTCCTTTTAGTGTTGACATGTAATATACATTTTTAATTTGTACTAGTTGATATGAAATCTTCATGTTGATATCTCAAATGCCTTTATATTTACAAATAGCTCATATCAGTGTTGTATCTTCACTAGCATTTACAATACATAGGTTCTTGAATAAGTTATGGTTCCTTGATACATGTTTGAACTATGTAGGATTAAGGTATTATGCTCTACCTTAGTCACTTTATCTTTATTCATAACATCTTTAATGCTTAAGACCACTTTCTATTTGAGGTGGTTTGCTTCATTTTTATGTCAACTCTTTCAATTGTCGTTATTATTTTTATTTTGGTTCTATTGACCCATATTTTCTCTAATAATTCTTCTTTGAATGACATAGGACTTTGGGTTTTAAAGATTGAACCAGAAATCCTTAAGTTCATTTATTTTCTTTCATAGATAAAGCATGTCTTAGGTTGATTTAACTAATTATTAAATTTTGATTCTTGTTTATTATCATAATGTTGATTTTTTATCCAATGTCTTCCTTCCTTATTCTTTGGAGTGTACATAAATTGTTCTATATTTGCTAACTTTTGTTCTAATTCTATCTTATTTTCTTGTAATTGCAATTAGGCTATTAATGTTAGAAAGTTCAGCCTTTCTTCTAGGGTATTGAGTGCTTGAGTTATCCTTTATATTTATTAGTAAGTGTTCAAAGAAGACATCTTGTTTTCTCTTCATTTGTTACCTTTTCATCTTCACATTTAAGTTCTAATATAATTGTTTTTATGTCTTTGATGAAATCTGTTAATTTCTAGCTTTCACTCATCTTCATTATTCATAACTTTAAGAAAAGATGATCTTTTATAGCTTGGTCAAAACACCCAAACATCTGATACAAATATTTGCAAATCCTTGTATTTATAGCTATATAATATACCAAATGTGAAACTTTATCTAATATACTTGTATAGCAATGGGAAAGTTGATGTAGGGAGACCTCTTTCAAACCCCTTTACATCCTTACAAGTGGAAGAGTAGAGGTTATGGTTAGCTTGGGAGATGTCTTGGATGTTTGCAAATGTCTTGATTGAGAGTTGGGCATTCACAGTAGACATCTTGGTTGTTCAAGAAATGTCTTGCCTAAGAGTTAAGACATTGTTGGAGACATCCCATCAGTAGTGGAGACATCTTTCTAGAGTGGAAGACATCTCTACGAGGAGGGAGATGTCTCAAGGAAGAAATCTTGTAAAAGAGGAAGATGCCTTATCTCTAGTGTAAATGGATTATCAAGTTTAGAGGCATCTTATCTACAAGTTATAATTTCTAGAGAGATGTCTTTTCAAGCCTATAGACATCTTGTTCAATAGGGAAAAAGCTCCAAGGTGGTAGTTGTAATTTGGAAATAGTCAAAAATGTTGAGTTCAAGATTGGAAATAGCTAGGAATCTTTGAGTTGTTCATGGGGAAGGTTTTTCTTATTGATTTTACTATGCAATTTGAAAATTCTTACTCCACTCATTCCAAATGCCCATATTATGGTTTATATGAAAAAGAAAAAAATTTAACAAGCCAAAATTCAAGGTAATAACACGCCATGTTTACATATAGAAATATAGTAAAAGTAAATATTCAAAGCTCAAATCTTAAGAAAAGACAAAGATAAAATGAAGCCAAAATATATATATATATTAAAATAGGGACCATATCCATGAAATTTATATTTGAATTATTATGCTACATAAAAAAAAGATAGAAAATTCTATTATTTTTACTTTTATTAAAATATTTATGGATGGATGTAATTAAAGAATGATCATAATCACTCATGTCTCTTGAATTTCCAACTCAATTTTTCATAAAATAGGCTTGTCCCATCATATTCTATTATGGACCCATCATTTGGCTATAAATATTTAGAAAAATCATATTTACAAGAGATGAAATTGATGAAATTGAGGCAAATTGATGGTATAGTAATAAGATAGATTATGTTATGAGATTTTCCACCCAATTCATCATCCATCATCAATTCATTGATCTAAGAAGTTGAACAATAATATTTGCAACCATTCTTATGTAAAAAATTTCAATCATCAAATCAATTCCCAATTTTATAAACAAATTTTTGAAAGAGACTTGTATCAAGTATTTACTCACTCCATAATTTGCTTGGATCATAGAGATATTCATCTTGCAAATCACCAATTTGTATTCTTGATGTTGAATATTTTTATTCAAGATCCCTTTTTGGGATAGATTTGAATTATTAAATAAATTTAGTTGATATAGCGTTTTATAGGCTTATAGATTATAGTACAAGCTTTTCAACAAGCTTAAGATCAACCAAAAAGTCATTTGGATTATGAAGATATTGCAACTAAAAAAGTAGAAAAAATTTAGCTTTTCTTAATTGGACCACCCACATCATCTAATAGATTGGGTGGCTAGAAATTTACAAAATAAAAAATTCTTTCAAATCTTCTTATATATAAAAAATCAACATGCCTAAGATCTTGGTTTTTGTAATAGATAAATATTGATCATATTTGCATGTTTTGCATGATGAGTGTACAAAGAGAGTTGATAGAGATGACAGGAGAGTTGTGTGCATCTTTGTGGCTAGTTATCTGTAATATTGACCATTGTGACTCTTTGTGTGTGTTGGATCTAAGAGAATACTTAAGGCTATATCATTTTGCTATCATTTTTAGTCATCTTCAAATTTAAAATTAGGATTTAAAATAGTATGTTATAACCTACTAGATCATAAGATGATTCTCATCCTTTGTGCCCATGTATTATAATTATAATCTTGTTGATTAATAACCATAGGAGATTTTTATCTTCTTCTTTCAATGTCATATTATACATGTAGTTGGTGACATCTTTAATACTTTTAGTTTCATTTTTCTTAGTATACTCTTAATCATTACTTTACCTTTTATCTTTTCCTTGCTTTGATACCATGTTAAACTTAATGCAGTTTTATTAAAAGTAACTTAAGAAGGTAATGGCATGAAGAACTTAAGAGTTTATAGTAAATTTGTAATATAATAAGAACTTTTTAATATGATAATTTTTGGAATAAATCTTTTGAATAACTTGATTTAGATCTTTTGGTTATAATAATTTGTTCCTTATTTTAAAACAATTATTGGTCTCATTATACTCATCTTCTTCAAAAATTTCACTGACTTACAAACTTGGTACTAGGTAGACCTTTAACAAGATGAAGAGTCACTATTCATACAAACAACATAAGATAATGAAATTTGTTTATACATTCGTAAGATTATTTAATTAGTTTTATGAATTATTTTGTGTTGTAACATATAGACTTACAAATTGTTTTTTTTTCATAACATATAGTTTGATGAATCAATTCTTTGTATATGAATTGATCCCAGGGATTAAGAATTGGCTCACGGTACTTATGAGTGACTAACTTGACTTAATATGACTTAAAAATCAAGAAAATGCAAGAATTACTATTTAATAATGCTAAGAAATTCTTCCCAAAAGTAGTATTTGTTACACTTTGTATAAAAAATAAAGTTTTAGTTCAAGTGAATGACACATTCAAATACTTTTATTAGGCAATTATGAGTGATAAATGAGACACTTAAAGATCAGTGAATAGATCCAAACCATACTTTTGTAATTGTATAAACAGTTGTTACAAGTAGATGACATACACATGCATCATCTACCTTAAGCCAATGGGATCTGAATAACTCTTGAGTTTTTTGATTACAGGAATAGTTGTCATAAGTGAGTGATGCAATCACATGTCATCTACTTAGAATAGAAATAGTTGAATGATTTAATCATTGAGTAATTCTATGAAATTTTCTTTCTTGTTAGGGTAAGCTCTAGCATAAAATACAAATATGCTTTAACTTAAAATTTTATCCTAAAAAATCATGTGGTGTTTCAAGGGAATGTTATGGATGTTCTATAGTTTGTTCAAAATAATTATGTGTACCCAAGTTTATTATGATAAATTGTGAGAAAAACACATTCTCTCCTAAAACACCACCAAGAAAATGCATGTTGCAACCTTTTTAGCATTATAACTTTTACCCCACAAAACCTGAGGCTAGAATTTCATTATAAAATGTGAAGATTGTAATCCATGATATGTAATTTCACATACTTTAACTTTTGGGGCTAAAACAATGCCTCATAAGTTCTTGTAGCCTCACTTCCCAAGTGGAAAAAGTCCTATCATGTCTATATTT
>MNCI01003323.1:145328-249806 GCA_015680685.1 Gnetum montanum | reverse complement strand
AAGTACTTATGCCCAATGTTTGAGGGTTTGACTTTCATTCTCTCAACTATGGCTAGTGTAGTCACCATAAGGCTAGTGTTGCCACATCAAGAATAGCATTGGAGTGGTTGGAGTTTTCATTTTTAACAAATCTCAATGTTGCTCCTACAACTCTAGTGTGGGTGGTAGAAGCCAACATGATTGAAAAGTCCATTTACTATTTTTGGTAACTAGCATAGTCTTGGTGATTTTGGGGTATCAAAACTTATCAAAAATAGTAGCTACATTGGAATCAAACACCTACCACACTTGAATGTGATAACAATATGTTAGTAATCATGGTAGAAATTTATAGATAAAATTTAGCAATCATATATCGTTTATAAGCCAACTTCAAATACATTGAAAAGGTTCCACCACTTTATAATTCTAAAGCTTTTGAATTGATTGCAAGTGCAAAGCTTTTGGCAAGTCTTGGGTGTGGAACCTTTGGTCATTTCAAGCACTTTTAACCTTGAGGCTTGTGTGAGGTTTTTTGTGGATCAATGCTCTACCACTTGGGCACAAAGACTTCCAGCATGGTATTCCTTGTTAACCAAAAAATCATTCACACACCTTACCTCCCTGTGACCAATGCTATAGATCTATGTAAGGAACCAGCAAGGTGTTTTAGTTTTTGAAGTTGGGAAGTACCTAGACCATGGAGATGATTGTGGTGTGCAAATTACTGACTTCAACAAACTTTGAACTTCATTAAAGAAAATCCCTTATGCTTTGAGGCACCATTTGTACACATCCCAAATTCTCTTTATTTTTAATATTTTCATTGTAATAAAGTTTATAGTTCTATTTTTTGTGTAAACTATTATAGTTTTTATTTTTTGCATTCATTTTAAGTTAGGTTTGCACCATTTTACCATTTGTTTACCTTGTTTACACTTTTCAAGTCCTTGTGTGATCAGCGAGACTATCCAAGGCACCTTAAATCCTCTTTCTTGGAGGCCCTTGGGATCCAAGGTTAAAACTGTCCTTAACTATGATTTTCAATTTTCCAACAATTGAATTTTTCAAGCACAACCATTTTCTAGTGCTAGAAGGAGGGCCTCTACCCAAGTTTTGTGTCTAATCCCATTTTTCCATTTCAATAACATTTGTTGCAAGTTGAAAACATTAAATATATTTAAACTTTGATAAAAGTTATCTTGCAAGAGAAACCAACACCAAAATCCAAACCCTAAACCCTAAACCCAACATTAAGATTGCAAATGGTTTGGATTTTAGGAAAATTTTTATAGTAGTTGCTAGACTTTTTAAGGCCAACATGGTTATCATTCAACATTGCCTTTGTGTGTTCTGGAGGCTAGTGTTGTTTTGCCACAACTAGTCAAACCCCCTTGCTATGAAATTTTCTAGCAAGGTCAACATTGGCCCTTCTTCACCCATCAACGTAACCTTTGAAAAGATTAAATTTTTCATTTACATTTTCAAAAACATATATTGTTCTTGCCAATAGGAGGAATCCCAATGTAGGGAAAGTGGGTGATGTGGTTGTTAACATCTTACTTCTTTTCCCCCCACTAGCATAACCATTACTCACAAAGCCAGCGTAGTTGGTGTTTTCAACACAAAACCATTATATCTTCTCAAGGCATGAAAGAAGGTTGGCCCACTGAAGCCCACTTATATTTCATCCATTCCCATGAGATGTAATGCTTAGGCTACTTTAACAAGTCAAACATGAAAGGATCTTAAGTAACAAGGGAGGGGGAAAGAGACCAAGGAAAAACCCCAAAAACATGAAGTTTGCATCTTAGGACACATCGAGGAAGTCAAAGTCAACAAGAACAAAAAACCAACGACTAATGACAAGGACTTGCTCAATGAAATGGAATAGGTTAGGCAATATTTGAAATAGAAGAAAACATCCCTTAGCCTGTATGACCTATTAATAACCTTAGTTGCTCATCGATAAGCCTTGGTGAAGACGTTGACTTTTATTCTTGTTAGTGAGGACATCCCCACTAGTGAAGAGTCCATCCATGTAATGATGGTACCACCTTCATAAAAGAAAGAAACGAAGTTAACAACATTGGTGTTTCATGAGAGTGCATGTGGATGATGGGATGGCCACCAATGTAATACCTTAGACCATTGTTGAATGTTTTAGTTTAACATAACATATGCAATGCACATAAACTTATGGTATTAAATTATCTAATGGATCTTGGGTTGTGGTTAAAGGATCAATCTCTTTGGAGTTCATAATAGGGGAATAATTGCCCATAATAGCCAGTTTCTTGGTGGTGGAGGAGACACTAGGATTTAACCTCAACCTGGGAAGGCCTTGGTTAGCTTAGATATGAGCTGTTTCCTCACCCATCCACCAAGAAATTCACTTGCCTTATGAGGAAGGTGAAATAATTGTCCATGGTGATAGTGTAGTTCCCTTGGTAGTTAACAATGTTGACATAAAACAAGGATTTAAGGTGGAGTTTCAAGAAGAGCTCCTACTATCGATGATGAAGTCCAAAGGCTTGATAGAGTGGAAGAGTCCCAAACGCATAATAATGGAACCATGGATGCACCATGGGAAGAGCACCCCTTCAACATGATTAGTGAAGGAAATGAGGAATACAAAATTATGCAATGTAGGTCATAAAACATTTCTAATATTTCAAAGATTAGGAAATAGTTGCATGATTGATGTTTGTCTCCTATTCAATTGCTCTTGTATCCATAACCATGTAGCCTTCTTTTTCTTTAGTCTTTTTAACCTAGATTAAACATTATTTATACATACTACTTTATGTTACTTTTTTTTGACCTTACTTTGCACATAGCCTAGGGTTTATTCTCATTTATAATTTACCCTTTATTCCTTGTCTATTTTGGAACATAAAATATGAAAAATAATATAGAAACTTTAAAACTTGAAAAATTCATAATATTTTAGAACACAAATCTGATAAAAATTTCATTTTTGATGCCTATGGCTTGATAAGGCCTAAAACTAGCAACATTAAGGCCTACCATGGCCTAAAACTAACAAAACATATGGCCCACCATGGCCTAAAACTAACAAAACATATGGCCCACCATGACCTAAAACTAGAAAAACTTTTATAACCCATTATAGCTGATTATGACATAGCTTATGTTTTAGTTGCCTAGTTGATTTACATTTTTGTGATTGCATACGTTAATCAAGTTAGCCTTATGACATGAACAAAAATGTAATATGTATGACATGTATGAAACATTAAGCATTAAAACATGTACACAAAAATTAAAATTTGAAAAATAATAGTTGAAATATCTGTAACATAATGGCCAAGATCACATAGTGTGAGAAAAGTTTAAATAATGCATAAGAACAATAAACCATCTCTCAACAACCAAAGGCTAACACTAGCCACAACATCATAATGACAACATCAATAATAATGATAAAGATAGCCAAGGATAATAATCAATGGATGGTGCTAAGGTGCAACTAGAGGATGAGGAGGAGCATCTCTAACATCATCACTACTGGGGTTGCCAATGTCACCTGGTACTTGTACCATGATAAGATAAGTTTAATCAATAATTAACACAAGATAAAATCAAATCAAATTAAATTGAACTAGGATTAAATCATCCAAAAATAAAATAAAATAAACAAACTTGGAAGGGATTAGATGCAACATTCTGTGTGGGGAAGCTCTGAAGGCTAACCTCTAGATGATGGAGAATTTGGTCCTCAGTCATGTGGGCCCAATCCACCTTCCCAAGATTAATCCCTATTAGGATGTTACTCTCATTAATATTGGTCTATGTGGGTGGCTCCTATGAAAATGTAGTGGTAGTTACCTTCCTAGAAGTAGTACAGACCTAAGGCATTAGGGAATCACCCACTATTAGAGAGCTTTCAAATAATTTGAAGATACTCTTTGCTTGGATCTCCTTCATGAACAACTCTAATTTGCACTATTCGGTGGACTACTTTTGTGACCAATTAAGAAAGGATTCACATTTTTCCTTGTACTTTTTCTTGTGGTCTTTTTATGACTAGGTGCACTCAAGGACCTAGGCATAATAATCTCTCCACTTCCTAGCCTTGCATGTTAGTAAGTCCATATGTAGCTTTTGCTCTATGAATTTCCTAGCAAGAGAAACCTTGCCATGGATGGCATTACAATACTATAATGATTGAAAACATCGATGAATAGAACATCAAGGTTCATAGGTGCATAGCCTAACCACGAATCCACATGAGGGCTTGTTGGAGGCAAAGATAGAGTGCCTTGAATGGTCTTGCTGATCAAAAAGAGACTTAATAAATGTAATGGGGGTGTAGCATGGTTAGCTATAGTGCTAATGTGAAATGGTGTTAAGTGTGTAAGTGGTGTTTGTAGTGTTAATGGTGTTTATAGTGTCGATGATGTCGATGGTGTCAAGCATAGTCATAGGTGCTCGAAGGGGGGGGGGGTGTTGAGCATAGTCAAAAGTTTTAGTGAAGTGAGTAGTGTCAACACATGTAGACTATCACTTGAGCATAGTTTTAGGCATAGCTATGTGGTAAAATAGGTAAAAATGCAAGTAAAGTGCAAAAAATGCAAAGAGAAAGAGAGAGAGAGAGAGAACTAGAACACCACCCCAAATGGGATTGAGTGTAGTTAATAGCAAAAGGGGTTAGAAGGTACATGGTGTACGATAGGCACAATGGACAATGTAGTCACAGTATTTGAGGTGTTTGGCCATGAAGACTAGCATTCTATTAAGGTATTTGCATTTGCTAGGTTGGCCATTGTGGTGTACTATTGGCTATAGTGTTTAATTGGGCTGTGTGGATATGCAATGGTTTGCAACTTTTCCTCTTCTTAGTTTGCCAAAATGCCTTTTATTTTCTTCCAAGTGCTTCTTAGATTTTCCGTCCTTGCAAATTTTGAGGGCATGGGTATTTATAGGTCTAGGGTTAGCAAAAAATGCAAGCTGACTACTATGTGGTGGAGGGAACGGTTGGGACTATGCTTAGCATAGTCACTATTCATGTGGTGTACTAATGGGGCTAGTGGTGTTGTGCTTTATTGTGCTTTACCAAACTTTGCAGAATTATGAGACTATGACTACGCTGCCAACCACATGTGTGTGTCGAGAGGACTACAAGCTACTTGAAAAATGCAAGCTAGAGACTACACTTTGTTGGACTACGCTCTCCACGATTTGGGTTGGGTCAAGCATAGTTACAATTTTAGGGCAAAAGGGAACACAAAAAGAAGATATTTTGCTAACTATGCTTGCCAAAGGTGCATTGACTACATTTTGGAGCTGAGCCAAGCATTGTTGTTGCATTATGGAGGCTATTGGAGACTATTCTAACTAACTACGCAATCCACATGAGGCTAAGTATGCTTTGGGTTGGGTAAGAGCATAGTCCTGGGACTTAGAAAAAATTTGCAAAAAACATGCTTCTTGCTAACTACGCTCTCTATGAGAGGTTTACTACGCTCATTTGGGTTGAGTGTAGTCTCAACACTTAGAAAAAATTTATGTAGTTGAGATGCCATAGTCTAGATTTGGTGGTGTTTCATTGGCTTCTCTTTGTTGATGTTTGGAGGAGTGAACCAAGAGACATCAACAAAGGATAACAAAACATCATAATAGACTTGGCACCAACATTACTCTTCAATACATTATTAGATGTTACTGTACCATGCTCAAGAATGTTGTGGGTAGTGGTATGATAGATGGTAGGTGAGAAGCGGGAGTAAAAGGTGTAGGTGATGTGCTAGGGATAAAAGGAAAGATGAGGTACAAATAGGATGTTATGATGCAAGGACATCACAGCTCATGGCACCGGAGTGGCTTATCCTTGAAAATGTTGATCTCTCATTAGAGTGCTTGTGAGAGAGTCGAGTTGTAGATTCAAGGCTAGGCCAACTATAAAACTACTTTGTTGTTGGATTGCTTGGTGACATGATGCCCCATCCTTTTTTTACTTTTTCTTTTGGTAGGGTGAACCTTCTTGGGGCTCTGCATGTTACTAAATTCTTGCTGCAAGGTGCTTCCCATCAAGTGGGTTTCGTGTCACTAGATGGGGTTTGCTTTGTTGTTTGCAAAATTGTGTCACATTTGTATGATAGGTGTTTTCTCCTTGGGATAACTTATGTTATGTCTACCTGGGCTTTGACTAGCCAATTGAGGCTTTCAACGAGGTGAATTATGTTACGTTCACCTTGGGTTTTGTGGTTTGACTTGAAGGGGGTGCCATGTGGTCACAACACGTGAGTGTTAAAAAGGTTTGCAATCTATGCTATGTGGGAAATAGATGGGTATCAAGATATAGGAGTAGATGTGAGTAGGCTATAATGGGATAATAGGAATATGCACTCTTGAGAGGTTTAAGTACTCCAATCATGCACATTAGAGTGATGGAAATATTTTTTGCTATGATGAGATGCACCTTTACATGATCTCTTGGGGCTTCATCTTGTAAACACAACTTTGAAAAGGCAAGAAAACCACACAATACATAAATGAAAATAGATTGAAGATGAAGGAATGTAGAAGGCCACATGAGTGACACAAGTTGCACAGATTGTAGGTGTGCTTGCTTGCTTGATGTAGAAGGAGGGAGAGAGTATGCTTGCTTGCTTGATGTAGAAGGAGGGAGGGAGTATGCTTGCTTGCATTCTTATAGAAGGATGGAAAGAGTTATTAATGACTAACCATGAACCCAATTCAAGGTCTTGGTAGACCATGTCTTTACTAGTTTAAGGTCCTAGCAAATCGTTGGGCCTAGTTTAAGGTTTTGGTAGACCATGCTGTGCTAGTTTATAGTCCTTGTAGACTGGTCTGTGTTAGTTTAATGTCATAGCAGACATGTTGTGCCACTTTAAAGTCATGGTGGACTACCAGTTTATAGTCTTAGCAGACCTCTATGCTAGTTTAACATCATAGAAAATGAGTTGTGCTAGTTTAGCATCGTAGTAGATGAATTGTGTCAATTTAGCATCATAGCAGATGAGCTATGCTAGTTTAGCATCATAGTAGACAATTGTACTAGTTTAGTGTCATAGCAGATGATCATTTACCTTGTTTCATTGATGTGTAGTGTTACATGCTAAATGTAGTATGGTTTCAAGTACAAATGGGTCACTAGATTGGCAAACTCGTTTCTTTCTTGATAAGTAAGCTTGAATGCTTCTGTGTTATAGGCCTGAGTGACCAGGAAAGGCCCTTCCTAATTAGCTAAGAATTTTTTTGTAGGTTTGTCAATGGCCTTGAGGACTAGGTCCCCTTTCTTGATTTGGTGTTGATGCTGATTATGACGATGCCTTTGTTGTTGCTTTTTTTGGTACCACTTAATGTGATCAAGCATATGCTTGTGCTCTTCCTCTATTAAGTTGAGGTCTACAGTTCTCAACTCATTATTCTGACCTTCATTGATGAAGTCTAAGAGGGTTACCTAGAGTGATGGAACCTATAATTCAAGTGGAAAAACTACTTCAGATCCATATATGAGGCTATAAGGTGTCATACCTATTGCTATTCAATGCATCGTGTGGTAGGCCCAATGTGCATAGACTAGTTGCTCATTCCATCATCATTTTTTGTTGCTTAGAATCTTCTTGAGGAGGTTAATGATAACCTTGTTGGTGGTCTCTACTTTGCCATTTGCATAAGGGTAGTATGGAAACAAAAAGGAGTGCTTGATGTCGAAGTGCTCACAAAAGACTTTGGTCTCCGTGCTACTAAACTACGGTTTGTTGTTTGTCACTATGGTCATGGGCAAGCCAAAATAGGTTACTATGTTATCTAACACAAACTTGCAAAGTTTCTAGAATGTCATCTTCCTAAGGGAAATAGCTTTGATCCACTTGGTAAAATATTTTGTTGCGGTTATTATGAAGCTATGCCCTATGGAGGACTTAGGCATTATGGGTCTGATGATGTCCAGGCCCCAGCATTGGAATAGCCATGTGATTTGAATTGTATGCAATTCAGTTGGTGGCATGTGCATTAAATTGCTATTCCACTGACAAGTATTGCATGTTTTGACTTTCCAACAAGTGCTCTTCATGTGAGGCCAATAGTAGCCTAGTTGTTTGATTTTTGCTACCATTGCCCTAGGTGCTATGTAACCTCATATAGCCCTTTGTGGACTTACTCAATGATTGTTTTTGCTTATGCAGGTTAGCAGTATGCCATTATAGGATTTGTGACATAATGTATTATCATCTACGATGACATACTACCGTGAACATTTACGCACTGTGTCTTTTTGAGCAGTAGTTAAGTGTTGCAGGGGCTTACCTTGTAGAAGGTACACCTTGTTGTCATCATACCACTCTTTTATGTGGGTGGTGTTAACTATGGCTATGGATGCATCCTCGATGTTTTGTGTGATAGGTGTAGTGCAATTCATCATCAAGGTGGGCAATGCGTTGAACATGCTAGGTGCTATGCTAAGGGCTAATGTTTCAAGTACATTGGCAATGGCATTTTCACTTCGAGGAACATGTTAGACATCAACAACTATAAAGTGTGGAGCAGGTGTTTTGATAGGTCATAGTAAGTTTGTAAATGTTGTGCCTTGCAAGTGTAAACCTCTATTACTTGATTAACAACTAATTGTGAATCACCTTCGATCACTATGCATTGGATTCTTAGGTTGTGTGCTGCAAGGATGCCTTGGAGGAAACCTTCATACTCTACCATGTTGTTGGTGCAAGGAAATGCGAAACGATATGTGAAGGATCGGATCTCCTGATAGGAAAATGTGATAATACTACCCGCTTAAGAGGTTGAAGCTCCATTGAAATGTAGGAGTGCCTCATAGTTGTCAGGCACTTGGCTAATACTACTGACATGGTCATCTAGGAACTTAGGGTTTATAGTAGCTTGATTGTCTACTGGTGAAGCCATGGGTTATGTGGCTATTCTTGACCTTTCATTGAGGCTTGCATGACATAATGTAGGTCAAACTCCACTATTATTGCTTTCCATTATGTAATGTGACTACTTTCATAGATATTCATTGTTATAGCTCAGAGTACATTGTTTTTACAAATGATGTTAACCTAGTTGCAGAAGAGGTAATGCCTCCACTTCTTTAGTGAGAAGACTAGGGTAAGGCAATACTTCTACACATAATTGTATCTCATTTTTTGGGCTACTAATGCATGACTTAGGTAGTAGATTGGGAACTCTATGCCATCATCTCACTTTTGGCAAAGCAGAGAAGTGATGGATGTGTTAGAAGTGGTGAGGTAGATGTAAAAAGGCTTATCTCCTTGTGGAGGGTTAACCATAGGTAGTTGTGCTAGCTCTTGCTTAATGTTGTCAAATGCTTGTTTGTACTGAGTGGTCCACTTGAAGTGGGCTCCTTTCTTGAGAAAATATTGCATTGTTTGTAGCTTTTTGGTTAATCGTGTGATAAACCTGCATATAAATTATATTCTACCTTGTAACCCTCATAGCTCCTTAAGGTTAGCCAATGGAGCTAAGTTGGTTATGGCCTTAACCTTGTCAGGATCTATGCATATACCTACTTTGGATACTACAAAGCCAAGTATCTTACCCATTTTGATGTCAAAGACACTTCTTGGGGTTTAGCCTACGCTTGTGTTTTAGGTAATATTTAAGCACTAAGTCTAAGTCATTTGCATGGTTTTGGGCCACTTTTGACTTAACTGCTATATCATCTATGTAGTCATTGAGTAAACTCAGCATGTAATCACTAAAGATGTACGTCATTGCTTGTTGGTATGTTGCTCCTACATTCGTTAGTCCAAAATTCATTATTATGTAGCAAAACATACCCTAGGAGATCATGAAGGTTGTATTGAGTTGGTGTTTAGGATTGATCCTAATTTGGTTGTAGCCTGAGAACCCGTCCATGAAGGACAACAATGCGTGTTTGGTGGTGGTATCAATTAGTTGATCGATACTAGGTAATAAGAAGTCATCTTTAATGGTTGTCTTATTTAGGTCTTAAAATTCTATGCAAATGCATATACTTCTATTTTTCTTAGGCATAACTACAATGTTGGAAACCTAGTCTACATAGTCAACATCCTAGATGAAACTAGCTTTGTAGAGCTTGGTGATCTCATCATGGATTGCCAACACCATCTCAGGTTGAACCTTGCATGCTTTTTATTTAACTGGTTTGATGCAGGGATTGAGGACGATGTTGTGTTGGACTAGTTATGGATCTAGGCATGACATGACCTCGTATGATCATGAAAATGCTTTGATGTTATCATTAAGCACTCTAGTGATGTCTTGAGCATGCTAGGGTTCTAATGAGGAACTTAGTTTTAGTGTTCTCACCTCACCATTCTGCGATGCCATAGGGATCTCGACAAGGGAATGCTTTATGACATCTCCTACCTCTAGGTTGAGAGCCTTAACTAAATGGTCAGGCCAATCTAATGGTGCTTCTATGGATGCTATGTACTCATTATAGGTTGTAGGCTCTAGGTCTAGGAAATGAGGGTTAATGCATCGCTTAATATCACCATAGGATCCCATGAGAACCAAAGGTGACGGGATCTGCTCCTACATAGCCATTTTGTGTTCCTACAAAAATAAACTAGAAGAACATCAAGTGGCATCTATTTTAACAAAGTTAATATGTATGAATGAGAAAAAAAATCCAATGAAATTTGCTTAGGCATGCATGTAAGTTGCTATGGGAAGTAAACATGTTTATGCTAGTTTTAGGCCTTGGCAAGTCATATTTGTACTAGTTTTAGATCTTAGTGGACTAAGAATGCATAAAGCATGCCATTCTAGGGAGGGTTGGTTATTCCCAGGGAGTAGAATTAACTTGGGCATTTGCAATGTAGTGAAAAATTGTGGTTTTGGGATAAGTATGGTTGACTACACTCTCACCTAACAATGCTCTCACCCAACTATGGTCTCCACTAAGAGTTTGGTGGTGAGCGTAGTCTTGGGTTGGTGGATCATTAATTTACCTTATGAGGGTATATAGACATGATTTTACCATGGTAACTTGTCATTTTTTCCATTTCACTGTGACACTGGGAGCATAGTATTGTTGTTGCTTCTACCTTTGTTGCTAGTAGAGAGCATAGTTCTAGGGGAGATGATGCATCAGAGTGGATGCCTTCATCTAAGGTTGACAAACATTGTTGAGAGAGAGAGAGCACTGGGCCACTTACTGTAGGCATGCATGGAAGAGAGAAGGTCGTTGGTGTCAGCCAAGTACATCGACTAAGCTATTCCCTTTGGCTCAATTTTTTATTCATTGTGGTTTTTTCTTTTGGTGAGTGTTATGAGGACTTTTGGGAAGTGTAGTACCATGGTGCTACCTTGCATCCCTCACTATGGTGGTGGTCATCACGACCATGTGCTATCATGGCACGACATGACATTAGGGAGGATTCTTGCCCCTGCTTGGGTCTTGGAGACCTGTTCAAGCTGTGCTGGCATAGGGAAGGGAGATGGGGTTTTGCATTGTTGCATTTTTTTTGTTTTTGTTTGGCCCTTTGGGACTACGTAGGGGGATAAGCTTTGTGCATGCATTATGTAACATGGTCGTAAGGGCCATGGCTATCATTGAGCACTAGTAGGAAGGGCATGGTGGTGAGTTTTGTTTTGTTTTATTCTAAGGTAGCGTAGGGGTTGGGGTTACACGTGGGCTAGGGCTATGTGTGGGTTTTTGATGCACATGCAAGGGCAATGGCTATTATTATGTGGCGTAGCATGACTGTAGGAGCTTGCAGCCATCATCACATGTCATTTCATTTCTTTTTTTCTTGTGTATGAAATAGGGATTGAGCTTTTTCTTCTTTGGCATGGGGTTTAGGGCCTTGCAACTTACGTGCTATGGCGTGGCTGTAGGGGCCATGGCCACCATCGCGCTCCTCTTGTCGTGGTTGCGATTGGTGCTAGTGAGGGTTCTGGTAATGGCAGGGATGCCAAAGTGGGCATTGTAGGGGGAGGGTTCTATTATAATTTTTTATATTATTATATTTTTTAGGGCTTAAGATTTCTCTGAGGCATGGTCATAGGGGCTGTAGTTGTCATTGCTCTCCATGGTGCAGTCGCAAGGGCTGTGGCTATGATCGGCATCGAGGGCTTATGTGTGTTTCCTTTTTTTTGTTTCTTTTTTTGGTAGTGATATGGGGCACGACATGCCACAGTGACAAAGAGACAATGTGGGGCCTTATCAAGCATGACAAGCATAGCACTGTGGGAAGACTACGTTCTTCATGACCACGAGACTACACTCTCTATGTGTTGAGAGTGTAGTCTGCTAAGTGTTTGCGAACATTCTTGTTTTTGGAAGGTCATAGTATTTGCCAAATGTGTGTTTTCCAAAATGTCTATTTTTTTGGGACTATGCTCTCTATTTGGATAGTCTAGAGTTAATAAAAATTTTACTAACTATGCATGGTGTAAAACTTGCAAAATGTAGTGCTAAACCTACAAAAATGTAGTATTAATCCTGTAAAATGTGCTATATCCTAATGAGTGCTAGGTGCGTCAAATGAGTTAATCAACATCCTACACCCGTGGAACCTTGGATGTATTGTCAAAATTGGAATTTTTTTTCTAATTTATGTTAATAATTTATAATATGTGTACCAAAACTTTGCATCTATGTGTGTATACTAATGATTTGCCTATTTCTTAGTGATTGTAGGCTATTTTTGAAACCCATTTTGATCATGGTTGAGCTCATGGGCATCTTATGTTGCATGAGCTAACTTGTCCTCAACACCCTTGCACTTGATTTGTGAGTGGATCATCAAGTAGTGTGGTTTTGACTAGGAGCTTGAGAGCTCCTAGAGTACCTATTGCAATAGTTTAGTATGATCATGTGGTCACACTTGGCGGTTGAGGCTGCTAATGCTATCACAAAGATGTTGCTACCCAAGGCTAACCAGAGCATCCTGAAGTTTATCTTAGATGAGTTCATTGCTAATGTTGATGGTGCAAGAGGCTTAGGTAGAGGTCCTAGGAGCATTCAAAAATTATCCAAAGTATGGCACATGATGGGGTTTGCTTGTTATAACAAGAACAACACCTGTTTTATCACATAGTAACTACATACTCTATTTTAGAACCCACTTGGAACTGTTTACTACGTCAGAGGGTAAGTGATTCTATGGCTTGTGCAGTGTTTTTTACTACTTGCTCATGTTAAATTGCTAATGATTCTATGTTTGATTGCTAGGTTTTGAGTTGATGAAGATGGCCTGCATGACAATCTAGATGCTCTAGCCTTAACCCACACTGCCTTAGAGGTTTTCTCATCTAGCACAAATGTTTAGGTAGTCGTGATTAAGTAGATGGGATGTGATCTAGAGACCTCTATCTCCCATCACTCGAATGCATACAAGCAATGCAGGTTTTACAATTGGTTAGATGAGGAGTGAGTTGTTGGTGAGATTAAATTTGAGGAGGTGTTTGCAACCCCATCTTGTGCTCTATTTATTCCATCTACATATCTACATTTTGGCTCATGTACTTCCATGTGTGCCTTCTAGTTCACCTTATTTATGTGATGCTAATGTTGTTTTGCTTTGTGTTGTAGCAGGGGTTACCTTAGTTGAGGTAACGATGGTCACCATGGGTTGCACAGAGGTCACCTGTATCATGAAATACAAGGATGTGGAAGGTGCAAAACATTGGCTATGCCATAGAGTGCTAGACGTGTTGATAGCTTAGCTCATGCATGCTCGGTTAATGGACTTATTTTTGGCCCTTAGCCTAAGTATCTTGATGGCCAAAATGATTACCATCATTGACTCCTTTAGTAGTGATGTCAAGAGATTTGTCACCAGGGTGCATGATGTGATGGTAGTGCTAGACCTCAGTGAGGCCTTCTTTGCTAATCTCTTTGGCATTCCTACTGATGGCCTGACAATTGTCAATAAGGCTAGTAGGGAGGTTGACCATAGAGAGGAGATCAAGGACTAGTTGAGGGCCACTCGATCTCACAAAGGCATATCAATCAAAGATGTGCAAGTGCTTGAGATGTAGTAGTTCTACCCTCTATTCCACGCTTGTGACTTTCCAAAGCTACTCTTCCAAGAAAAGATCCTAGGGTTGGAATAGGAACATATGATAAAGGAGGTGTTGCTAGAGGGTACAAGATTCAATTGGGCTATGTACATAGCTACTAGTCTACATGTAGAGATTTATTTGCTTTAATTCAACCTCCAAGTGAGGTCCCACATCCACTTTGTGTTCTTCATAGGATACTTGTGAAGGTTTGCAGACTTCTAGTTGTGCGGGATGATCGATGATGGGTGGTGCAGGATCATGAGTAGCTATCCTAGCCATGGATCAAACATATGTTTTCAACCACATGCATGCAGAACCATCCAGAGGAGATTGATGTGTTGTTATCAGTAACAACCAAGGTTCTTGTGGGACACTTACATTATTTTCACAATAGTGTGGGTGAAGGCCCTCCAGTTGGTATTAGGGATGTGAGTAAAGTGGATTGTTATCCAAGGCTAAGATCAAGAAGCTGTGTCCTCAAGAGGAAGCTACCCCTAAAATTAGGAAGGCAAGTAGCAAAAATATTCGTATTAGTCTATGAGATTTGTATGAGGATGTTGCAGGTTAGTATGTGTAGATGCTAGATGCTTTAGTTGTATTTATGTAGGTATATTTTTATGTTATTTTTTATGCTATTTTGTTGATTAGCTAATGATGTGCGATACGCAATGATGTGCTATACATGTGTATGTATTAATTGCAGAAAAAGAAAAGGGCTGCAAGAGCAGTAGTTAAGGTGGCATCGAAGGAAGCATCTCCTCAGGCTAAGGAGGAAGTAGCTCATGGAGATGAGCTTCATAAGATAGCTGAGATCCTATGATAGTTGAAAGAGGAGGGGTTGCTCCAACCTAATGGGGGTTATTTTAACACTTTGTTGTATGCTTATAGTTCCTAAGCTATAGTGGAATTTGAGCAAGGTGGCAAGGATGGATGCTCTACTTGACCTTCCTTTTAAAGTTGATCAGGTGCCTCATCACATGTACGAGACATCTAACAAGTGTGTGCTTTCTTGTGCAAAGTTGTTATGGGTCTGTAGGCAATCTAATGAGCACTTGTGGAAATGTGTGCATGAACTACGGGAGAGGGTGACTACCCAAGATGAGAAGATCAAGGATCTTCAATCTAGATATGACTTCATAGTAGCTAGATCATGAGGAGATGGCACTTGGCATACCTCTAAGATGGAGTATGCTAGGTATTGGATAGCTCTTAGAGATAAGAACAAGGTCATGTGGGAGTTGGTAAAGTAGCAGGTCTAGATGGATTTGCTTGCTCAGAAGAATTAGGATTAGAAGAATTATAGCACAAAGGTTTATTGGTGGGGATAGATGTAGAAGAATCACAAGCATCAGTCAAGTGGGAGTGCGACACATACCTATGATAGTACAAGGAAGAATTTATTGAACATCACCCCTTCGAGATGTTTCTTGAGGTGACCAACAAGAAGCAAGCATATGACTTGTTCACACAGCGTATGGTTGTGAGTGACTCTCCTATGAGACAGATCATCACCCCCTCTAGAGAGGCCTCTTCTACTACATTTTTCATGAAGCCACCTATGTGGATTGCCATTGACAAAGGTAAGACCCTTGCGGGTATTGACTTTGGCTAGGAAGACTAGATGCAACTCTCCGAAGCTAAGATCCTTTCGTGCTTGGAGGTTGGCCTTGGAAAGTTGCTTCCGAAACTCACCGATGTGGGACCCTCCCAAGTTAGTTTCTACCATGTTAGTTTTTCATGCTTTTTATGTTTTGAGCTAGCTCATATAATGCATGCTTGCTTACTAATCATGCATATTTGTTAATGGTTATGGTAGGTACTAGGTAATGCTGCAGGCCCCAACGACCTAGTAGAGGAAGTAGAACCTCCACCCCCACCTAGTGCTATTGGTTAAGCATGATCACATGTATCTCCCATTGGGCTTTTTGCTACATTTTTGCTATGTGATGCTATTCATGCAATGCCTTGCTATTCATATGATGGATGATTATCTGCTAAATGTAATGTGTAAACATTTATCCTTATATGATGATTTTATTGCATTTGCTATGAGTATGTGAGTTTGGGCCATTGCGAGCCATAGCGATACTAGGCCATTATGAGCCATAGAAAGTTTGTTGTCAGTTTAAAGCCTTGACAGGCCAAGGTGGTACTTTAAGGCCATTCCAGGCCATAGCAATAGTTTTTAGAAGTAGTAGTTTTAGGCCATTTTGGGCTGTAGTGATAGTTTGAAAAGTCATAGTTTTAGGCCATTTCAGGCCACAACATTGCTAGTTTAAGGCCATAGCAGGTCACCACATAGCTAGTTTAAGGCCATAGTGAGCCATAAAATTGTTAGTTTAAGGCCATTACAGGCTGTGTATTGCTATCTCTCCTTTTGTAATTTTAGCTTTAATGATTTTTATGCATTTTTGAGGTTTTTTATACATTAAAGAAGTAACTACAGAAGTGTAAACTAATAAGAAAATGCATAAACAAGGTGGATGAATGCACAAGCTAAGAAAATAAATGCATAATCTAAGCAGTCAAGCTAAATGTTAATAACATGCTACTATGCTAATCTAATGCAACACAAATGCAACATAAGCAAAGAGTAAGGTGCAAGACATGCAGAAGCGAATTGTGGGTTGGCACCTAGTGTGTTTTGGACTAAGGGGGTACCTTAGTCATGTAGTTGCTTCCTAACCCGGTGTGGGTCAGGGAGCGTGTAGGGTCTAGATTGCACTACCTAGTATTCCCTGTGACCTTTGCTTGGTATGTCGAAGGGCAACTTTTCCCAATGGGGAGCCTCCAAGAGGTCATTGGTGTAAGACCCCACCCTAGCTTAGGGCAAGGTGATTCCTAGGATCAAGTAATCTTAGCATATAAGCATGATGACTAAAACTCAGAAGCATGATAACTAGATAACTAAAACTCAAAATCATGATAACTAGAACCAATAATGTGCAAAATACATGATGATAAGAAAAGTTAAACTGTATAGAACTTTCCCACCATACCAAAAACTAAACATCCATATCATGTTATCAAAATGCATGTATCTACATAAAGCAAACTATACACTGCTATGAAAAAATAAAAAAACACATAAACCTCATCATTGTATATAGAAGAGTACAGAGAGTTTCATATAAGGGTATCTAGTCCACACTACTGTACATGAAAATATACATTAACCAAGCACAAAAGATTTTTCCCTTCTCTACCCTTCCTCTCTATGCTTGTCTAGGCTCCTATGCCTTTCACCTATAATTAAATAAAGTCAGTAAACAACTGAGTGGGAAGCCTTTACACTTCCATTGCTAGATGGTCGACAAGTGCTGCACTAGAGGAGAGGAGTGGGGTATAAGGCAACCTACAACATTGTTAGTCTCATGCATGCTTAAAACAACATACACCATATAAAGTTAACATACTATCATACAAGCACAAACAAATCCATAGTCTAACATCATCTATCATGCACATGTCATCATACCCATGATATACCATAAATAGTCCATGATCCACACAATCATAATCCAAATAGAACACCTATTCTCAATGATATGACTCATAAACCAATATTATCATATACATAGCCCATGTGGTTGCTAGCATATCTGCACTTAGTGTAGCATGTGAAATGTTGCCATGAGTACTCATAAAAACCATTTCCTATAGGTATTTTATTAGTATTTTATTTATCCAACTAGTGCTAGGGTTCATCAACTTGTGACTTGCAACCACTAGCCTTCTAGAGGATTGGCGATAGGGATAAACACACCTATGCCACAGACCAGTCGTAGGGACAAACACACCTATGCTCTCCCACTCTTAGGATGAGGCTTGAGATAGGAGCCTCATTGATGCATCACCATGGGGGTCAATCCATACTACCTCTATGGTGCCTCATCACCAATCGGTCCACACCCTCATGCTAGCACCACCCACCAACGACCATCACATGCATCATCATAAAAACATATACACAATCCAACTAGCTTAAGCCAACACAGGTCATAAGCATAACATACCCAAACAACATAACTACACATATCCACCCCTAGCAATTATAGTCATTCTAGGAGAATAATACCATGATGAAAAAGAATAACATGAAGAACTCGATATGACAAAACAATACTGTGTTCATCAAAAGATAAGTATTTTCATACAAATGGACACTAGAATAACCTTCAAAATGATATATTCCCAAAGAGCAAACTAACCCCACAATTAGCTACATGCATACCAGTCTCCACCTCACAAGTAGCCTTTGAAGCTCCATGTCTACTCCATAAAATTTTGACCATAGGGACAACTTTACTACGTAGCTATTGCACCATATGATCAACAATTTTTATTGGTTACTGAATATAACTAACATTGGATTGTAGTTGTATTCTTAAATGGATAATCATATGATGTTCATCAGGCACATAATGGCATAGCATAGATACATGAAATACATCATGGACATGTGCCAAATAAGGAGGTAATGCTATCCTATAGGTCACTTTCCCAATCTGTTGTAACACTTGAAATGAATCAATGTATCTAGGAGACAATTTCCCTTTTTTGCCAAATCGAGTAAGGAATTTCAAAGAAGAACCATGAATAAATACATGATTTTCAACTGTAAACTCCAATGGCCTTCGACGTTGATTGGCGTATGTTGCCTGCCTATCTTGTGTAGCTCTCAACCTATCTTAGATCTCTCGAATCTACTTTGTAGTCTACCTCACCAAATCTATGCTCACTTGTTGAAAATATTCTATGGTATCCCAACATAAATGTGTTCTACATGGCCTACCATCTAAAATCTCATATGGTGCTACTTGTAAACTCTCCTGATAATTGTTGTTATATATAAATTTAGCTAATGGTAGCATTTGATTCCAACCTTCTCTATATTGCAAAGCATAGGCTCTCAGCATGTCTTCTAGAATTTGATTCACTTATTTAGTTTGACCATCAGTTTGTGGATGATATGTCGAACTTATATTTAGCTTTGTACCCATATCCTTTTGAAATGCCTACCAAAAATGTGACATGAATCAAGCATCTCTATCACTAATAATCCGTCATGGCACACCATGCAACCACACTATCTCTACAAGAAAGAGATGTGTAGTTTCTATGGTACTTACTGATGATCATGTGGGAAGGAAATGGGTAGACTCTGTTAACAAATCAACAATCACTAATATAGCATCATGGCCATTGCAAGCTTGTAGAAGACTAACAATGAAATCCATACCAATGACATTCCATTTCCATTAAGGAATATTGTGGGAATGCAAATATCCCCTAGGTCTTTGATGCTCTATCTTCATTTTCTGGAAAATTAAATAGCAAGATACATACTCTCTTACATTCCTCTTCATACTAGGCCACCAATACATATGTCATAAGCTCTGGTACATTTTTTGACTACCTAGATGCATTTGGTATTTGCTCATGTGGACCTCATCCATCAACTGAATTTGGAGAGCTTTTGGAACACATACTCGATCATCCCTCTATATGACTCCATGACTATCCATCGAGAGCAGTCGATTAGAGGTAATTTGTTATCTCAATGTTTGATGCCAAGGATCATGTCATTGTTGCTCTTAGATATGCTCTTGCAAATTTGATTGGATTGTTAAGTTATTCAGCTTACTTGCCACCCTACTCAATGCATCTGCTACTTTGTTAATCTTTCCAGGCCTGTATTTAATAGTGAAATCAAAATTAGCAAGCAGCTCTACCCATATATGTTATTGTAGGTTTAACTATGGATGTCTCATAAGATATTGGAGTCTCTTATAGTCAGTCCAAATAGTCACCTACTCTCCATATAGATAATGCCACCAAATCTTCAATGTAAAGATCATAGCACCCAATTCTACATCATGCATGGGATATCTAGTTTCATGTGGCCTTGATTGATGGGATGCATATGCCACAAATTCTCCATCCTACATCAACACACAACCAAATTCATCCCCTAAATAATTAGTGCTAACATCATGCAGATGTCTTGGTGTAGGAGACATTATCATAGGAGTAGTCACCAATCTATGCTTCAACTCCTCAAATGTAGCGTTGCAAGCTGGGCCCCAAGTAAAGTTAGCCTCTTTTCTCAACATGTAGGTCAAAGGAGATGCTATGCGAGAGAAATATTCCACAGAACTATGGTAATATCCTACTAACCCCAAGAAGCTTCATACCTCCCCAACTAATTATGGCCTAGGCCAATCACAAATGGTGACAATCTTTGTAGGATCTAGAGAGATACCAGCTCTTGACACCACATGTCCTAAGAATTGAATATTTGATTGCCAAAATGAATACTTGGATGACTGAGCATACAATTGGTGCTCCCTCAAAGTTTGTAAAATTTTCCACAAGTGCTCTACATGCAATTGCTAATTAGGAGAATATACTAAGATATCATCAATGAATACAATCATAAACTGATCTAGGAATGATTACATCACACTATTCATGAGGTGCATGAAAACTACTGGTGCATTTGTGAATCCAAAGGATAGCACCAAAAACTCATAATGTCCATACCATTTTCTAAATGCTACCTTTAACACATATTACTCATGAAGCTGCATTTGATGATACCCAGACTTGAGATCAATATTTGAAATCATCCAACAAGTCATCAATGCATGGTAGAGCATATCTATTTTTCATAGTCACTTGTTTTAACTACCTGTAATCTATGCATAATTGCAAACACCCATCCTTATTTTTAACAAATAGCATAGGTGCACCCCCATGGTGATGCACTAGGGCAAATAAGGCCTTTATCTAACAATTCTTGTAGTTAAATCTTTAGCTTTGCTAACTCTACAAAAGACATCCTATGTGGAGCCTTTGAAATAGGTTCTGTACTAGGTTTAAGCTTGATCTTTAACTCAATCTCTTACCTTGGTGGAAAAATTGGTAATTCAGACTAGAATACATCAGGGAATTCATGAACCATAGAAATTTGATCTATCTCCACCACATCTATTTTATAGATTGTAGCCACAAAGCATGCATGCCCTTTTTGAAGCATCCTATGGTACATCCAAGAGGAGATTAAATCTAGGCACACACTCCTTGGATGAGTTTGTACCTCAATTAGAGCACCATCAACTAATTGTAATTGTAGGAGCTTTTTTTGACAGTCCAAAATAGCATTGAACTATGACAACCAATCCATCCATAAAATAGCATCACAGACCCCAAGATCCATAACATGTAAATCACTAACCCATTGCATACCTTTCAATTCTACTAGCACATCTATACACACTTGATGAACTTAAGTTTCATGACCCCCAATAGAAGATACTATCAACCCAGGAGAAAGAGAATGAAATACAAGAGATACATGATGTGCAACCATAGGATCTATAAAAGAATGGCTAGCACTAGGATCAAATAACATCAACATAGAAAAGTTGAAAATCATACCTCTTATCTCCATCATTGTGTTTGGTTGCATGTCCAAAGGCTAGTTTGTTAAGGCATACATCCATCCTTGAGTCCTTTGGTCCCCTCCTCTAGGCTGAGTGACTAGTGCTCCTTTTCCATCCTAAATTGGAGGTTTTTGTCTTCAGTTTCTACCTCCTCCACTACTACTTTTCTACTTTGGACACTCTTGAGCCTAATGCTCTAGCTGCCCACATGCAAAATAATTCTAGAAATCCCTCTGCAAATGACTAGGCTACCCACATCTATAGCAAATAATAGCTCCATGACCATCTCCAATATTTGGATCATGAGCAGGTGTTGGATGCTCTCTTCCATGGCCATGAGCTTGCTTAGAGGGGCTAGGTCTCTTTCTAGATGCTGGTCCTCTCTTCTACCCTTGTTGGCTCTCTCTATGTACTATATCCTCCAACTGACTCCTCTCTAAATTCATGGCTACTGCTCTAGCTTCATTATAGGAAGTCAACTTGAGAGGTAATAGGTGATCCTTTAAATATGGTCTTAGACCTCAAACAAACCTATTTTCCCATGCTTAAGCATTTTTCTACATTTGGGATACATAACTACTCAGCTCAGAGGAATGAGCATCATACTCCACCATAGACCAACTACCTTGATACAAATAGTAGAACTCATCATCCTTGGCCTATGCATGTTGGGTAGACACATAACAACCTTTGAAAGATGCTAGAAAATCATCCCATGCCACCTCTTGACCAATCCATCCCTTGGCCTACTCTTCAATCATCCACCAATGTTAGGTAGTACCAACCAATTGATAAACTACCAAGTGAGTCTATTGAAACAATGAACAATCCATCAAATCAAAAGCTTTTTCAATTCCTCTAACCATTCTATATCCACAATGGGAACCTTAGTGCCATCAAATTTTAGAGGTCCCAATTTTCAAAATTACTCCACTAGTACCCTATTGATAGGTTTCCTGGTTGATTCTCCTAAACCTCCAGTACCACTACCACTTTCCACTTCTTTGATCGTGGAAACAAGAGCAAGAGCATCACTAGCTACAACATGCTGCTGCAGGATTTGTAATAATTATTGTATAAGATTTGGTTGCCTATTTGTAGGACCATTGCTAGATGTTTGAAGAGGCTGCTACTGTCCATCATTAGGCCCTTCTAGTCTACGAGCCCCACCAACACCATGACCACGTCTACTATACATCTTTGTAACATGAAATTACACAAATGGGTGAGTATTCACACCATCTTATAATATCGAAGTAAACTAGCTTCGATACCACAATGTAACATCCCACCCTAGCTTAGGGTAGGGTGATGCTTAGGATCATGTAATCTTAGCACAGAAGCATGATAACTAAAACTCGGAAGCATGATAACTAGGACCAATAATGTGTAGAATACATGATAATAAGAAAAGTTAAACAGTACAAAACTTTCCCACCATACCAGAAACTAAACATCCATATCATGTTATCAAAATGCATGTCTCTACATAAAGCAAACTATAAATTGCTATGCAAAAATACAAAACACATAAACCTCATCATTGTATATAGAAGAGTATAGAGAATTTCATACGAGGGTATCTAGTCCACACTACTATACATGAAAATATACATCAACCAAGCATAGAAGTTTTTCCCCTCCTCTACCCTTCCTCTTTGTGCTCATCTAGGCTCCTGCACCTTTTACCTGTAATTAAATAAAGTTAGTACACAACTGAGAGGGATGCCTTTACACTTCCCTTGCTAGATGGTTGACAAGTGCTACACTAGAGGAGAGGAGTGGGATATAAGGCAAGCTACAACACTGTTAGTCTCATGCATGCTCAAAACAACATACACCGTATCACACATAAAGCTAACATACTATCATACAAGCAAAGAAAAAGCCATGGTCTAACATAATCTATCATGTCCATGTCATCATACCCATGTGATGAGCAATGAGGTACCCCTATGCCCAAACATATGAATCACAAAGGTGTTATGCATGATCTGGTTGAATTTTGTGAACCTATAGTTATCTCATACACTAGTTTCTCTAGGAAGTGAAATGATGATGAGAATGTTCGTTGTCTCCCCAACTATACTTGTGAGGTTTAAGAGTATGATTTAAGTGTAATTGAGGTATATGAATTTTTTTTAGTTTAGATTTTATGGATGTGATCACCTATAACAAGAATAAGCATAGAGTAGATTGAAAACTAATGTCTACTGCCTAGCTAGCCTAACACAAGTAATCATCCCACTTTCTTGAACACATATAGCACTCTTGGGCTACCAAATGTTAAGTGTTGCTGGGTTACCAAGTACTATATGAATGCTCAAAGTGGTTATGCTCGTGTTTATTAATAGCTAGAAATAAACTGCTTAATCAAATGCATTAAAGTAAAGAGTGAGAAATTAAAATGCAATAAAGAAAATATTAAACTAGTATCAGTGTTGCAAGGATTGTTAAAAGAGTTTGTTTTATTCTTGTCACACTGTTGTGCTAAGGTACATCAGTGTTTGAAAAAAGAATTATACACACTTTAGACTACTTTTGTGGGCACTTAGAAAATATTCTAACTCTAGGGAGACAAAATAGCAAGATCTTCACTACCTTGCTTGAAAACTAAAAATTGACTAATGAAAAACTTACTAAAAACTGAAGCCCAGGCATGCTATTTATATAATTAGGGAATATATCACAACATCATATATTCAACATTGGATCTAGGCCCTGACATCATGTACGTGATGTCATGGCCTTGACGTTGCATACCCGATGTTGTGGTTGATACAAATGGTGATTCATCATACCCCCACAACTGAATGAAAACTTGTTCTTGAGTGAAGAAGAGGAGGAGCAAGTTCCTTACAACATAACATATTGGGTAGGTGTGGAATTATTGACTAACATAACAAACTGACTTAGATGAAATAGACATATAGATTCTGAGTGCCCAAGTCTATGGAATTGCAATTTTTACAACATTGGGTGTTCATGATAGGAGAAGTAAACACCTTGGATAACACTAACATCCAAAACCTCTTAGCAGCAAAAGAATGAGAGAGAGAGAGAGAAGAGATTCAACGATCATGAATGGTCCTCATTGTGTGGTACTGCTGCATCATCCTTGGTGAAGATACTCTCACTTCTAGTCCATGCTTCCCACTGCAATCACAACAGGATCATGAATTAGTATGCAATGTGTAACACATAACTATTAAATGCCTTGTCTTATCAGTGGTTACACTTGGCTAGGTTGTGATTGTGGTTGATTGGTTTCTTGAGTAGTGTTAGTGGGAAGGTTGATAGATAGGGTTAATTAAATTAAGTGGTCCATTGAATTTGAAAAAGTTCAATACAAGGAAATATTTGAAAAGGTATAAGAATTCACAACAATGAAAAGAAGAATTCACTAAAAACTATTGTGAAGATGTTTAAAATTGGATATCACTGATGGGGTAAACAGAAAAAATTTGATTGTAAAAATTTCTAAGGGTAAAGAACTTAATTAACCAAACCAAATGATATGCAAATGGGTCCTCTCTAAAGTAGACATAGGCCTTTTATTCCCTTGCATAACTTCAAACCAAAGAGTCCATGGGCTCCATGGATGATTAATGGTTACAAAAGGTTGAGTACAAAAACCTGGAAGTAACTGACTAAGAACTCTGACACATCAAACCAGGGCATCAAACCAAAACATGAAATTAGTAGTGAGGTGGAACATGGAAAGCATAGAAGGATGAGAGAGAGAGAGAGTGGAATGGAGCTCCTAATTACAGTTACATGAAGTCCCTTGTGGATTTTGTGGTTAAATGAATTGATAGGATCCATCCTTAGTCTAGACCAAAACCAACCACTTTCAGTGACTTCGCATTGACATTCTAAGACCAATCCAGCCCCTAAGACACAAGAGTGCTTCCATAGAACAACCACCATTCCAAATTAGAGAAGAAGTAGAAAGTGAGGAAGGGTCTTAGTTAGAGGAGACAAGTCCCATAACCAGTGCTTATAGACCATTTATTCTACCTAAGGGGTGTGCTTTGAATTCCTATTGTTTTTTTGAAATGGAAATCACACCATGCAAAGACAAATGCATTTATTTTGTCCAAGGGCTGTGCTTTGAATTCTTATTATTTTTTCTTCTTGATGAGAACCACACCATGTAAGGACATATGCATTTATTTTGTCCAAGGGATGTGCTTTGAATTCTCATTGGTTTGTTTTTTTTATGAGAATCACACCATGCAAGGACTTATTCAACTTCCTTTTATTGGATGACATAAAATGGTAAGAAGTCCATGAAAACACACATGCACCCAAGAAAATAGAAAAGTACAAAGAATACTGAATCCCATTGAAGCCACATCCTATTCAAATCCTTGAATTGTTCCCAATTCTAGAAACTACCAAAGTTACAAATTTATTAAATTTTTACTAATGAAAAAGGTACTGCACGTTTCTAGAACAAGGAAAATCATAGAGTGTGTGGATGGGTGGATGTTGTGCATTCATTGCCTATTACATGAAAAGAAGAAATTTCCTAATTATTCGTACTAAAATTCAAAGCTAGAAATCAGACAGCAATAGTTAAATAAAAAATAGTACAAACCACCATAAGATATGCATTACCAATGTACTTGGCACTTATTAATAGAAAGTTAGAAAACCACACCAAATAAGAGAAAATATAAAAGAAAGTGTAAAATATTTTAGAAATAGAAAATGTATGAATGATGGTGCAAAAAAAAATTAGAAAAGATTAATAACATAAAAACAAAAAGATGTAAAAGGAAGAATGTGTAAAACAAAAAGTTGTAAAATGAAAAATATGTAAAATAAAAAGGTTGACAAACTAAGGAGCCACTTGAATGGTTAGCATGATTGTCCATCTTCCCCACTTCTAAGTTAAAAGAAGGAGGAGATCGAAAATATTGAGCATGGTTGTCCATCTAATGAGGTGCTTTTGTGTTAGTTGGTGTATGCTCATGGAAAGGTTTAATTTATTGGATGTTGACAATCTATTTTTTGTTTTGGCTCTTAGGTTTATAGATCATCATGGCCTTAGAAGGAAAAGTCTCATAAATAATATAAGGTCCTTCCCACAATGTTTGGAACTTAATTTGTTAAGGTACATTTGTGGGGTTCTAGTAGAGAACCTTATCTCTCAGTTGACATTTGACTTTTTTAATTTTTAGGTCATGACACTTTTTGTTATAGGCTACTAATCAATCTTTGTTTAACAGTTTGAGATTCATTAATCTTTCTTTTTGGGCTAGACTTAAGTCAAGGTCAAGCTCACAAGCCATTGAAAGTGTATGAAGTTTAGATTAAATAGGAAGTTTTGGTAGTTTTTCACACACAAGCTCATAGGGAGAGTAGCCTATAGGAAGTTTCCAAGTTGAGTGGTAAGCCCAAAGGGCATTTTTGAGGTTCATGCTCTAGTCTTTCCTATACTTTCTAACAATTCTTGTTAGTATTCTTATGATTTCCCTATTGGTAGCCTTAGCCTAACCATTAGCTTGGGGATGATAAGGTGTTGTGAGTTTATGTTCAACCCCCAAGCATTGCATGAGATTTTGAAAAGTAGTGCTTATAAAATGAGTTCCATTGTTAGAAATTAATGCATGTGGCACACCAAACTTGTTTATAACATTTTGTTATATAAACTAAGTAGTAGTAGAGGATGTATAGTTGATGATGGCTGCTACATTTTCCCATTTTGTACAATAGCCAACAGTGACTATGATGTATTCCTTTCTATTTAACATGGACATGATGGTACCCATGAAATCAATGCCCCAAATGTCAAATGGTTCTAATGGTTGAATCCATTATTGAGGTCCCTCCATTTGAGCAGTCATTCCACCATCTCGTTGGCATCATTCACAAGAGTGGATGAAATGGTGAGCATCCCTAAAGAGTGTTGGCCAATAGTACCCTACCATCATGATTTTAATGGCTATGTGTCTCCTAGCATAGTGTCCTCCACAAGGACCTTTATGAGCATCTTGGAGAGCACACAATTGATAAGCATCAGGGATACACTAATGAACCAGGCCATTAGTGCACACCTTGTAGAGGTGTCCATTGATCTCCATGAAGTGCTTTACTTGGTGAAGAAACTACTATTTCCTCCAATGGTCCAACCCTTATGGCATCTCCTGAGTGAGAAGATAGGTGAGAATGTTATCATACCATTTTGGCTCATTGGGCATTTGTTTAGTTGTTGCCCTAGTAAAGAGGAGTTCATCATGAAACGTATTAGATAATGGACTTTCTTCCTCTTTTTCATCCCATTGCAACTAAGACAAGTGATCCATGGCCAAATTCTTAATGCCCTTTCGATTTACCATTGTAAAATCGAATTCCTGCAAG
Source organism: Gnetum montanum (assembly GCA_015680685.1). Taxonomy (NCBI): domain Eukaryota; kingdom Viridiplantae; phylum Streptophyta; class Gnetopsida; order Gnetales; family Gnetaceae; genus Gnetum; species Gnetum montanum. The sequence continues at coordinate 221,982 of MNCI01003323.1, read as the reverse complement.
ATCACTAGCCATTGTATGACACAGGGGCTCATTGTTGGTTTGTTCATTAAGAAGCAGATGACACTATGGTCTATGTGCACAAGCACCTTGTATCCAAGCACATAATGCTTGAACTTCTCTAGAGCAAACACCACCACCATTAATTCTTTTTCTATAATGATGTAGTTCAATTATGTACCCATAATGCTTTAGCTAGTGTAGTGGATGTAGTATGGTCATTTCTTGTCATCTAACTACATTACCACATCTTCTAAAGCATAATTCGATGCATCTATCAGGATATGAAATGGTCTGGACCAGTCAAGTGCTTGTAGAATTGGAGTTTCCACAAGCTTTTCTTTTAGTTGTTGAAACACTTTTTCACATTCTAGGGCCTAGACAAAAGGAGCATCTTTCTTTGTTAGCTCTACCAATAGCTTTGAAATCTTAGAGAAATTCTCTATGAATTGTCAATAGTAGCCAATATGTTCAAGGAATGACTAAACGTCTTTAACTATTTTTGGTTGGTGGGTTATTCCTTAGATGAACCTTATTTTTTTAGGGTCTACCTCAATGCTTGCTTGAAATATTTTGTGCCCCAATACAATGCCCTCTTGGACCATGAGGTGACATTTTTTCCAATTGAGGGGCAAGTTAGTTTTAACACATCATTTCAGCACTTGCTTAAGGTGGTCTAGGGCTTGCTCAAATGTAACTCCATAGGTGGAGAAGCCATCCATGAAGACTTCTACATCACTACTGATCTATTGTTGAAAGATGCTCAAGACCAAGCATTGACATGTGATAGGAGCATTGCATAGACCAAATAACATCTTATGATATGTAAAATTCCCCCAGGGACTTGTGATTGTTGTCTTTACTTGGTCCTTTGATGTAACTTGGATTTGGTTTTATCCACTATAACCATGTAGGAAGTTGTGGTAGTAATGCCCTGATATTGTTTCAAGTACTTGGTCAACAAATGGCAATGGAAAGTGAACCTTGAATGTTGCCATATTTAGTAGCCTAAAATCAATGCAAACCTACCACTTATCACCTTTCTTTGGCACAATTATGAGTGGATTAACCCACTTGCTATTTGCAATGGGATAGATGAACCTTGCCTTGAGGAGTTGCTCGATTTCCTCAATGATTTGCTTCAATTTGAGGTTCAACCACCTCTATGGCTATTTTTTTTGGCTTCATGGCTAGGTCGGCATAAATGTGATGTTGGCATATCCTAGGATCAATCCATGTGAGTTCAAGATATAAACAAGCAAAAGCTATTGACCATCTTTTAACTACCTTCAATAACATCTCTTTCTATTTTGGAGAAAGTCTTGCATTGATTATAATTGGCTTCTTATTTTTCAAAAATACATATTCCATTCTAGCTAGTAACATTTTTAGTTCAAGGGGTGGTTGCTTGAAGTTCTTAGGAATTTCCAACTCTCCCCAATAGGTATCATTATTTGTATCATCGGAGAGTTGGTTATGAACTTGCTCTAGTTCATTCATCCTCGTGACATATTCACATGTTAGGCTCTCAGCTGGTTCCATGCATAGTGTGTTGCTTTCTAAATCAGTGGTCAGCCATTAGGCATCCTCCTATTTTTTGGCTACTTCATACAAACATATTTGAATTTCTACTTCTGGTGCACACTGCTTGAATGCAGAGATGGATTCTTGCTTGATGTCCCAAATTTTCTACACATAATTGCACCCACTATTGCTGTACACAATGCATGGAACTCTCTTCTTCTCAATCTTTCCAAATTCATTTTCTTTAGAGATTTCTAGGGAAAGATCTTTGATGCCCATTCTTGCATCTACTGTGCTTAGCTATGCTCTTCCCATGATGATTGGAAAGTTCCCTTTGCAATTCTCCACTTTGATTACCAGGAAGTCAGTAGAATAATATCACCCATAGATAGTGGTCATAATGTCTTCTACTAGTTCCAATGGAATAGTGATGGACTGGTCTGCCAATTCCAATCTGATGTTGCTTTTCTTAAGAGGTGGTAGGTTCTAGATAGTGTACATCTCATGAGAAATCAAATTAACATTAGAACCTGAATTGAGAAGAGCCTTACATGATTTGTTTCCAACAATCTGTAAATAAATCAAAGGACTTCCAGGATTGGCTAATTTCTTGGGAAGGTTTCTTGCATGAATCTAATCAAACATAGTATAAGTGAGCATTATAGTATGGATCCTTGGCAGAGTTTGGTTTGAAGGAGGCTCAAAGGAATTTGATATGGAGGAAGAGGCAAGAGTAGAGTTGTCAACTATGGGTATAGGTGAAGACTTAGGTGGACTATGGGTTGAAAGAAAGGTCTTTTATTTGATTGGGCATGTGACCCATCCAATTGATGATTGGGTTGCAAATTAACACCCCTTGTAACATTGTGTTGTTACAATTGAGCAAGAAGTTTACCTTGCATTGGTAAAGCAGGTGGTAGCTATGCACCTAGAGGAGGAGTATGTGCAGGGACAGGAGGAGGATAAGGATAGGAGGTGGCATCCCTTCTTTCATGTGGAGAAGGTGTTCAATAGTAATTAGAAGGATGGTAGTAAGGCTAAATATTAGAGATGTGACTAGAAGAGTCACGTGGAGACATGGATTGCTGAACATGGTAACCATATGGATTAGGCTATCAGTAAGGGTATTGTTGCCTTGGTGGTGAAAATGCCCATGATTATGGTTACTGCCATTATCGGTATTGTTCATATGGTTGTGGTGGATAATACAGTTGTTGCTAGTGGAACTGCCTGAGATTACCTTGAGGATAAGGCAACCTTCTAGATGTTTGCCTTTGTGTAAGTCATGGATGTACAACATACATTCCAAAATCTTGAAGATGTGACACAATAGGGAAACATCCCTTAGGATGTTCATATTGGTAGAGATCACATCCATGATCATTATCTAATTCACTGTCCACAACCTCTTCTATTGCAGAAATTTTTCCCTTAGCTTTATAATATGCACGTTCAACTTTCTTGTGTCTCTTGCACTCACAGTCATTACCTTGTTTTCTAGACTCTTCAAAAATTTTGAGGATAGATTGAAATCCTCATAGTCATTACCTTGTTTTCTAGACTCTTCAACTTTCTTGTTTTCTAGACTCTTCAACAATTTTGAGCATTACTTTGTTTTCTAGACTCTTCAACTTTCTTGTGTCTCTTGCACTCACAGTCATTACTTTATAGCTTGAAATCCCAATTGAGAATAACCATGACCAAGGCATTTATGCATCAAAGAATAGTATTGGCCAATGGTGGCATCCAAGGGTTCATGTGCTCCTTGTTTTCTCCCTTGAATTTTCTTCCTTAAGTTGGACACCTGGGAGTACATTTGATACTTATCATTGAACATCTCAAGCATGGTACTCCATCGTTTGATAGATTCTGATTCTAAGAATCAATACCAATTCTCTACTTCTTTGATGAGTGTCTTGGGAAATAACTTTAGTTTTTGCCACTCATTCTCTATGTTTTGCAAGGCACATGCATCTTCAAAAGCTTGAAGATGCTTCGATGGATCAGAGTTATATCCTCCTTCAAATCAAGAAATATTGTTCATGTCTAATTGTTTAATCTGACTATCTTTCACATGTCTTGTTGGGATTTTAATTGCCTCTACAATGTTAAGCATACTTCGGGTAGCAAATAGAGGCTCATCGAGGCCTTGATCATGGTTCCTACAATGCCCTTTACTACCCCTTCATTCATGGAAATGTGCCTCTCTTGAATGTCTACACCCTTGATTTGGTCTATCCCAATGGTCCCCTTGATTATTATGGTCTCGTCAGTCATTATGCTTATTTCGATGACCTCCATCATGATCTCACCTTCTGCGATCATGGTCAGAGCTAGAAGAAGAAGAAAATGACAAAAAGGAAGAGGAAGTAGAATTAGCACCATCACGATGCCTACTACTACCTCTTTATTGATCATGACCATGATCATGATCATGCTTCTTGTCGACATCTCTATCTTGACTTGCCCCTTTGGATCCTTCTTCATCATTGGATCCCTTGTTACCAGAATCGGGATTGTGAATTGTGGAGTGTAGATTCTAGTTTTGACATAATACAAGTAACCATCTCACTTTTCTAAACACATTTAACACTGCTAGGCTACCAAACATTAAGCATTACTGGGTTACCAAGTACTATATGAATGCTCGAAGTGGTCGTGCTCATGTTCATTAATTGCTAGAAATAAATTGCTTAATCAAATGCATTAAATTAAAGAATGAGAAAGTAAAATGCAATAAAGAAAATACTAAGCTATTCTTAGTGCTACAAGGATTGTCAAAAGAGTTCATTTTATTCCCGTCACATTGCTGCACTCAGGTACATCAATGTTCGAACAAAGAACCATACACACTCTAGACTTCTTCTGTGGGCACTCAGAAAATATTCTAACTCTAGGGGGACAAAATAGCAAGAGCTTCACTACCTTTCTTGAAAATTGAAAACTAACTAATGAAAAACTTACTAAAAAATGGAGCCTAGGTGTGGTAATTATAGACTTGGGGAATATACCTTGACGTTGGATATTCGATGTCAGATCTAGGCCCCGATGTCATGTATGCAATGTCGTAGCCCTGACGTCACATACTTGACATTGTGACTAACACAAATGGTGATTCATCACCATGATATATCATAAATAGTCCATGATCCACACAATCATAATCCAAATAGAACACCTATTCTCAAAAATATGACTCATAAACCAATACTATCATAGACATAGCCCACGTGGTTGCTAGCATATCCACACTCAGTGTAGCATGTGAAACGTTGCCATGAGTACTCATAATAGCCATTACTTGTAGGTCTTTTATTTATCCAATTGGTGCTAGGGTCCATCAACCTATGACCCGCAACCACTAGCCTTCTAGAGGATTGGTGATAGGGATGAGCACACCTATGCCATGGACTAGCCATAGGGACAAACATACCTACACTCTCCCACTCTCAGGATGAGGCTTAAGATAGGAGCCTCACTAATGAATCACAGTGGAAGTCAATCCATACTACCTCTAGGGTGCCTCATCATCAATTGGTCCACACCCACATGCTAGCACCACCCACCAATGATCGTCACACGTGTTGTCATGAAAACATATACATAGTTTGGCTAGCTTAAGCCAACACAGGTCATAAGCACAACATACCCAAACAACATAATTGTACATATCTACCCCTAACAATTATAGTCATTCTAGGAAAACAATACCATGATGCAATAGAATAACATGAAGACCTCCAAAGACACGTATTTCCATACAAATGACCACTAGAATAACCTTCAAAATGATATATTCCCAAAGAGAAAACTAACATGATTAGAAAGTACATTCCAACATGATCCCAATGAGACTAATTTTACCTAAATCAGACTCCTAGAAGAAAAATTATGCAAATTCAAAGTTTAATGAATAAAATTATATTTAAATAATATCAAGTACCACAAAAAAGGATTGGAATGCCCAAAAATGCTCACATCCCAATAGGCCTTGAAAAGAGAATATTCCTATCACACCAACCTTGTCAACATCACATATCATATTCCACACATTCACATCATACCATACATCCCATAATATTAATAAAAAATTCATAACCAAAATCATACAATTTTGGGAAATATGCAAAATAACATGACTAAGCTTAAACTTTGATCCATCCATCTCACATGCTCCCATCACATGATCATATACACTAATCCAGCACAAAATACAGGGAAAAGGTAAAGAAAACCCACCAATTAAAGTTATTGGGGTAGAAAGGTTGAAATAAGGAGAAAATGCTCAAAAATCTAGTAGGCCTTCGTTTCACTCCCAACAAGTTCTGCACCCACGTAGATATGACTGCAACAATCCCAAATCCAAGTTTAGAATAAGAAAAAAACATCTACAAGGCTTAGAATCCACAAAAAGAAGAGATTAGAAAGAAAAATGGAAGAAAAAAGACTCTTGTGCATTTCTATTTCTATGAACAAAAAAACAAAAATAGAAACCAAAACCCAATATCTTCCATAAGTGGTGATGATGAGATGGTGTAAAAAAACAATATAAAAATTATATGTTTACTTCATGTTTTTTTTTTGAACAAAAAAAGAAAACCAACATTGTACCTTCCTCACGTCATGTGAGTTACTTTACATTTTTGTTTTTTATGTTTTTAACTTGAATTATTTATTATTTATTATTTATTATTTTTTTTAGGAACAAATGATTTTCATAAGTTAATATTTTTTCTCCTCCACAATTAATATCATCAACTTTAAACCTGTGTAATAAACACATTGGGACTCCAAATCAGAACTCGTTTGAACCTACGAGATTCTTATCAGACACTCTACACATTCCCACACCCAAACATCATGCAACATAGTGTTATAGTACAAATGCCTACATATCAAAATCACACATAAAGTATAAAAACATACCAGATTGGTGCTCTTGTACCCCAATCCAACACCTTTGCTAGCAACATCACATGTCTAAAACATCATATAAGGCCAGTGTACATAGTCATGTTAGTTAAGCATGTAAAGACATCATAATCATAACATAAAGATAAAGCCTCATGACATATAAAATACATTAACTCAGACCGTAAAACCCATTGAGACTCCACATGTAATGTCTTAATCATAAGAGCATGACCATACCTGCTAGATTTAGGTGGGGTGTAACAATTGGTTTCTACTATTTTTTTTGGGTGGGTCTGCCTTATGCATTGCGTTTTCTGCCACAAATACATCATCAAGAAACTCAACCTTTGAACCTTGCTCGATATCTATGTTGTTGATGGCCAAAGGGACAACATTATCATCGTGGATGATAACTTCACCACCTTCATACGGGAGGTGGATCTCTTGATGAATCGAAGAGGAGACAACTTGTAACTTGTCCAGCCAAAGTCTAATCAATATTAGGCTAAAGCCCAACATATCTTCAATGGAAATGAATTTGGAAGTGGTGGGGAATTGCTTTTCTACTAGAAAATATATAGTTACGGTACCCCTGATGATGACACATGATCCATTGAAGGATTTGAAGCATGTGGTTTTTGTTGACTTGATTTTGTTTGTGAGGCCTAGCCTATCCACAATGGTGTATGGTATTATGTTTGTGGTTGCTCCATTGTTGACATGCACTCTATGAATCTTGCATTGCCCAAAGCATATGGTAATAAACATTGGAGCTATTATGACCTTGTCCATCTCAGGGTTGACCTTAATTGCTTCATCACGGAATGCTAGGAATGTGCAACTTGATTATTGCAGTGTGGGGGGAAACATCATTGCATGGATGGAGTTATCATCTATAGGGATATCCTCTATAATAGGAATGGAGGTCAACATCCACACCAATGCGTTGCAATGGGTAGGGAAGGTCATGATCAGGTCATACAAGCTCAATGTTGTATTTTTTTGTTTGAGCACTTACTTAACTTGGGCTAATGCGTTCATGAAGTCCTTGCCATTGGACATGTTTTTGTTAGCCTTGACTTCTTCCATGTAGCCTAAGAGATATATTCCTCATGTAGGTGACTTAGGCTTTGTTTACTTGATTGGCTTAGGTGCCTCAGTGCTCTCTCGTGATTTGTTGGTTGTGGCCTCTTTAGTTCTTTTCGTCATGGGAATCATAGATATGGGAACTAGTTTTAATGGACCCAACACTCTTTGGTCTTGATGTTGCCTAACCATTTTATCTACAAGACATTCATTGGGTCTCCTGTGTTGCGACTTAGGGGGTCTACCCATGCTACCAATGAGGTTGGCCCTTGGACAGGAGGGGATTGATGTGTTGCCTACTACTAGGCTTTAGAAAAGTGAGGAGCTAGCATGTTGGTCACTCTAATGACAAAGGATGGTTGGTCAATTGTAGTTTATGTGACATGCTATGGGACCCTAACAATGAATGACACTATAGGTGCTCGAGATGGTGCTCTAACAATGAAGGGATGCCTTAAACTTGTGGGAGTTGAGGGGATCCTTACATTGCTAGAGGGCATCCATACCATGAATGGTTGCTACATTGGTTTTGGACCACCATCAATGCTAATAGCATTTATGATGTAGCTAGCATCATCTATGTCTAAAGGATCATTGTACACCCTCATGGACTAGTTTTAGGACCTAACTGGGTTTGTAGTATCAAGTACCAGCTCACCTCTATCTATCATCCTTTGCAGGTTGTCTTGTAAAGTTAGGAAAAAATCTGTGCTATGGTTGGGCAACTAATGGTAATGAAAAAATTAGTCTAGCCTAAAATTCCTTGGGACCAAGGGCTCATTTGGCATCGCTGAAGTGGGGTTTCTTAGTAACTTGAAATATCTGTCATGTGTTTTGTGGGCATCCTCAGACATTTTTTTGTATTGGATGTGTTTGAATTTTAACAATTGTTCTAGTAGCTTTGAGGGATTTAGCAGTAATGGGATATATGAAACACCATCAAATTTGGACTATGGCATCTTGACTACAAATTTGTCTAAGTGTCAACACAAGGCCATTTTTTGCAAAATTTTCTAAGTGTAGAGACTATGCTCTCCACTACCCCAGAGTGTAGTCAAGCATAGTCAGCACAAAGGCCAAATTTGCAAATTTTTCTAAGTGTCAAGGTAGTCACTGCAAAATTTTCTAAGTGCTGAGACTATACTCTCCACTACTCTAGAGCATCATCAAGCATAGTCAGCATGGAGGCCAATTTTTGTAGATTGTTTCTAAGTGTTGTGATTATGCTCTCCACTACCCCAGAGCATAATTAGTCTCTCATGGAGAGCGTAGTCAACACAAAGGCTAGGTTTGAAATTTTTTATAAGTGTCAACATAATGCTAGTCACTGCAAATTCTTTTGAGTGTTGGGACTATGCTCTCCATTGCCCTAGAGGGTAGTCAACATGAAGGTCATTTTTCAAAAAAATTTTCCAAGTGTTGGGACTATGCTCTTCACTGTCACAGAGCATAGTTAGCCTCTCATAGAGAGCGTAGTTAGCACAAATCCAATTTTTTTGTAGTTTTTTCTAAGTTCTAATACTATTATCTCCACTGCCCCAAAGTGTAGTCAAGCATAATCAACACGAAGGCCAGTTTTTATATATTTTTCTAAGTGTTGAGACTATTCTCTCCACTACCCTAGAGCATAGTCAACAAAAAGGTTATTTTTGCAAATTTTTCGAAGTGTTAAGCCAATCACTACAAAAGTTTCTAAGTGTTCAGACTATGCCCTCCACTACCCCACCACAACCCCATTGTAGCCCAATAAAACATGGTAGCCCATGGTACACCACGATGGCCAACCTGATAGACATAGACACCATAGAAAGCACCAATCTTCACGTATAGACACCTTTGAGACTATGACTACACTCTCCACTGCACCTATTGTACCTCGTATACCTTCTAATCCCTTTTGGTGTTAACTACACTCAACCCCATTTGGGGTGGTGTTCTGCTTTTGTCTCTCTTTGCATTTTTAGCATTTAATTTGCATTTTTCATTATTTCATCATGTAGCCATGCCTACAACTACACTTGTGCAATGGTTTCCATATGTTAATTCCCTCATTTTCACTGAAAAACTTGACTGAACCTAACATCGTTAACACGATTGACATCATTTAAACACTTAGCACCATTTCACATCAGCATCGTGGCTAACCATACTACACCTTAATTACATTTGGTAAGTCCCTATTCAATCAACAAGATCATTTAGGGCACCCCATCTCTACCTCCAGTAGGCCGTCATGTGGATTTGAGGTTAGGCTATGCGCCTATCAACCTTGGTGTTCTAACTGTCGACATTTTCGATTGTTATAGTTTCTGGCGCTAGAAGGAGATCTGAACCACATTTTTGAACTTTGTTATGGTTGTCTTATGTGCTCTCTACATTGTAGTTGTCTATCAACCTATTAGTGTAGATTAGACCCTATAGTCGGTCCCCTCGGGACCTTGCATAGCAACTGAAATCACAGTTCTTTCCACTATTTTCCTAAGTCTTCGTTCTCTTAGCATAGAGAGTGTAGTATGTGGAGAGCATAGGTAGCTCTCAATGTAGAGAGTGTAGTTTGTGGAGAGTGTAGTCAGCTCTTTGCATAGAGAGCATAGTCCATGGAGAGTGTAGTTAGAATAGTCAGTGGTGTTAGTTGAAATAGGGTCAATTTTAGTGTTGTCCATAGTACTTTGCAACCGGCAACCTGCAGCTCTTCCTTTGACAACTCAATTTGCGATCATGAATCTAGATTAGCCTTCAACGTTGATATTAAATGCACTTGATACATTTACCATCCAACAGGAGGTGAAGATTAACAACCCTAGGAATCTTGTGATGGTAGGATCAAGGTAATTCCTTAGTCTATGTGGCCAAGACCTAGAGTATAATGCACTCAATAATGAATAATACAACTTCATATGTGCAAAGAATAATCCGTAAGCTAGAGTAATCTGTAAGCTAGGCCTTTGCCCAAACTGAAACAACCTAAATTTTTAAGGCATTCTTACTTCACTGGGTCCTTGGAATTTAGGTAGTGTCATGAAACTTCGGCAAGAAATGGATGCTCTGAGTTTAGACTGTCCAGTTCAGCAAATTTTCTACTTCCAGTGTTGATAGGCCCAATGGACTCTCTGGCTTGCCCATCTGGGTAGTTCATCCAACTAATAGTCTACTCAGAAGCGATGCGTGGGGTTGTCGGTGGTGCTTAGGCTACACAAAATAGTTCGGCAAGTTTTCTAGTCAAGAAGTTTGCTAGGCTATGTAGCGTAGCAAGCCTTAGAAGATAGTTGCAGGATGAAGTGCTATGCTATGCTACGCTACGTAGCATAGCACAGCGTAGCAAAAGAAAGATAGAAAGGCCCAGATTTCTTAGTGATTTTAATTGCACTTAGCAAGCACCTACGACCTTTCAAAACTAGTTTCTTCGCTCAACTTCAAGTCTTTTAGCAAAACTCCTTTCACTAGAGAAGTAGCAAATTAAGTAAGAAAGCAGGCTTTGTTGGCTGCTACGTTATGCTATGCTACGTAGTGTAGCACGACGTAGCGATGATGCAAGGATGGCAAAAGGCATCTCAAAATGTAGGATCAGCAAGTTCGAGAGCTTCATGTCAAAAAGATTAAAGGTTCCAAATTGTCAGCATTATCTTCAAAAAATGTTTGCAATGCAAATCATAGTTAAGGCTAGTTGCTACGCTATGCTATGCTACATAGCGTAGCATAGCGTAGTAAACATACAGAAACAACCAATACATTTCAAAGGCTTCTAGCACCTACAATTAACTCTAACGCAAAATTCTTCTTCGAATTGGTGGCTATGCTATGCTATGCTATAGCATAGCATAGCATAGTGTAGTAGGTAGCTATGCTACACCAAACATGCTACGCTCCACAGCGTAGCAGGCGGCTACACTACATTGGTGCGTTTCACTCCTTGTTTGTATCGTTGGCACACTTGATGTTCATCGTGGTTGAAGAGATGCTTGGGTTTAAATTGATCTTGGGGAGGTCATGGTTCGCGCAACTTAGGGCTGTCTCTTCACCCATTCATCAGGAGATCCATCTATCCTATGCAAGCAGGGAGGTGGTGATCCATGGTGATGAGGTAGCGACATAAGCTATCAATAACGTAGAGATGGAGTAGGGCTCAGAGGTTGTAAACCTCTGAGAATGAAGCACCTGTCTCCATACTTACTAACTATTTAGCAAGAGAACCAGCTTAGCATGCCGATTTAGAAAGTGAAAACATGTGGGCTGAATTGCCCTTCCAAGTGGGGGACAATCATATAGATGAAGGCCCTGGCAAAGCGCCTCGGCCTTATGCCTCGCCTAATCCACGATGGGTCAAGAAGTAGTTACGCATAGCGTAGCAACTCCACTGCTTCTTGCCCAGTCACCATCCTTTGTACATCTATTACCTTTTTGTTTTGCATCCATCCATCTATGCTAGGTACTAATTAGTCGTCCTCTAAATCATTAGCATATCATTCCTTTACCATGCGATGGCCTGAAATGGCCTAAAACTATCCCATGCCTTGAAATGACCTAAAATTATGCTACCCCACCATGGCCCAAAATGGCCTAAAACTATGCCACCACGCCATGGCTTGAAATGCCCTAAAACTAGCGATGTCCCGAAATGGCTTAAAACTAGCAAGGGCCTGAAATGACCTAAAATTAAAACATCAAAATTGAAAACATAACATAAAATTCATCACATAAACAATGCATAAGTTAGCATAGAACCAATGCCTTTTCCAAAATTCTCCTTTTTCATTAAAAAGTTTTGTCACTTAAACAATGTTTGCAAAAATTTTACAAAAAATTCAAAATTTCAAAAACCCCATGCTGTCATGGGTTGTCTTCACTCACATCATCTTTGCCCACATCATTCCCTTCTGCATCACCTTCCTCTACATTGCTCCTTGCTGCCTTTTCATTTCTGCCCTCTGTGGGCCCTGCATCTTCATCTGGAACCTACATTGTAAAAGTGAAGTAGTCAACTAGAGAAACACATGAAAGCTAGAATAGAGCATAAGCATTAACACAATAGAAAGTGACTAACCTGAGATGGCCTTGTGTGTATATCGAAGGGTATGTGATCTAAACTAAGCCCAAGGTGGTGCCAGACCTCCTTCTCCATGATATTTGCCCAATGCTAATCGCTTGGTTCAGCATCTACAGGAGCTTTCTCCTTTCTGACCATCGTCCATCTTGGCTGTCCCAGAGAAAAGGAGGCGGTAGCGATCTCACCTGTGGGAAGATCCACTTCCTGTTTAGGAGATTCACTGACCTTTATCTGCTCCATGAACTTGTTGTAAGCCTCAAAAGTGCCAATGGCATTCATGAATGCTTCATAGGTAAACACCTTCACTAAAGCATCCCTATATAGTTTGCAGTAGGTGGCACATTATAGTTTATACATATGTTTATGATTTTTCTAGGACTGCCCCCACTCGTAAACTTTGGTACTATAATCTTTCCAGTCTTAGTTCTTCTAGGCCAACAAGTCCATCTACATTAGCTGTTCTATTATTTCCCTGGTGGCCTTGTTGTTGCACCACACGATTGTCTAGTATCTAGCATAATCTATGATAGCCATGCGCCAACTGCCATCATTGGTATCACGAGCCAGGACAAACGTGTACTAGATCGGAGGTCTCCCATTTGAACGCTCAGTTCAGCCTTCTCTTTCTCAGCCTTCTGGACCCATTTCCATAGGTCCTCATTGACGTGCCTACACTTCCACAAGGAGCATGCTGAGTCCAAAGCGCATCTTCTAGCCTCGTTGTATATGTGACAAGGCACCTTAGCTACTTCGGGCAGGAATGTAAGCACGATGCCAACTTTCAATGCCTGTTTTGGGTCCCATTTGAGTCAAGAGGCTGTAACCACGCAAAGAGCGCATCAATCACATTAGCGTAGCAAAGCTAGCAGCTCAAGACATCTAGCGTAGCAACATTAAAGAGCCTAGTGTAGCTACTTTACTTACCCGCTTTAGGATCGACCTGTCTGAGATGGCCGATCATGTCGTTGACAACCCTTTGCATGAAGGTAAGCTTGTTGGGGATCTCGGCCCATGGTTTCACACGAATCAGAGAAGCTCCTGCAGCATTAACAACGGTGTCTATCATGCAACCAAACATGTCAGGAATGACTGAGGTGAACTATGATAAGGCTGTGGGTAAAGAAAATGACAATATAAGGGCTCCTACCCAGTAAACCCTCAAGGGTGATAACGGGGGATCACCCATCGACACATCATCGAATATATTGTCAAGCTCATCAACATCTAATTTCAGCTCCCCTCCTTTCTAACTCAAAACTATAGTAGCACCTTTAGCATTCGTCTTCTCCCCTGATGCTAAACTATGTTCGGTAAAGGGATTTTCAGTAGAAGTCCCTTCCAGGTCGATGTGGGCTTCTTCTTTATTTGCTGGGGCCTTTTCTTTTGAGGTACCAACATCCTCTTCATCCATAGGAGACTCCTCTTTGTCTCCAAAAATGTCCTCCTCATTAGTAGAAGGATTTTCATTGAAAACAAGAGCCCCTTCGTTAGTGATAGGAGCTCCTTCCCTCTTGACCAAGGCCCTTTCCTCTGAGACTGGGACCTTCATGTTTTTATTTATCGCCCCCATCTTGGGGGCTGATACCTCTTCGTCACCTTCTTCTTCTTCTTCTTTTTCTTCTGGCAGTAACAAAAAAAACATATTTAAATTTTAGCTTAAACCATGTTAGTTAAAGTAGGTGCTATGCTATGCTACGCTATCTAGCGTAGCACAACATAGCAAGCATTTAGTTAAGAGGTGAAAAGATAAACATAGAAAAGAGCATTTACTAATGGGAAGCTGTGGCCTTCGTAGCTTAAACCACAGTGTCTACCCGTCCTCTTCTTCTGTACAGAGGGTCTCCTCAGCTGAAGAAGGCCTCTTTCACTACAACTTAGTGGCCACTGTCTCAGCAATGAGACATTTCCCTTGTGATATGCTACCTATAGTAGTAGGGGGAACCTCTCCCATGTTGTCTTGGCCACAAAAGTTACGGGCCACTCGATCCCTAGTCATCATAGAAAATAACTCCATAATAGCTTCTGGGGGGTCTTGGGCTTGGGTGGTCTGGAGGATTTGGAAGATCCATAGTTTGGAAATTTGGTTTTGATCTCGCATGATCTAGACTCCATTCTCCTGGACTACTAAAAACTCCGCAAAATGCCGCAAATAGGCTATGTAAAAGGCATAGTGCACATTGAAGCGAGACTCCTACTTCTTATGAAGTGCGACGATTTCAGTTTGTAAGCCTTTACATAGATATATAGCCTAGTTGTAGAGAGCCCCCTGTTCCATCACCTTCTACATCACCCAGGCTTGCTCAATCCCAATGATCTTCTCTTGGGAAAGCAGTTGAGGGAAGGCATGAGCACAGAAGACAAGGTAAACCTCTTTGGTGACTCTCAGCCTGACCTTCTCCATAGGGATCCCCTTTCACCCTTTTGCAACCCCTAACCACTCCTTAACGTCCTCCCTTTAATGGTGCACCTCTTTCTTGGTCTTTGACCCTATAGGGATGCCATTAGTAGGGACACCAAAAAGGTCCATGAATAGTTGGTCGTTGATCTCAAGGACCATCTACACGCTGTGTACATGTGTGCGGAAGCGGTCTGCCTTTTTGGAAAAGGAGTCTGCCAGGGCAAGCATCTCAGTGGTGGGGATGCTTGGATTTGGGGCTAGGAACAAATCCATGAGCCTGACATCTTGAAGGTGCTTGGTCAGGGATTCTAAGGCTGCACTGCATATCCAATGTTGGCTTTCATCTACCTTCCCGTACTTGAAGTAGATGTTGGCCTCTTGGTTCCTAAAGGTAATCACCGTCACCTCCTAGGACTTCTTCGCCTCTATAGCAGTTTGCATAGAAAACATAGAAGAACAAAAAAAAACACAAAAGGAAAAAAAGAAAAAAAGGAAAAAGATTAGGCAAAGCACCAATAGTAGAAAAAATAGCAATGACACTCAAAAATGCAGTAACTTACTGTTTAGCTTACTGGGTTTAAATGGTGATGGGAATGGCAAAATATTAATCAAGACATCTTCAACAGCGATCGTTTTAAAGGGTGCCCATCCCTCATCTAACCAACCAGACTCCTTGCATCTATTGTAGAGTCTGGGATACGGGGTTGGGTAGGTTTTGTACTCACCCCCACATTGGCCTATCACACCTGCGTGCATATTCTTAGTGAAAGAAAACTCCCGCATCACCATCTATGCTAAGTTCAACACATCTGTATTTCTGTGAAGCCCATCCTTGTTGATGAAAAACCTGGTAACAAAAACACACTGTTAACATTTAGCTAGCGTATCAAACATTACATTGCGTAGCAGAACATGGTTACAAAACTCACTCGCTAACACTGTAAATGGTTCTTGGTGGGTTTTCGAAGCATATTCCCATGTGACATGCAATAAACAAGGTGTTGTAGGGATGGTAGCAATTATACTCAGGCATCTTCCAGATCTAAGCCAAACGCCTCAAATTTTTGAGGCACTGATTGAATCCTTCTCCCTACTGGCTATTGATTGCTCCATCTGTCAAAAATCTCAAAATACCCTTATTTGCCCCTGGAAATAGGGTTTCTGTTATGGTGGCTGCTACCTCCTCCACCAGGTGTGACCAAACGATCACACTGAAGTGTTGGAGGAGAAATTGTAGGAATTCCTATGCTCCCTCTCAGAACCAAACCTCCTGCTATCCCACATGCATATGGGGTGGAGGAACATTGGCCACTGGTTGGCTAACGCAGCACAAGACCCTTACAATTTCGAGGAAAATCAAGATTGGCCTTAGCACTACCCTATACAATATAACAACAAATGTTAATGGCATGTTCGAGTAAAGTTCAAACATAGTGTAGCAAAACTAGCATGTCAGCAGATAGCATAGCATGATTCCCTTCATGCGTATAGCGTAGCAAAAAATATGAAGGCAATAGCGTAGCAAGATTAGCTTAGCGTAGCGACAAAGTGATTAGCCCTAACAAAGCGATTAACATTATGCCGTGATAGAACATGTGTTACACTATCACATCAAAGATTGCCAAACCCTCCTGAGGGTCCTACACTATGCTATTTGCATGCTAAGTGGCTCAAATCATCCAAGCCTTTATGGTAGTGACAGCCGTAGCGACGACGGTCTAGGAAACCTTACATGCAACCTTAGCGTACCATATGTGCATCCACCGTAGCTGAAATGGAAACAGTGATGGTGTAAGGGCCAAAACAAAAATAACACAATGACAGAAAATACACAGATAGCTAAACAAAATCATAGGAACAAAAACAAGAAAAGAAAAAAATGAATGACAGAGGCATGAAAGAAAATAGAGGAAGCATAGCGGCCTACCGGGTCAATGATGTCTCCTCATGCACCGCGATGCATGCTTGTGTCACATGCCCTAGGGTTTCTTTCACTTCATCAACCTTGGCAAGTGCTGGGTGTTTGCGTTTTTTCCTAAGAGCCATCATCTTGCTTGCCAACTCTTTCTTCGTCACTACGTCGAACCATCTTGCTCCTTATTTACAAAATCACTCTATGCTCCGAATGTGGGCTCTACACTGTTACAATGAAAATGACAAGTTTACCAAGGGTTAATCCCTATTTATAGCCATAATGGTAAAAAGGAAACTTGTCATTCTCTCTCTCCGTTTAATGCAAAGTATTCTGTGCAGCGTAGCATGCTCGCCATGACATCGTAGCACTGTTCGCATTAACATAGGTGGGCCTGGGTGAAAAGCTTTGACATGCTTCAAACTAGCCATTTGCCTTCATAAAAATATCTTGCATTTTAGGTGGTCCAAAAAGACCTTAAACTATCAATCCTAGTGTATAGTTTCAATATAGTTAGTAGTCTACAATGACATTAAACTAGCAATTTCACATCTTTACATTAGCAACTTTCTATTATTTATACTAGCAGTTTTGCATTTTACATCTAGGTAGTCTAAAATGACATTAAATTAGTAGTTTTGCACTTTTACACTAGCAGTTTTTTATTTGATGTCTTAGCGGTCTACCATGACTTTAAACTGGTGAATTTTGAGCTTTGCATCATACTTTACCGATTACATCTTATTGCTACTTTGCAAATTTTCACTATGCATGATTACTACCAACATGTAGCTCTTGACTAGACTCTCATCTCATTTTGGTAGGTTGAGCACGAATGGAACTCCATCATGATCTCGCTTCACCTTTAGCTTTAGCAGGTCCACATGGAAAACTTGCAAGACAACTAAAACCAGATCTAATAGACTAGAAATCACCCACAGTTAGCATTGTAGTGTCCTTAGAAGCATTTCCAGACTAGCCTGAACATTTGGTCCAAGCCCTAGATTTAGAGGCTAGGATGCAACTGAGGACCCTCTCATCAAGACGCCTGTGACCAAATCTAGGGGGAGTTAAAAACGTTGAATCTTAGTTCCCTCCTAGATTCGTAGACGCACAAAGATGTAGCCAAAATTTTGTAAGACAACATTGAAGTCTTTACATGGTCATACAGTGACATGCTGGGTTTAGATCCAAGGCTGATATAGCACAACATCATCTTAGACCTGTGCATGAAAGCGATTAAGCAGAAGGCTCATAAGGTTAAACCAGAGACTGCATTGGCCATATGGGATGAAATCACCAAGCTATACCAGGCTGGTTTCATTCGGGCAGTTGATTACTTGGAATGGGTGTCTAACATCATTGTAGTTTCTAAGAAAACAAGAGGGATACGAATCTATATAGACTTCCAAGTTCTGAACAAGGAAACGATCAAAGACGATTTCCCACATCCGAGTATTGATCAACTCATTGACATTATGGCTGGTCATGCTCTATTATCCTTCATGGATGGTTTCTCCTACTACAACCAAATTCGCATTAACCCATAGCATCAGTTAACAACAACCTTCATAACCCCATGGGGTACTTTTTATTACACTATGATGCCTTTTGGGCTCAAGAACGCCAGGGCAACCTACCAGTGAGCCATGACTTACATCATTAGCCATTACATCTTAGAAACGCTGAATGACTACGTGGATGATATAACGGTGAAATCTAAAGAAGCCATTGATCATCCCAACAATCTAGGTATAGTCCTCAAGTGTTTTCAGATGCACAATTTATGCCTTAATCCTAAAACATGTGTCTTCAGGGTGAGAACCGGACACATGTTAGGGTTTTTGTAGTATCAGAGGTTGGAATACAAGTGGACCCTGACAAAGTCAAGGCCATCGTTAACCTGGCGCCACCTACAAATCTTAAGGAATTCCGTAGGTTACAAGGTAGAGTATAGTTCATCAGAAGGTTTATAGCAAAATTGACTGACAAGTTACATCCCATGCACCATCTACTAAAGAAAGGGGTTAACTTCGAATGGACACCACAGTGCCAACAAGCCTTTGATGATCTGAAGAAAGACCTCTTGCACCTCTCAACTGTTTACCCACCACAGAGGGACAAGCCTTTCTTCATCTACCTTACTACTTCGGATACATCTATTGTGACACTGTTACGTCAGAAATGGGATGACAGTTCTGAGATACCAATGTATTACCTAAGTCATGCACTGATAGCATATGAAGTGAAATACAATAAGGTGGAGAGAAACTGCCTTGCCTTAGTGTTTGCATTGAAGAAGTGGAGACACTACCTATTTCGTAGAAAAATTAACATTATTTGTAAGAGCAACATACTCTGGGCTATCACAAACAATCTATACGAAAGCAGTAGGATAGCCCAGTGGAAAGCAATAATAGCAGAATTCGATTTGCATTATGTGAGCCAATCATCAACGAAAGGTCAAGCCATAGCAACACAACTTACGATCTCACCCATCGACGATCAGGCGATCATAGATCCCAAATTCCCAGATGAGCATGTTAGCACTATCAAGGCTGTCCCATCACATCTTGAAGCTACTTTGCATTTTGACAATGCCTCGACAGTGCGAGGGGGTAGTGCGGCTACTATCATTTCATTCCCCTCTGGGGAAATGCATCCTTTAGCTTATCTTTTTGCGTTCCCTTGTACAAAAAATGTGGTAGAATACAAGGGGTAACTTAGGGGGCTTTTAGTAGCCCAAGCATTAAGCATACAACCCTTGGTGATTTACGGAGATTCACAACTAGTTATGAATCAAATCACCAAGGTCTACTCCTGCAAAGCTACACACCTACAATCCTATTGCGACTTAGCAAAAATCCTACTCAAACAGTTTGCAACTATAGACGTGCAACATGTGCCATGTAACGAAAACATTATAGTAGATGCCCTAGCCATCCTAGTGTTAAATATTTCATCACACTTGTTCGTAAATTTTCTAACCTTGATTACCGAGTGTACTGAGCCTATCACTCAAATGGTACATGTAGCCTCTATTAGCGCTGCGAATACCTAGGAGTGGTACGCCAACATTAAAGCCTACTTGCAACATGGCGAGCCCTCAAGTGGATTGACATTTGCCCAGAGAGATGCAATTCCTAAGCATGCTCGGCAATATGTGCTCATGGGAGACAATGCACTATGTAGACACTCCTATGAAAGAATATTGTTGGCATGTGTAAATGAGGAGCAAGCGCAGAAGGTGGTTAATGAAGTACATGAGGGACTATGTGGTGGACACATAGCACCTAGGGCTATGGATGAAAAAATCATATGTCTAGGGTACTATTAGCCTCACATGGAGCATGATTTCCTGGCCAAATTCAAGACGTGTGATATGTGCCAACGATATGCAAATCTCATACATGTTTCACCTACAGAGCTGCATCCGACGCAGATTACATGGCCTTTCCAGCGATAGGGACTAGACCTCATAGGACCTATCACACCTAAGTCCTCTGCAGGGCATAGCTTCATCATCACCACTACTAAGTATTTCTCTAAGTGAGTAGAGGCTATCCCCTTAAGGAAGACTACATCTTAGTAGATTTGCCACTTCATCTTGGATAACATCGTAACAAGGTTTGGGCTTCCCATGACTATTGTAATTGACAACGGGCCACAATTCAGTAGTACGGAAACCTGAACCTTCTGCACCAATCTTGGAATTAAACAATCATTCTCCTCACCATATTACCTGTAGGATAATGGACAAGCTGAGGCTACAAATAAGTCCATCATCAACTTGCTGAAAAGAATGCTTAACAACAGCAAGAGGCAATGGCATGAGAAAATCCTCTATATGCTGTGGGCTTACAGGACCACATGCAGAACTGTGATAGGTAAGACACCTTACAGTCTCATTTATGGATTTGAAGTAGTGTTACCTCTTGAGTTGTAGGTGCCATCACTTCGGATGATCTTATCAAATGTCATGAGCAAAGCCCAGAACAACGAGTCGAGGATCATTGACCTCGACTCAATAGAGGAGGAGCATGCACAAACGATGAGTCGCATAGAGCGTTACTAGAATAAGTAGTAGCAAAAACATCATGTGAATCTAAATCAATGACCAATACAGAAGGGAGACCTCATTCTCAAGGCTGTCCATGAGCAGATGAACAAATTCTCAGCAAACTAGGAAGGTCCATACATGGTCACAAAAGCCTTTGGGAACGGGGCCTTCAAGCTAGTAGATATGGATGACAACGAGTTTGCAAATTTGGTGAATCACTCGTATCTCAAGCTGTACTACATCTAAAGCATGAACATGGTAAGATCGTCTACTATGATGTAAAACTGGCAAACAAATATCCGCTACGACGTAAAACTGGCAAAGATGAGCAAACGTCTGCTACAACGTTAAACTGGCAAAGCATCACCAAGGTCCACTACGATGTAAAACTGGCATAAATAGATTGCTATGACTATAAAATAGCATAGCGGTCTGCTAGTGTAATGACAGATAATGTTGATCGCTGGAAATACCGAGCGGAAGTCCGTGTACACAGTTCCAACCCCGAATTTGTGAGAGGGCTGTGCTGGAGAAGACGAATCCGAGGTCGCCTGAATGGGCTTATCGATCAGACAGGGACTTACTTAATTTGTAAAATTTTTGTGATAATTGGATGGAAAAATGGTGATTTTTATGAGAAGATATAATATCGTTAAACTCGAAGGTAATTGAAAATGATGTAATCTATTTAAAGCAATTTTAAAATTTGTATAGATAGGACATAGGAAATTGGATTTAGAGAACATGCAATCCCAAGATCTGGGATGTAACTTATGAATAAAATATTTTGGATACAAAGATTATAGGCAGACTTCGGTTTAGACGAAGCACGTGCCAACATCAAGAAAGCTATTTAAAGATAAAACAAGCAAAGGTCGATCTACCTTGTTCTAGCCAATCTGGGCACAAGGAAAATCAAACCTGAGGTAGAGTATCCGTTAACCGGCTATTTTTGATCAAGGATTCTTTCCAATCACCTCTGATATTCTTACAGTCGCTGGTCTTCTTTTGCCCTCTCGTCAATCTTTTCCAAAAGTTGTCAACAATTGCCAACGAAAGAGAATTGCTCACGGAGAAAATTTTCCTATCCAGAGAAATTTTTGCCAACCCTTTAATCTTTGTTGACTGGAATATTTATAAGGTTAGGGTTAGGAGAAAAACGCGGTTTAGATGACACGTGTCCTGAACCTACAAGATGCCATTGATTTGGTGTGTTTGTGTTTGAAGCTTGCAGCGCCACGCTACATTACGCTCTGAAGCGTAATGCGTCATAAACCACTTTTGCCGGAGCTTTGGCAACAAACTATTCTTTGATTACATTACATTACGCTAGAGAGCGTATTATGGCGTATAAACTATTGATACCTAAATTGCACTATCTTTGTCATTTCTTGTATTACGCTGCATCATGTTAGAACACACTGCATAGCGCAATTCAGCGTAAAATAGCGAACCTGCAAAAAATTGAAGTGTTGTCACCGCGCTTTTCTTTGTTTCTGTTCAATCCTTCCAGGGTTTATTACGCTACACTGCGTATTGCAGCGTAATATGGCCCTTAACCGAAAAAGAAAACTTGCTGAAATATGCGGCATGCTGCAGATCGTTGCTTAAGTCTCAATATTTTGCCATATTTAATGTTGCGATGGACTACCTTCTGGCATTACACTGTGTTATGCGACGTTACGCTATGTTGCATAATGCAGCGTAATATGCCAAAAGTTAAGATTTTCGGGACATAGAAAACTTGCAAAGTTGAAAGTTTGCTGTCGTGCATCCCTTGTCTTGTTCTGTCCTCTGGAGCTTATTACGTTGCACTGTGTAGCATGGCAGAACATACCCTTAGTCGATAAGGGAACTTGCTAAGCCGTGACTTGTCGCAAATCCTTGTCTGAGTTGTAGGATTTTGCTGAACCATTGAGGCCTTGAAATTTTCACGGTGTTTTAATGGCCCCTCTTTGTTGACATTTAGAGGGCTTGCCCAAAATACGTCAACAAAGAATACGAAACACCTGAGAGGTAAAGGCATCGACAGTGTCTGTCGGCAACTGCTCAAATGTCGCTTTGTAAAACTTGGAAGTGCGAAGGTGGGGGGAGAGAGCATAGGAGGAATTTTATAGAAGTGAGAGGAGGGAGATTCGGGGAAGACTCAAGTATGTGAACATGAAACTCTCGCGAACACATCATTAGGCATCTTTTTGCGAGAAGTTACGCCACCATACTGCACATGAAGGGCTTGCATAGATGAGTTGTGTTATGCCCACATGGCCTGGATGAGTTGTTTTACATCCATTTTGCCAAGCCTTGCCCCCCTTTTTTTGACATTCCACAAGGCAAGCTACATTACGCCAGTTCATGGACATGATGATGCGAAGTACTTGATTAAATGTTCACACTCTATACAAACGAAGAAAAGGGTAAAGGCAGTCGTAAGGATAAGGGAAGGAGAAAGCGAAGTAAGGTACCCGATGGAGGGAGAAAAGGAAGGGTCTGCACTTCCAAGTAGTCAGGCTAGTTTGAGCAACCACCTCAGAATGCTGTGATGCCTCGCCTCCTAATGAATGCATTCTCAATCAACGCTGTCATAACAAGTAACCTGCAAAACATAATAGAGAGCAGAGAGCCAAAAGAAATCATCCTAATCGCTAGGGAGGCTGTTGAAACAAGCGTAGCCTGAAGTGAAAAGGAGAGCGTAGGCCACAAAATAGGGACTGTAGCAAGGATCAAGGGGCCCAATGTTGATGCTGTAGTTCATGAAATCGCCTTCAATAGCCAGATTCATCTTACTCGAATGACTGAGCAAAGAACCAGTCAGATGAATCTACTAAGCGAGAATCTAGTGACGGCGATGGGTGAAGGCTACTGAAACTATGGATGACCACAGTTTCTTTGAGGCCCCAAGCGACGAAGTTGATCCTAGAAGATGCAACTATGAAGTGGCTGTCGTAGCAACATCTCTGAGGGATCAGTAGCATGCCTTTCGGCATATCCGAGGAATCAGTAGGATGCCAGTGGGGTAATGGCATTGCATCTGTTCCAACGCCTTACCCATTCCATCTAGTAGGGATGCAGTGCAAGAGTGACCACGCTCGCTTGCTTCATGGATTTTCTATTGATAGATTCCATTTTTGAGTCCTGGTTGACCATTGTTGCTGGTTTTAAGTCTCAGCAGACCGTGGTCCTGGTTTAATGTCTAGGCAGACTGAAACCTGCTAGTTTTACATCGTAGCGGATGGTGGAAGAGCTAGTTTATGATCCCAGTAATCTGTGCTGTGGGTGTCAATTTTGTGTCATGACCTAGGGACAAGTCTATGCTGGTTTAGCATCTCAGCAAACATGTTCTTACCTTGCTAGTTTCACGTCATGGTGGATGGTCAAAAACTTTTCCAGTTTAGCATCTTGATGGACGCGTGCAAGAAATGCCATTTTACGTCTTAGCAGACATGTACAACCTTGCTAGTTTACGTCATAGTGGACGGGTACAACATTGCCAGTTTTATGTTGTAGCAGACGTTTATTACCTTTGCGCTACGTTTAGGTGTAGTACGGCTTCAGATACATATGATTCACTAGATTCGGGTGTTCGTTGCTGTTGATGTCTGCTAGCCTGAATGCTCCATTGTCGTATGCGTTGATAACCAAGAAAGGGCCCTCCCAACTTGCAAAGAATTTACTTGCTGATTCACGAATGGCTTTGAGAACCAAGTCTCCTTTCTTGATCGGTCGTTGATGCAAGTGACGATGATGCTTTTGTCTTCACCTGTCTTGATACCTTTCGATGGTGTCGAGCATCTGGATGCACTTCTCCCAGACTAAGTCTAAATCCACGATCCTAGACTGATTGTGTTGAGTCTCATTTATAACCATGGAGAGGACCATACATAATGAAGGAACCTACAATTCCAAGGGCAACACTGCTTCGGATCCATAGACTAGGCTATAGGGCGTCTTGTCTGTAGTTGTCCTACACATCGTACAATACGCCCATAGCACATAGAGGATTTTCTCGTGCCATCGCTTTTTGTTGCTGCTGAGCATCTTTTTCAACAAGTTGATGACCACTTTGTTTGTTGCCTATGCTTGACCATTTGCTTGCGGATAATAGGGTGAAGAAAAATATTGCTTGATACCAAGGTTATCGCAAAAAGATTTGGTTTCAGCACTACTGAATTGTGGCCCATTGTCAGTCACAATAGTAATAGGAAGCCCAAATCTGGTTACTATATTGTCTAAGATGAAATGGCAAACCTGTTGAGATGTAATCTTCCGTAGAGGAATAGCCTCAACCCACTTTGTGAAATACTCAGTGGTGGTAATAATGAAGCTATGTCCTGTGGAAGATTTAGGCATGATGGGACCTATGATATCTAGTCCCCATTGTTGGAATGGCCAAGTAATTTGTGTAGTGTGTAACTCGATTGGGGACACATGTATTAAGTTTGCGTGACGCTGGCATGTATCACATGTCTTGACCTTGGTAAGGAAATTCTTTTCCATATACGGCCAATAGTACCCTAAGTGTCTGATTTTAGCGGCCATAGCTTGCGGGGCTACGTGTCCTCCACACAACCCCTTGTGGACTTCACTCACTATTCATTGTGCTTGGTCATTATTAATGCAGGTTAGCAATACCCCATCGAAAGAGCGTCTATAGAGAGTACTGTCTCCGATGATGATGTATTGCCTAGCACACTTACGCACTGCATCTTTTTGTGCATACGTTAGCTCATGCAGTGGTTCACCATGCAAAAGGTAAGTCTTAATGTTGTCGTACCATTCTGGCATTCTTCCCGTGTTTAATGAAGAGATTTGCACTGCTTGAATGACAAGGTCTATACATTCTATCATTAAAGAGGGCCAAGTGGCAAACAAATGTGGTGGCATGTTTAATGCCAGTGTGGCTAGTGCATCGGCTACAACATTTTCGTTACATGGCACGTGTTGGGCATTAGTTGTCATGAATTGTTTAAGAAGATCTTTAGCCATATCGCAGTAGGGCTGTAGATGAACAGCTTTGCAGGTGTAGACCCTTATGATTTGATTGATGAAGAGCATCGAATCGCCTAGGATTGCTAGGTGTTGAATGTTGAGTTCCTTGGTTGTCAATAATCCCCTGAGGAGCCCCTCGTACTTTGCCATATTGTTCATACAAGGGAAGGCTAGGTGGTAAGCTAGTGGACACACATCCTCAGGGGAGAGTGTAATGACAGTGGCAGCACTACCGCCTATGGTAGTCGAAGCTTCGTCGAAGTATGACGTTGCTTCGAGGCCTATTGATACAGGGTTTAGACTATGTACATGCTCATCTGGAAATTCTGGTTCTATCATAGCTTGATCATGAATAGGCGATGTTGCAAGCTGGTCAGCTATAGCTTGACCTTTAGTGGACGATTGGCCAACATAATGTAAGTAGAATTTGACTATGATAGCTTTCCAACGAGCTATCCTACTACTCTCATACAAGTTGTTTGAGATAGCTCGCAGAACATTATTTTTGCAAATTATGTTGACCTGGCTATGGAAAAAATAATATCTACATTTCTTCAGTGTGAAGACCAATGCCAAACAGTTATGCTCCACTTCATTGTACCCTGTTTCGTATGCAAATAGAGCATGACTTAGATAATAGATAGGGGCTTCTGACCCATCGTTCCTTTTTTGGCAAAGTAACGTAGCTATAGACACGTCTGAGTATGCTAGATAAATATAAAAAGGCTGATCCCTTTGTGGTGGGAAAACCATTGGTAAGTGTTGCAGCTCCTTCTTCAAGTTGTCAAGTGCATGCTGGAAGTCATCGGTCCATTCAAAATTAACGCCCTTCTTAAGGAGATGTTGCATAGGATGTAATTTATCTGTTAACTTCAAAATGAACCACCTGATAAATTACAGTCTACCCTGCAACCCATGCAGTTCCTTGAGGTTTGTAGGTGGCATTAAATCAACAATGGCTTTAATCTTGTCGGGGTTGACTCGGATGCCAGTTTTTGATACCACAAACTCCAACATGCATTTAGTTTTGACTCCAAATACGCATTTCTTTGGGTTGAGCCATAGGTCATATTTGAGACATCGTTTAAGGACTAACTCTAGATCTTCTGAATGATCTTCTGACTTTATAGACTTGACAGCTATGTCATCTACGTAGTCGTTCAATCTCCCTAAGAGGTAACCGCTAATGATGTATTTCATGGCTCGTTGATACGTCGCTCCGGCATTTTTTAGCTCGAAAGACATCATAGCGTAACAGAAAGTCCCCCAGGGCATCATGAATGTTGTGGTCAATTGATGCTCCAGGTTAATACGAATTTGATTATAACCTGAAAAATCATCCATAAAGGACAAAAGCGCGTGACCAGCTATTATATCGATCAGTTGGTCAATACTCGGTAACAGGAAGTTGTTCTTAATCATGGCCTTGTTCAGATCCTGGAAGTCTATGCAGATGCGTATTCCTCCTATTTTCTTAGAGACAACTACGATGTTTGACATCCAATCTGAGTAATTGACCGCACGAATAAAACCAACCTGATATAGCTTAGTGATTTCATTACGCACTGTTAGCACGATTTCTGGCTTAATCTTTTGTGCCTTCTGTCTAGTTGCTTTGATGCGTGGGTCTAAGATTATGTTATGCTGTATTAATCTTGGGTCTAATCTCGGCATGTCCTCGTATGACCACGCAAATACAACAATGTTATTTTGGAGCACTTGCGTTATGGTCCTCGGTCACATCACCAGCTTCTAGGTCTAGAGTTCGGACCAAATGTTCTGGCCAGTCTGGGGATATTTTCAATGTTTCTATGGTTGCATCAAAAAGGGAAGGGTTTGTTCTTATTAGTGTGTAATTGAGCTATCTAATGGTCTCCCCATACGAGCCTGTTAAGGCTAGCGGTGTGGATAAAGTTGCATCCATTTATGAATTGCCCTGCAAAATTGCCAAAAATGGAAGTTGTTACATTATCTTTTTTGCCGATCTGTTGAAATGATAAGGGTTTATTATTTTGTGCATTAGAGTTGCATATTAGAAAAGCTTCCAATCTAAGGTCTTGGTGGACCATTACAAATATGCACAGTTTATGAAAAAATGGCGAGCCGAGCTTCCTAGATGCTAGCATGTGACTTCTGTTAAGTAAAATGAAAGGTGTAACGTGGCATGTCTAGCGTGTTGAAATAATTGAATTTTAATTTTTGTACAGATTTTAGTTAATGCAGCTAGATTACGAGATGATAAGCTATGCGTTAGTTTAGGGTCATTTCGGACCACAATTCATACGATATCCATGAAATTAATGCCCCGATCTTCGCGTTTCATGTGATACTGACACTGGCGTTCCAGGAAAGTTTCGCATCGATTGGGCATAAAATTAGTTAGTTTCAAACATTTCACTTATAAACCAGTGGTTCATGCTCAAAACAGGCCATAAGTATCGCGAATTTGAATCTAGCTACAGTGAAAAGGGAGTAGAAGCAAGGCGTAAACACACGATTTTCGCGAAGATTTGTTCAATTGTAGCTATGGCACCAAAGGTCAGAGGAAAGAATGCCAAATTGGCGAGGATTGATGAAGTGCAAGAGAGTTTGCAGCGAGCTTCGTAGGCCAGAGTCGAGACTTGGGAGGTTACTCCGCTCAACTGGTAAGTTGTCTTTCATCCTCTTGCACAATTGTTATCTTTGTTGCAGCGTCATGGTCGTATCTATTTTGAATGTGTATGTTGTGTCTGGCGTTAATATTTATTTACGCAGACTAAGCTATTGCAGTTTGTTCTATTACCCTTGTCCTCGTTGTTGGAGACAGACTTTGTGTTGTCACGAGGATTTGGGTAATGTTGAGTAATACTGTGTAGATGTAATGTATAATCAGAAAAGTCTAGGTATTGTACCCATGCGTAGCATAATCAGGGTTCTATTTTCTTTTTCTTTTCTCGCCTATAATAGTTGCATGTTACGCTAGAATAATGCGTAGTCTTGCCTTCATTGTTGTTGTCAAGGACAGACCTTGAGCTGTTGCAAGGGTTTGGGCAATTTTGACCATACGTCTCCAGTATAATCTATAATTTTTGGGAGTCAAGAGAACCCTAATATCGCATTATGAACCTTTATGTCTAAACAATTTGTCTAATGGTAACACATTTTTTTATTGTACAGTATTATGCTAAAGCCCGTCCTAATTATTTTGGACATCGTGGACGTTCTATGCTACTTACATAGTCCCGTGGCCTATGTTCCTCCTTCTCATGCTTGTATAAAGAAGGAGGCGGTATGGTTCCGAAGGGGCGCACGGGAGTTCTTGCAGTTTTTGCTTCATAATTATAGTGTAATCGTCTGGTCACATCTACCAGGCGATGTAGCTGCTGCTATTCTAGAGACGCTACTGGTTGGGTTGACGCAGAGCATTTTGACATTCTTGACAGACGGTGCAGTTGAAACTGTGTGAGTGCAAGACCACGAACAGAGCATTAAAGGTTTGAGGCATTTGATCTGGATCTAGGAGATGCCCAAGTTTAGCTATTATCACGCCTACACCTGGCATCGTGTATTATGCAGGCAGGTAAGTTCTTTTTTTTTCTATTTCTTTTCATGGTGTTACAATATGGTAACTACTGTTTGAATCTATGTTGAGCGTAAAGAATTTTCCTATCTTCTGTGATGTAGATTCTTCATCAATGACAATGGCCTCCTGGGTGATAACGGTACATTGTCTCTAGCTAAAAGGACCATAAGGGAATTTACTTCCATCAACAATGTACGGGCTGGTGTCATGGGACAACTGGCCTTCGAAATCCTAGAGTATCCTACCTGCTATGTCGAATTCTTTACCAAGTGTAAAAAACTCGGATGGCTGGATAGGGAGTGGACTTTGGATTCTCCCCTCATCGTCGCGGACATGCAAGAGAAAATTCCTCCATTTCCTTTGCCATTTGGGCTCGGTAAATTTTATTATGACAATTAATTGTACACTATTATTAGCTGGAAATGATGTATGAAGTTGTCTTATTGTTGTTATATTTCCTTAACTACTGTTATTTGTTGATAGTCAGGGAATCACAAGAAATTACGATTATGGCCTCCGGTCGCGAGGCAAATAGTCTCTTCTTCTGTTACGGTGATATAAAGGACACACAACGCTGGCTTGGCCATAGAGTAGCCCTAGTTTTGTTAACCAATAAAATTCGGGAAGCTAGATTGATGGACCTATTTTTGGCCATAACCCCCAATGTCACTGCAGGTGAAATGTTGACCCTAGTCAACTCCTTCAGCGAAGAAGCTAAGTGTCTTTGCATACGTGTGCGTAACATGTGTGTGAATTTTAATATTGAAGCTCGTCAATCTCTTTGGCATCCCCTCTGATGGCCTTCCTATAGAGGAAAAGTCAAAGAGGATTTTCAAGCATTAGTCTGAGATAGAGGAGTGGCTAGGATTTAAAAAAGAGGTTAAGGGAATCCCTGCTAACAAGATTGAGCTAGAGGTGGCTAATACTATTTACCCCCTTTTTCGAGCCTGGGCCTTCCCCAAGACACTCTCCCAAGGGAGAATCCTCACCATAGAATAGGCTTGGATTATGCGAGAGGTCATGGAGGAGGGAACTTGGTTCAATTGGGCCAGCTATTTTGTCGAAGGCCTACACACTGAAATGGTCAGGCTTCGCAAGAAGCTTGAGTCCCGTTTCAATGTGCATTTTTCCTTCTTCATAGCTTACTTCCAGCGTATTGCCAAATTTATGGTAGTCCAAAGGAATGGGGTCTGGGTGCAGCAAGACTGCATCCAGATTTCCAAATCGTGGATTTCCCATGTTTTCGACACTACTCAGTCGCAAGATCCTCCTGAAGGAATCAGGGAGTCGTTGTCAGTAATGACTATAGATATGGTGGCACCTTGAACATGGGGTCAAGATAGTGTGGGTGGGGTGCTCCCCTCTTATAAGGGTGATGTGTCAAGGGGGAAGCACTTGGTGGATAAAATAGTGGATTCGTTGGTGCCACGGAAGAAGCCTCGTTTGACCGAGGGGCCTATTGCGCAAGCAGGTGATGTGGGAAAGAAGATGCAGGTCAGATTTTAGAGGAGTAATCCTCCTGTCGGTAAGTAGAGAAATGCGTTAATGGTTGTGGTTATGTTGCATACAGACGCTGTTGCATTGTGTAATGTTTATTGAGCAAGAGTGAAATCCTGTGTTAATTGACGATGTTGTGTGATAGCAAAGGAGAAGGTTGTGGAGCGGTTGACCCCTAAAATAGGGGCTATGGTTTTGCAGCACGAAGAAGGGGCCTGGGTGTTGGAAGAAGAGACCCTAGTCAATAGGGCAAGTAGCGTGCGAATTCCTACGCGTGAAAAGGAAGTATCAACGAAGGATGCCGAAGTCCTTTTGGCTGGGACAGGAAGAGGTAAGTGATTTGTCACTCTATGAGTTTAGCTTTCACGACATACTAGACTTTAGACAACTACTTCCAGAGGTTATACTAGTCATTGTAACATCTCAGTTATGTCTTTATATGTAATTTATTTTGCATAATAGGTGACTAGGGCGTACACTTATCAATAGTGGTGACCCGATCTTGGGGTGAATTGCCTGATAAATTCGCCTTTATGGAAAGCGTTGTCAAGGATATGATCGGTCGCTTAGCTCGAATCAATCCCAAAGTCGGTACATTACGATCATTACATAGAGGTTATTCCATTGTGGCATTACGCTACCTAATTATGCCTAACCACCATTTTATGTTATTAGGAGCTCGCCTTAGATAGGATCCATCAGAGCCTATTGACATAGATGCAACCGAACCTCCATTGGAAGCGATTGTCGTGCCATGCAACATTTACAACGAGATGCGTAAATGTGCTATACGCTTGACTCGCTACTTATGGGAATGCCAAAGCGTGAATGAAGACCTTTGGAAGAGACTGCAAAGGTCAGCGAAGGAGAAGGCGGCTCTAAGTGATGAGTTTGAGGATTTAAGGTCGCGGAACGAATTCCTGCAGGCCCAGGGAATGAACAACAAGGACTAGTGGATAGCTGTTATTGATTATGCCCGTTATTGGATGCTCGTCAGGAACAGTGTCCAGACCAACCGTGGACTGGTCAAGCAGCGAATGCAGATGGATCTCCTAGCTCAAAAAAATCAAGATTGGAAGGACTTTAGCGCGAGTGTCCAAGAATGGGGGCAGATGCAGAAAGACCATAAACATGTCTATAAGAGGGAAAGTGCTGCCTACCGTCAATATTACAGGGATTCTGCCGTTGAGGCTCAGTCCCTTCAACTTTTCCTCGACATCATTGGTGCTTCTAGATCATTTGAGAAGTTTCAGGAGCAAGTGAAGGTAAGTGCCTCCCCAGAAAGGGAAATGACTCTTCTTGGGGGGGAGACCACCGTCCCTTCCTTCTTCCTTGAACCACCTCAATGGACTCCTGTGGAGAAGGGGAAGGTCAAGGCCAGATCTAATCTAGGAGATGGGGTTTGGTCTGAGCTTACCGAGGATGAAATTATGCAACGTCTGTTGGTTGGCCTAGAACAAATCCCTTTTGCTACTGATGCAGGACAATAAAAGGTAAGTCATGGTATTATTGTTTTTTCTTCATACCTAGTTTTGATGGTGATGTCAATATGCATGTTATGTATAATTGTAGGAACGAGTTGAGGAGGATCCTTAGCAGGATGAACATAATGAAGGTGATGGTCCTCATGAAGAGGGTCTACAAGAAACAGAGCGTAATGGTGATGATCAATGCTATGGCAAACAACCCCATGGAGGAGCCTCGCAAAGAGGGCCTCCTTCATGAAGAGATGCCTCATGAAAAGGGTGGCCCCTATGAGGATGACTTTGTCGAAGCAGAGGTGGAGCTGAGAGATATGGGTAATAGTGGTGACAAGGGAGATGCATAGCATGGCTATATTAGCCATAGTTTTTATTATGATGGAACGAAAAAAAAGATAATATTTTCTTTTAACGTATTTAATGCAAATTTTTTCTTGAGCTTAATGTTCTTTTGTTGTTTTCATTTGTATAAAGCGTAAATGGAATCATAGGTTTTGGTGCTATGACAAGCTGCAGTTAGTTTAAGCGTGCAGCATAAATGGAGTTACTAGTTTAAAGCCGTTGCAGGCCCACTAAATGATTCAAATGTAAAGCGTAAATGAAATCGTTAGTTTAAGGCCATTTTGGGCCTTTGATAGTTTTAGGCCATTCCGGGCCTTTGATAGTTTTGGATGAGAGTAATAGTAATGAAAACTGTTGGTGGAAGCATGAAGATAAGCATAAGCGCAATGAGAATAGCTGGTGGGAGCGTAGATATAAGTGTAAATGTAATGAGTATTTGTAAAGAATGTATAGTACAGCTGGTGGAGAAGTGCACGTAAACTGAATGACAATTAGGAAACATGGTTTATTAGCTAACTCTGTAGTTGTTTCCTAATTGCTTTTATCTTTGGTGATGCATAAGGATGAGGAGATTTATGACTTTGTTCATTCACGCCACAATCTTCCTCTTGGAATGGCAGTTCGGCCTAAATATGGCTACCATCAGCCATCATTTTGGCTTGCTCAAGTGCTTGGATAGGGGATTGGTCTTTGAAAATTTTAATTTCTGAACCTTGTTTTGTTTCTATGTTATTGATAGCCCGAGGGATCATTTTGTCGCCGTGGATGACCACTTCCCCTCCTACGTAGGGCAGATGGATCTCCTGATGAATAGGTGATGAAACTGCCCTCAGTTGAGCTAAGAAAGACCTCCCTAGGATCAAGTTGAAGCCAGGCATCTCCTTGACGACAATAAATGTTACGTTTGTGGAGAATTGGTCCCCTGCCACAAAGTTGATGTGCACTGTCCCTTTGACTTACACTCATGCCCCATTGAATGACTTTAGACACGATGTCTTTGTAGGACTGATCTGATCAATCAGTCCTAGTTTATCCACTATGGGATATGGGATGACATTGGTGGCAGCCCTGTCGTCTACATGTACTCTCCGGATTAGGTGTTGGCCAACCTAGATGGTGATGAACGTGGGCGTCGTTGTCACCTGACCCTTTTCTGGGTCATCCTTAATGGATTTATCATGAAAGGTCAACAGGGTAGGCCTAGGTTTTTTAGTGGCGAGGGGAAGCATAATGGAATGAATTGCATCTTCATCCGTTGGCAGGCTCTCGTCCACAGGTATGGACGTTAGCATACGAACCATGGCTTCACGATGTTTCTGTGACATCATGAGTAAGTCATAAAGGCTTAATGTTGTATTTTTTTGTTTTAGAGCCTGTTTGACTTGTGTAAAGGCATCAAAGAGATCCCATCCACGATCTG
This sequence comes from Gnetum montanum, assembly GCA_015680685.1. Lineage (NCBI taxonomy): Eukaryota > Viridiplantae > Streptophyta > Gnetopsida > Gnetales > Gnetaceae > Gnetum > Gnetum montanum. The sequence continues at coordinate 187,759 of MNCI01003323.1, read as the reverse complement.
GCTATTTGTCATCCTTTTCCTCTTCCATTCGCCCTAAGAGATGAATTTCTCAGGGAAGAGTGTCATTTGGTTGAGGGCTATGTTTTTTTTTGGCTAGGAGGAGATGGTTGTGTTTGTGTAACTTCGTCCTTTTTAGAAAGTGGGGCCAAGGGCACAGAAATGAGGGGTTTAGGCTTGGGAAACCCCAGCGTAAGATAATCCTTGGCCGTATCAATTGTCATACCCCCTTCTCCTTTTCTGTTAAGTTGGGATTGGGGGGTTGGCTTAGATATTTGCTCCTGCTATGCAGGAGCAACTAATAGCTTTGACACCCTAATGAAGAAGGGTGTCCTAGGCATAGGCGCGGGCTGGGCCGTAACTTTACCGATAGCAGGCTATTGAGCAGTGGTCTGAGAGGGGGCTCAGAGGACAAAAGGTTGTCTTGGAGCACCACTCGTCGATGCAGAGAGACCCGCTATTTGGGGTGAGTGAGGGGGTACTTGCAACACAAAGGGCTGCTTCGACCATGCTTGATTATTGCCCTCTACACCTACCATGTTGATAGTGTACCCTACGTTATTTGCATTTAACGGGTCTTGGTACACATGCATGAATTGGTTTTCTGGGCGTGCTGGACTACTACTATCTAAGATCAGGTCACCTTGATCAATCAGGCATTGAATGTCATCTTTCAATGCCCAACAGTAATTCGTGTCATGACTACACAATTGATGGTAGTCGCAAAATTAGTCTAGCTTAAAGTTCTTAGGAATTGGAGGTTCGTTAGGTTGGGCCAAGGAGGGGTTCTTGAGTAGCTCGCAATGGTGCCTATGGCATTTTAGAGCTTCCTCAGACACCATCTTGTGTCAGATGTGGCCAGTTCCCAATAATTGCTTCAGAAGTTCTGAAGGCTTTACAGGTAAGGTCGCATAATTTGAGTGATCCTTACGCTCGAATTTAGGCCTTGGCTACGGAGGTGCTTCAGGGGTGTAAGGGGTTTCTTGATTAGCACCATTTGAGCTGGTTGTCAGCTTAGCAGGCTCCGCAGATGTTTTCTTGTTGTTGTTTTTCTTCTTGGCCCACTCAGCAACTGCCGCTACTATCGTTGTCATAGCTTTGCCTTTGTCCTTACCCTTGTTGTGGGCATCTTTGTAGGCCACATACGCCAGATCTTTGCTAGCCTTCACCACCTCTTGGATGCTTTTAGTCTAGGAAAAGGCTTGGTTGAGGGAGCCAGGAGCGAGGTAGTATAGCTTAGACTTGATAAAGTGGTTAACTGGCCCCTTGAAGATTGCCAATAGATGGGCCTTCGCGATGGGTTCGCGGATTTCATTCAAGGTGGCGCTCCACCACTGTATAAAATTTTGAACCAACTCGAGCAGGTCTTTCTTAACTCCCATGAGCTGGTCCAGCATGACTTCCGGCTTTAGGTTGTACTTGAAACGAGTCACAAACTGAGTTAGCAGCTCCTCCAAAGTTGAAATGGAAGCATGTGGGAGTGCTCGATACCAATCTAGAGCTTTACCTATTAAGGACATAGAAAAGACACAGATGATAGTATGTGGCCATTGTTGCAATAGCAACGACTCTGACCTAAAAGTAACTAAATGGGCATTGGGATCACCTTTCCCATTATATTTCGTAAAATGGGGGAGTGACATCCCAGGTGGTAATGATAAAATAGGCACTACTGGACTAATAGGATCATCATGGTAAAAATCCATGACTTGTACTGTATCAGAACCAGCAACCTTGAGACATTTAACTTCCTTTGTAAGGGTTTGAATAAGCTGGAAGGCTTGATCCAGACTTGTGGACGGGGAGGTTATCTGTAAAACAGCAGCAGGAGCCACGCTGGGCGGCAGGATAGGGGTAGCCACCGTCGGCTGTGCCATTGGATACATTGTTTGCATAGCCGGGTGCACAAACAATGATCCTGTAATGGGATTTAGCACTTGCAGGATCTAGTTTTCATGATGGGGAAGTTGGGACGTCTGCGTATGATGCGCAACGAGAGGCATGTTTAGAACCCACCAAGCTGTAGTGGTAGGCCTCGTCGTGTGAGTTAGGATGAATGTAGGTGTTTTATGTAATTGCAAAGTAGGTATCGCATGTACATGCGGTGACATGGGCGCAGGTGCACCATGAGATGGATTAGGTAAGTGAACCTGCTGAGGAATGATTTGCGATGGGCCATCGCCCGAAAGGATGGTCGAAGAGAGAAAATGTAGGTGTGGCGAGTGTGGGACTTGATTAGTATTAGTTAGTGTCAAGGGCATGGTGACCATGAACAGTGGATTTACATGGGAGGTTGTGGAGGGAGGGGCCATGGTGAAATCAGCATAACTGCCTCCCTTAGAGTGGGAGTCTAGATCGTCTTGCCCGTCATGAAGCATTTCATCACGGAACAACTCCTCTAGTTGTTTAAGTGATGTCTTAGCCATCAGCATTTGATCTAGGATCCACTTTTGTTAATCTGTCAAGGGTACAATGGTGTTATGTGAACAAAAAAATTCCTTCCCGTTGCAATATATGAACTTGTATTCTCACTTTTCTTCGAGTTTTTGTGGATACATGGGCAGGTTTGCTGCTAGTTTAGCACAGAGGAAATTGTAATGTTCCCTACGTTGAGCGTGTCCCTCTAGCTCTCTAGTTTGAAGCCTAAGGGAGTGGCGTGGTTACACCATACTAGTTGGCGGCTCGACCATAGGAGGCGTAACTTTCATGGTCCAAGGATTCTCGAGGTTGGCAGTGTCAACAGCGGTGGTTGATGTAGCCATTCTTTACGTGGTTCAGAAGTAATGAAAATAAGGATAAAGATCGCAAGGGCAAAGGTAAACTAAGATAATAATCAGGGCTTTCTATCTTGTAGGATTTCAAAGGAATCGTTGAAGCAACTGATCTGCATCACACAATCTTGTAAACAACCATGGACGTATTACGTTTACGTCGATTGACAATGGGTACAGACAGCTTATAAGACTACCCGTAAAGTGTGGATTGGATGTTCAGGCCCTCCTTCTAGCACCAGAAAACTGTAACAACAGAAAACGTCGGTCACTGGAAATACCGAGCGGAAGTCTATGTACATAGTTCCAACCCTAGATCCATGCGAGGGTAGTGTTGGAGAAGACGAATCTGAGGTGTCCTGAATGATCTTATCGATCAGACAGGGACTTACTTAATCAGTAAAATTTTCGTGATAATTGGATGAAAAAATGATGATTTTTATGAGAAGATATAATATCATTAAAATTGAAGGTAATTGAAAACTATGTAATCTATTTAAAGCGATTTTAAAATATGTATAGATAGGACACAGGAAATTGGATTTAGAGAACATGCAATCCCAAGATATGGGATTTAACTTATGAATAAAATATTTTGGATACAAAGATTACAGGCAGACTTGGGTTTAGACGAAGCATGTGCCAATAGCAAGAAAGCTATTTAAAGATAAAACAAGCAAAGGTCAATCTACCTTGTTCTAGCCAATCTGGGTGCAAGGAAAATCAAACCCGAAGCAGAGTATTCGTTAACCGGCTATTTTTGATCAAGGATTCTTGCCAATCACCTCCGATATTCTTATGGTCACTAATCTTCTTTTTCCCTCTCGTCAATCTTTTCCAAAAGTTGTCAACAATTGCCAACGAAATAGAATTGCTCACGGAGAAAATTTTCCTATCCAGAGAAATTTTTGCCAACCCTTTGATCTTTGTCGACTGGAATATTTATAAGGTTAGGGTTAGGAGAAACACACAGTTTAGATGACACGTGTCCTGAACCTACAAGATGTCGTTGACTTGGTGTGTTTGTGTTTGAAGCTTGCAGCGCCACGCTACATTACGCTCTAAAGCGTAATGCATCATAAACCACTTTTGCTGGAGATTTGGCAAAAAATTGTTCTTTGATTATGCTACATTACGCTAGAGAGCGTATTATGGCGTATGAACTATTTATGCCTGAATTGCACTATCTCTGTCATTGCTTGTATTACGCTGCATATTGTTAAAACATGCTGCATAGCGTAATTTAGCGTAAAAAAGTGAACCTGCAAAAAATTGAAATGTTGTCACCACACTTCCTTTGTTTTTATTCAGTCCTTCCGGGGTTTATTACGCTACACTGTGTATTGCAACATAATATGGCCCTTAACCAAAAATGAAAACTTGCTAAAATGTACGGCATGCTGTAGATCGTTGCTTAAGCCTTACGATTTTGCTGAGTCATCAAAGTCTTGAATTTTTACCATCTTTAATGTTGCGATGGACTTCCTTCTGGCATTACACTGCGTTATGCGACATTACTCTATGTTGCGTAATGCGGCATAATATTCCAAAAGTTAAGATTTTCGGGACATAGAAAACTTGCAAAGTTGAAAGCTTGCTGTTGTGCACCCCTTGTCTTGTTCTGTCCTTTGGAGCTTATTACGTTACACTGCATAGCATGGCAGAACATACCCTTAGCCGAAAAGGGAACTTGTTGAGCCATAACTTGTCGCAAATCCTTGTCTGAGTTGCAGGATTTTTCTAAACTGTTGAGGCCTTGAAATTTTCACGGTGTTTTAGCTAGGATCTTAAACTAGCATAGACGGTCTGCTAGGATCTTAAACTAGCTCATCCATCATCCGCTACAACATTAAACTAGCACAACGGCCTGCTAGGACCTTAAACTAGCACAGTGACCATCCGCTATGATGTTAAACTAGCACATGCGGTCTACTAGGACTTAAGCTAGCATAGTGGTCTGTTGGGACCTTAAACTAGCACATCATGGTCGACCAGGATCTTAAACTAGGTTCATGACATGTCCCCAGCATGCATCTATATCAATACACAAAAAGCGAGCGTGCACAGTGCCGACACAGGGTGGGACGTTGCAGTTCTAGAATGCAGTTCATGATGCCATGGAAACACCCTCTGGAACATATGCAATGCCGCTGCTCCTGGCATCTTGATGGTCCTCCAAAGATGTCGTACGACATCATGCTAAGCCTCCAGACCTACTGCCACTACAGCTCATTGCCCTAGCAGTAGCTTTCCTAGTTAGTGCCTGCTATTGGAGTTCTAGCAGTATTGTGGCCTAGCTACAATATTGTTAACCTCCAACCCCTGCCAACATCTGAGCTCAGGAGACATTTAGTTGTTGGGTAGCCAATCTCATAGCTGAACTGAGAATGCTTGCCTTGGGTAGGGATTCCTGAGCATCCACATTCACAGCAACTCCTAGCCTTCTTGATGCCAGCTCCTCTATGCTGATGCTGCTAAGGCCGCTGCTGGCCTTCCTAGTATGGACGTTGCATGTCTCAGCAACAACATCAGTTACTTCAAAAACATCCACAGCAAGACCTTTTCCTTCATTTTTCATCATCGTTTTTTCTCTTAGTTTGTTCTCTGTTGTGTTTGTAGGGTGCAGACCAGAGGGGCGTTGGTTGAAGATGCGTTTCACCACGGCAGCAGATGCTACAACATTACAAGGTGGTTGTCTTGATTAGCTTGGCTACTTCAGAGTGCACATCCTATCCTTCCCCTTAAACACCCTTTACCTTGTTCCTCACACTTGTAATCCACTCTCTCCCCTCTTTTATAAGCTTTTTCTAATGCTTGTTAAGCCCTCCCATATGCTCAACCACAAAGTCTATGACGCATGTAACATAGCTCGCCACATGGGAAGCATTTGTAGGCAGGTTAAAGCCCCATGTGGATGTAACACAACTCATCTTGGGAAAGAAACACCTGTCTTGCGATAAGGTTTTTTGCAAATGTAAATAGAAAAATAGCAAAAGGAAAAAGTGTAAGAGAGCAAAAGCTCACGCGCAAAAAAAACGTGCCTAAAATAAATGACACGTAAGCTGTTTCGCAATCACCCTCTCTAAACATTTCAACGGGGGCTCAAAGGTCAACAAAAGCAAAGATGACCATGCAAACAACTACCTCATAAGCACTCCGACAAGGGATTCTGCCAACTTTCATCTTTACCATTTTCCTGAACCTCCTTCCCTCTCCGCTTATCCCTTCCCTCTCCCCCACATGACCAATGCAACACTCTTAAGCACAGTGAAGCGACATCTTGGCAATCACTGAAGAACAATGTTAGCATTTTGTCTTTCATGGTGTTTCATATTCTTTGTTGACATCTCTCGGGTCCATTCTCCAGACGTAGACAAAGAGGGGCCAATGAAACACCCTAAATTTTCAAGGCATTCTTACTTCACCAGGTTATTGGAATTTAGGTAGCATCCTGACACTTCGGCAGGAAATGGATGCTTCGAGTTTAGACTATCTAGTTTGGTAAATTTTCTACTTCCAATGTTGATAGGCCCAACAAACTCTCTAGCCTACCCATCTGGGTAGTTCATCTAGCTGATAGTCTACTCAGAAGTGATGCGTGGGGTTGTTGACGGTGCTCAGGCTGCACAAAACAATTTGGCAAGTTTTCTAGTTAAGAAGTTTGCTATGCTATGCTACACTATGTAGTGTAGCAAGCCTTAGAGGACAGTTGCAGGATGAATTGGTACGCTATGCTACACTACGTAGCGTAGCTCAGCGTAGAAAAAGCAAGACAGAAAGGCCCAACTTGCTTAGTGATTTCAATTGCACTTAGCAAGTACCTCCAGCCTTTCAAAACTAGTTGCTTCACTCAACTTCAAGTATTTTAGAAAAACTCCTTTCACTAGAGAAGTAGCAGATTAAGCAAGAAAGTAGGCTTTGTTGGCTGCTACGCTATGCTACGCTACACAGCGTAGCATAGCGTAGCGATGATGCAAGGATGGTGAGAGACGCCTCAAAATGCAAGATCATCAAGTTTGCAAGCTTCACGTCGCAAAGGGCAAAGGTCACAGATTGTCAGCATGATCTTCAAATAAACATTTGCAATGCAAATCATAGTTAAGGCCAGTTGCTATGCTATGCTACACTACGTAGAGTAGCATAGCGTAGCAAACATATAGAAACAACCAACACATTTCAAAGGCTTCTAGCATCTGCAATTAACTCTAATGTAAACTTCTTCTTTGAACTGGTGGCTATACTATGGTATGCTACATAGTGTAGCAGGTAGCTATGCTATGCCAAAAATGCTATGCTCCATAGCGTAGCATAGCGTAGTAGGCGGCTACGCTACATTGGTGCACTTCACTCCTTGTTTGCATTGTTGGCACACCTGATCCTTGCACCTCCAATTCCGATAGTGTGATTGTAGCATGGTAGGCTCATTAATCAATCAACTTTGCATGTCCATGCAACATGGACACATCAACACCTTGTGGGTCCAGGACACATGGCGTCCAAACCGCATCTTTTGCATGCTCCTGGCCCTATAAATACCCTGATAAGTGAAACTCAAAGGGTTAGAAAATTTGAAGTTGGTTGGCAAAATTTTACAATTTGGCAAAAATTGTTTGTAAGTTTGGCAAAAATTTGGCTTGGAAAGAATCAAATTGGAAATCTTGAGCATTGTAAATGTTCTTAAGCTGACAAAATCAAACAGTTAGCATTCCCATTTGGCATTCTGTTAGCTCATTTCTATTTCTTTTATAACATTGTGCATTATTAGCTCTTGAAACCGTGTTCAAGCATACATTTGGCTTGCTCTTGAATGTCCTAGTTACTTTTGGGATCTCTATGCTTCCCAGCGTCACACAACCGATTGTATCCACCTTGACAAAGTAAAGCCGTAATCTTGAAGCGGTGCATTTCTTAACTCTAGTTTACTTCATTCTCTTGCATATCATTGCATTTTACATTGTTTTCATTTCTTCACATATAATAATCAATATTTTACATTATAAAAATTATTTTCAAGTTACACATTTGCAAAAGGTTTAGTGACACTGATTAAGTCCTTGTCTGATCGACCAGACCATTCAAGGCACCCCATTTCCATTTTATCTAGCACAGCCCTCGCACGGATCTAGGGTTAAGACTATCTGACCGACGAGCTCTTTGTGTTTCCAGCCATAGACGTTTTTAGTTGCTACACAAACTAAGAGCATAGAAGATTCCATGCAAGCTAGCAAGGACTTGGCATGTGTGGCCTATAGAAACTAGCATGTGAGAAAGAAAAATGCAATAGTGGCAACAGTAGCCACACATGCTAAAGCAACCAATTGGGGGTTGACGACTAGGTAGCCCAAAGCCATAGCTCACAAAGCCATCAACTCTGGCACTAAGGACATCAACCCACCTATATCTGCAGTGGTCATGACATAAGTCAGCTAAAGGTCCAACTTTGAGTGCAAGGATCACTCAAAGAATACCTCATTATCACTAAAACCCTCAGAGTTGCTGGATCAATTATTGAAAGATAGGCACATCCAACATAAGAAAATGTTTGAGGATGCCCACAAAAGGCATGACAAGTACTACATGTTGCTAAGGAATCTTGCCTTAGTAGCATTAAACAAGCCCCCAGTCCCACAACACTTTAGGTTAGTGTAAATTTATCATTACCACTAGTTGTCTAGTCATAGCATGAACTTTTGTTGAGCTTTGCAAGATAATTTGCAAAGGATGATAGATAGGGGTGAATTAGTGCTTGAAATGGTAAACCTAGTTAGGCCCCAAAACCAATCCATGAGGGTGTATAATGATCCTCTTGTAGCAACCAAAAATATCAATGGCTAGAACATTAAGGAATCCACAAGTGCACAATTTGACCTTGCATCCACATGAGGGCCTACTAGAGGTAGTGACAGGGTGCCCTAAATGGTCTTACCGATCGAACAAGGACTTACCAAATGCAATTGGGGGTGTAGCATAGTTAGCTATAATGCTAATGCAAAACAATGTTAAGTGTTTGCATTGTATCAATGGTGTTAATGGGTGTGAGCATAGTCAAAAAATTTCCCAAAAAAAATGAAGGTGCCAATGTGTAGGGATTGTTGTCCAAGCACAACTATGCATTGAATTGGCAGAAAATATAAGTAAAATGCTAAAAATGCAAAGAAGAAGAGAGAGAGAAATAGAACACCACCCCAAATGGGGTTGAGCATGGTTAAATTTAGAAGGGGTGAGAAGGTATGCAGTGTACAATAGGCATAGTGGATAGCATAGTCACAGTCTTAGGGATGTTTGGCCAGAAAGACTAACATTTCACCATGGAGTCTATGCCTGCCATGGTGTGCCATGGGGTATGGTGGTTTGTAGTGTCTTGCAGTGAGCTACAGTGGTATGAAACTTTGTCTCTCTTCGATTCATTGGTGTGCCTTTGGTTTGCTGGTGCTTTGATTTTTGCCAACTTTGAACTTGCTAACTTGCATGATTCTCAAATTTGCCAACCCCAACTATGTTGAGGGTGGGGGTATTTATAGGGATAGGTTTAGCATGAAATGTGAAGGGAATGCCACATGGTAGTGGGATGGTTGGGACTACACTACCACCCAACTATGCTTTCCACTGAGGCATGTAGTGTTGTGCTTTGCTGTACTCTACCCAACTCTGCAAGGCAACAAGATTGTGACTACATTTCCAAGTGCATGTATATGCATTGAGAGGTGATGAGTAGCAGGTTACCCCTATGTCCAACTATATGAATCACAAAGTAGTCATGCACGATCTGGTCAAATTCTATGGACTTTGTCATTTCCTATGCACTAGCGCTTTAGGAAGTGAATCTAGCCCTAAGGTCAATCATTGTCTTCCTAATTACACTTGTGACATTTGTTAGTATGGTTAAGTATAACTAAGGCATTCGGTTTTTATCATTTTTATATTTTATAGTTGGGTGCTTGAATTGTAGATATAAATGGATTTGATCAACTAATCTAAATTAATTAACTAGCATTTAACTAATCCTAGCATAAGCATATGATTCCACTTGTTGTACACATCCTAAACCCATGTATCCACTATTGGGCGATCAAGCCCTATGCTACTGGGCATACCAAGTGAATACGTGTTATGCTCGAAGTGGTCATACTTATGTGTGTAATCTATCTTACTTAATTTCCTTATTAATGTAATAACGAGAAAATATTTAATAACTAATTAAAAGAATTTAATAAATAATTAGAAATAGTAAATGCATAAATAAAATAGCTAATCTATCCAAAGTGTTGCAAGGTTTATCAGAAAGTTCATCTTTATTGCCTCACACACTATCATGCTCAGGTACAACAATACTCAAATAAAGATCTGTACACTTAATGACTCCTGCTATGGGCACTTGGAGGAAAAATTCTAACTTTTGAATGGAAAAAATGTAAGAGCTTTGCTACTACTAAAATCTAAATTGCCATAATTGTGGCTGGTAGGCACGTATTTATAGTTGATGGATAGAAACTATGTCAATAGGGCCTTGTCAACATAGGATAAGATGCATTGATAGGGCCTCGTCGATGCAACCAACTAACAATGACTCATCCTTGAGTTCTTTTACAAAATTGGGAAGGTATGGGATTATTAACTAACTTTTCTTTAACAAAAAAAATTGATTAACTTGACAAAAAATGGAGTGCCCAAGTGTACAGATCAACACATTACAAAAATGGTGGTGTTCAAGACACAAAATTAAACACCATGATACAACTCTTTAAAAAATGGATAACATGTTCCTTAATGATGTAAAGCTAGTTTTTTGAGGCTTCAAAGGACCTTCACCGGCTTCACGTATGGATGACAGTTGAGATGGCTACGACTGTGCTAGTACTACTGCAACTTTAGGAAGGAGGCAGAAAGCATCTAGTAGTGCTTTCATTTTTTCCTTCTTACTCCTAGGATCATGCATCATCCACGTAACTTTCCCAATGTGGGTTGGAATGGGCACATCCCAAGAACATAGGATTACTGGAAATAACTCCTTAGCATTGACAAACCAGGTAGCAAACTATGTACGTTCAATGTTGAATGCCTTGGCTATGTCCTTTAGGTCCTGGTAGTCATTCATTTGTCTAGCTAGGTTCTCAATGGTAGATCATTGATCTCTAAATCACCCTTTGAAAACTTCAAGTTTAGTGTTAGTAGTCTCAAGCTTTTGCTTGCTATCCTTGTGGTGTTTGAACTCAGCCTTGTATACCAGTTACAAACTAGCCACTTTTTTTTCTAACTCTGATAGTAGCCATCTAGTATTTAGCATTTCCAGGTTTCTGTAATGGACATTGGCCAACTCCATGTACTCTATCATCTTCTCAATTTGCAACTCCTTCAAATGGTTCTCCACTTTGTTATAGGTGTCAATCCCATCAAGGATGAGCTGCCACATCTTTCTTACTTGTTGGATTTGTTGGAGGGCTTCATTTTTTTTGCCTTTTCTATCTAGATTTGTTTCTCATTCACTTCTTTTTACAAAACAACTTGATCCCTGTAGTGGTTTTTCACTTTCTCAAATTTAAGAGCTTTGTTCTTCCAGGCAGCGATCTAGATGGTAGACTTTTGATGCAAGGTGCGTACCTCCTCCATTAACAAATTGTGATTCTTTGCTACCAATTTCCTCAATTCAGTATTTACCCTAGTAAGCTACTCTTGTTGTTGATGAATGAATTCTTGTATTTGATCTCTTTAAGCATTAACATTTTGTAGGCGATGATTTTTCATGGTCAATGCTTCATTTTCTTAGTGCATCTGACTCAAGTCCTTTTTGATGGAATACGTTTAGAATTTTGCTATGGACTATTTGAAGATGGCCATTATTGCTTCCTTAGCCTTTTGAAATCATTCTTGAAGTTGTTTAATAGCTTCATCTCTTGTGTCTACTAGGTTGAGGATTGCTTGTTCTGCAAGTCAGGAATGAAGTTTAGAAACCTCCATGGCTAAGTGTTGATTTTTCTCTTGGGCTGTTTCTAATTGCCCCTCCAAAGTGATGCATCTACCCCTTGCATTCAATAGTTCTAACTAGGTTGTAGTGATCTTCTCCAAGAGATTAAAGATGTCTATAGTCGGTTGCCCAGTTCCTACCAATCATTCCATCACCTGTTCATGTTGGGTTGCATTCAATTTCCTGTTGACTATGCCTACGAATGTCTACATGTTTGGTACAAATGTTGCAAGTGTGTTCAATTCTTTTGGTACATGGTCAGCAACCATTTCTATTATTGTCTCCTACCCTTGGTGCTACATCACTAAGACAGTTGCCTCTTCACCTTCCTCCAACCTCACTAAGAAAGTGGTGGAATTCTTAGAGATTTCTGGGAATAGATGATATGTTGCTAATGATACTATCACCTCTTAAGCATTGGGATCTAACTTGAAAGGTAGCTAACGTTCTTTGGGTTGAGAAAATGGAACCACCCCTCTCCATCTAGCTAACTATTTAGGCCATCTCATTAAGGTGACTCATTGCTGGCCAATACATAGATGAACTTGGCCCACTCATTTCTAATTGTTGCTCTTGTTTACTTAAGAGCTAATCTTGGATTTAATGTAGATGCTCAAGGATTGTGCAAGCCTTTGGTGTTGTCTCCTAAGTGGTTGGTAGTGGTGGTAGCTCCTCTTCTTGAGTGATCATTGGAATCTTATCTTTTATGATTTTTGCCCATGAGGCCAAGGGAGCATGCTTGAGAGTGTCATTAGAATAGTGAACAATGTCTGTCCTTTTACAAAGTTTTCTAATGAGGCATGGAAAGGGCAGGGTCTTCCTTCCATGTTTGTTCTCCTTGAAGAGCTTCTCAATATTCAAAAAGATCAGCTATGGAGGGTTAATGGGAAATTTCTTGTTTAGAGTAGTGCATGCATGCTTGAGCAGAGAAAGTGGTTACCTTGCTTGAACTCACCATTGGATTAAGGGGATAGTCTGTAATCTTGAAATAAATCCTCTTCACTAGTGTGAGCACACCATACTCCTTATGGTCCACTTCATAGCATTGCTGGATCTATTTCCTTTTTACCTTAGGATCAGCTTATGTTGATATCTCTTACAGCTATGTTCCATTGTCTGGCAACCCCAGTGCCTTCTACAGAGTAGGACATTTGAATGTCCTTGATTTTTACAATGGACCTTGGCCTTCAACTACTCTAGAAGAGATAAGTCTCTTCCATGTACCATTCCCCACTAGATGTGATGACTAGCCACATGGAAGAGGCTTGCAATTGTGTTTTGACATCCTCTAGAGCTTTCTCCAAAATAGCTCAAAGTTTATCTCTTAAAGAACTAATCTTTGGATTTATTAGGACTTGATGATGTCTAGGTAGGCTTGAGTCAGAGTGACCTCAAGCCTTGCCATGAGTCTAGGTGCTTCTCCTTGTTGGGATTGTTCTGTAGGCACTTATTCCTTTGGAATTTATCGAATAGATTCTACTTCAGGTTCCTTTTGAAGAGGTTCCATTGCATGGGTTGCCTCTAGTAGTTCTTGGCCTTGTTCTTGTTGGCCCCTTCTAGCTCTGGGTCATTTCTCCCATGGTTGTCAGGGTTTTCCTTCCTATGGATGCTTTTGTTTGGGTGCCATTCATAATCACAATAAGATCATGGATTAGTAATCATTGTGTAACCTTAAAAAAATTGAGACACCTTAACTCTTGAGGATAGTTACACTTGGCTAAGTTGTGATTATGGCTAATTTAATTAACCTAATTATTATTTATTTTATGTGTTATTATGAATAATTCATCCCTGAGGTTGTTGGAAGGATTAACTTAGGAAAATGTTGATGTTTATATATGGTTAAGGTTATTAATCCTTTGGGGGAGTCAGGAAAATTTCCTAAGAATTTCATTGATTTTTCATTAGAAATATTAAGGTTTATGGTCCCCATGATAAAGATCTTATCTCCGATAAGTGCAAGATTGAAAAATGGAGTGATTTGGACAAATGGTTGGGAAGTTATGAGCTCTGGAAGGTCTTGGGCTTTGAAAAATTGCAAAAATTCCCTATGTGTTATGAGAAAATTGCAAAAAATTTCTAACTTTGTGGTAGTATATATCATATTTTTACACTGTGTCAATGAGACCTCGTCAACATGGTCAGCTTCGTCGATGAGGCCTCATTGATGCAGCTATTGACCATCGTTTACTTTCATTGACTTTGGTTAAACTCTCAAAATACACAGAATTTTTTGATGAAATTAGGATCAAATGAAAGCTTAGAAGACTAAGAAGAGTATGAAATCATGAGAAGAGGATGTTGAAGTTCATAAATTTGAAAAAATGGAGAAAAATTGATTTAATGGATGAATGCAATGAAAGATTAAGGAGTACTGAGTGGTTTATGCAATAAAATACATGAAATATAGGATTGTAGTGATGTTAAAGGTAAGGAAACTTAACTAATCAAGTCAAAAGTTATGCAAGTTGGTCCTCCCCATAGCAGGCTCATGCCCTTTTTGCCCTTGCATAACCTTAACTAAGGAGTCCGTGGGTCCCATAGTCAATTTAATGATCACGACAAGTTAAAGACCAACTTGAAAGAATCCACTCAAGAATCTCAACACATTAGACTAAGACATAGAGAATAACATAGAACCTAGTAGTGAGGTGAGTTATCGTAGCATGGATGGATGATAGAGAAGGTGGAATGGAGTTTCAAATTGAGGTCATAAGAATTCCCTTATGAAATTTGTGGTTAAAATGACCTAGGAAGTTTCATCCTTAGTCCAGACCAAAACCATTTTCTTTCAGTGACTTCACATCACCACTCTAAGATCAATCCACTCACTCAAGACATAAGAGTGGTTTCACAAAACAACCACCATTTCACAAAGAGAGAAAAANAGTGGTTTCACAAAACAACCACCATTTCACAAAGAGAGAAAAAAAGTAGGAAGTGAGACAGAGAGGGCCTTAGTTAGAGGAAACCTTCAAGCATAGGTGCATGTTGTTCAAGTCTCATAACTAGTGCTTATAGTCCTTTTATTTGTCCAAGGGGTGTGCTTTGAATTCCCATTGTTTATTTTTTTTTAAAATGGAAACCACACTATGTAAGGACTTATTCATGTTGAAGGGGTGTGCTTTGAATTTTTTTTTTGAATGGGAACCACACCATGTAATGACATATTTGTCTTCCTATTATTTTTTGGTGGGAACAACACGAAGTCCATGAAAAACACTCAAGCACTCAAGTAAAAAGAATAGGAAAAAGAGTATTGAGTCCCTTTGAAGTCACATCCTTTACAAATCTTTGAATCCTTCCTAATTCTTGAACTACCAAGGTCATCGATTGATTAAAAGTTTTTTTAATGAAAAGGAACCTTAAATTCCTAGAACAAGGAAAACCATAGAGTTCATTGGAATCGTAGATGATGTGGACTCATTGCCTATTCCATTATAAATAAACCATGTCAAAGTCATTAGACATCAGATTTCAAAAATAGAAACTAGACATCGACAATCACACATTAAGCATAAACCATCATTAGTAAACAACAATAGCGAAACTATGTCCTATGAAAATAAAGAAAATTTATTATCAAAAATGAGAAAATATGACACTTAAACAAAAGAAAAAAAATAAAGTAAAATATATAAGAAAGTGTAAAATAATCAAGAAATTTTAAAGGTACTAAAGATGGTCTAAAATTTGAAAAATTTGAAAATAAAAAATGTGAAAAATGAAAAGGTAGAAAAATTGAAAGGCCATGGTAATGGTCAACATGGATGGCCATCTCTTCCATGATTGATTTCAAGGGAGGAGATCTGAAAAATAGAATGTTGTTGTCCATCTATTGAGGTGGTATTTACACTAGCTTGTTTTGGTTCTAGGAAAGGTTTGACTTATTGGATGTTAACCAACTACTTTTTATTTAGACTCTCAAGTTTGTAGATCAACATGGCCCTAGAGGTAAAAGTTTGATCAATTATATAAGGTCCCTCCCACAATGTTTGGAATTTTATCTTTTAGGGCACATGTGTGGGGTTCCAATATAGAATCTTATCTTCTAGTTGAAGTTTTACTTTCCTAATTCTAAGGTCATGATGTTGCTTGCTGAATGCCTTATTCACCTTATTCAAGGATAGGGCCAATAAGCAATTTTTTTCTAGCATGTTTAGATTGATCAATCTTTCCTTCTGTGCTAGACTTAGGTCAAGGTTTAGATCATAGGTTGTTGAGAGTGCACAGAGCTCAGATTAGATTAGAAGTATTAGAAGTTTCTCATACACTAACTTGTAGGGAGAATAGCCAATAGGAAGTTTCCAAGTTGACCGATAAGCCCATAGAGCATTATTAAGTTGTACTATAGTCCTTTCTATATTTGCTAATGGTCTACATTAGTATTTTTTTAATCTCTTGGTTTATTACCTCTGCTTGACTATTGGCTTTGAGGTGGTAAGATTTATTAATTTATGTTCTACCCCCAAGAGTTGCATTAATTTTCTAAATGTAACACCTATGAAATGAGTTCCATTATTAAAAATTAGTGAGCATGGCATTCCAAACCTATTCACAATATTTTATTGTATAAATTTGACAACAGTGGATGATGTACAATCAATAATGACTACTGCTTTTGCCCATTTTGTGCAGTAGTCAACTACTACTATAATATATGCCTTCCCATTAGACATGGGTGTAAAGTCAATGTTCCATATGTCAAAAGGTTCCAGTGGTTGAATCCACTATTGAGGACCTTCCATGTGAGCAGTCATCCCCTTGTCACTTTGAGAATGTTCACAAGACTTGACAAACTAGTGGATGTGTCTAAAGATTGTAGGCCAATAGTATCCTAGCATTAGGATTTTTATGATCGTTCATCTCCTTGCATAGTGGCCTCTACAAGGCCCTTCATTAGCATCTTGGAGAAAGCACAATTGATCTTCATTAGGGACACACCAACAAATTAGGCCATCGGCATATAGCTTGTAAAGGTGTTCGTTGATTTCCATGAAGTATTTGGCCCAATGAAAAAAAAATTTCTTCTTTCTAAAATCCAAGTCTTATGGCATCTCTTGGGTGAGAAGATATGTGAGGATTCCATTATACCATATTGCTTTTTTAGGCATTTTTTCACTTATTGCTCCAATAAAGAGAAGTTCGTCTAGAAACTGATCAAAGAGCAGGCTCTTCTCCTCTTTGTTATCCCATCTTAAATGAGAGAGGTGGTCAGTGATCACATTCTCAGTTCCTTTTTGATCTACCATAGTAAGATTGAATTCTTGTAAGATCATAAGCCACTATATGACATGAGGGCTCATCATCGGCTTATTCATGAGGAAGTGAATTACACTATGGTCCATATGTACAAATACTTTGTAACCTAGCACATAGTGCATAAACTTTTCTAGTGCATACACCATTACCATTAATTCTTTCTTTGTGGTGATGTAATTTAACTATGCTCCTAAAATGCTTCAAGTTGTGCAGTGGATATAATATGGATGTTTCTTATCATCCATCTACATGAGCACTGCTTCCAAAGCATAGTTAGATGCATCTATCATGATATGGAATAGTTTGAACCAATTTGGTGCTCGTAGGATTGGTGTTTCTACGAGTTTCTCCTTTAATTGTTGGAATGGGTGTTCACATTCTTTGGTCCAAATGAAAGGTGCATCTCTCTTTGTAAGTTCTACCAACGACTTTGAAATATTAGAGAAATTCTCAATAAAATGACGGTAGTAGCTAGTGTATCCAAGGAATGATTGAACATCTTTAACAATCTTTGGTTGACATGTTATTTCTTAGATGACCTTTATCTTTTTCTGGTCTACCTCAATCCATTTTTGTAAAATTTGATGCCCTAGCACAATGCCTTCTTGGGCGATGAGATGGTTCTTTTGCTAGTTGAGTTGTAGGTTTATCTCTACACATCTTTTTAGTACTTACGCAAGTTGGTGCAATGCTTGCTCAAAGGTGGAGAAGTCATCCATGAAGACTTCAACACCACTATCGATCTACTATTGAAAGATACTAAGGACCAAGAATTGAAATGTTGTAGGGGCATTACATAGGTCAAATGGCATCTTAACATATGAAAAATTTTCCCAGGGACTCATGAATGTTTTCTTGGCTTGATCTTTGGGTGTGATTTGGATTTGGTTATAGCCATTATAACCATCCAAAATGCTATAATAACAATGCCCAAATATGGTGTCTAATACTTGGTCCATACATGGCAAAGGAAAGTGATTCTTATATGTTGCCATATTTAATAGCCTAAAGTTGATTTAGGTCTACCATTTGCTATCCTTATTTAGTACAATTATGAGTGGGATAACCCACTTACTATTCGTAATTGGATAGATGAACCCGACATTGAGGAGTTGTTCTATCTCCTCCTTGATGATTTGCTTTAATTTGGGGTTTAGCCACCTCAGTGGTTGCCTTCTAGGCTTCATGGTTGGGTTGATGTAGATGTGATGCTAGAATATCCTTGGATTGATTATTGTTAGCTTTGGATATGACCAAGCAAAGGTTGTTGACCTTTTATTCACTACTTTTAACAACTTTTCTTTTTGCTCAGGAGAAATTTTGGCATTAATAATGACCAATTTACCATTCTTTAAAAATGCATACTCCATACCAGCCTATAAAGGTTTTAGTTCTAAGGGCTCTTACTTGAAATGATTAGGGATCTCCAACTCTCCCCAATAGTATCATCATCTTCATTAGAGAGTTGGGAATGAACTTGTTCAATTTTGTCCATGCCTTCAACATATGCACATGTTAGGCTTCAGTTGGCTCCATGCATATTGTGCTACTATTAGAATAAGCTATCAGCCACTAGGTGCCCTCTTCTTTGTGCCTACTACGTACAGACACCTTTGAATATTGATTTCTTGTGCACACTGATTGCATGCCTAATGTATGTGCTCTTGATTGACCAAATCCTTTACACACAATTGCATCCATTGTCATTATGTGTGATGCATGGAATACGCTTCTTCTCAATCTTTACTAGCTCATTTTTATTAGATATTTCAAGAGATAGGTTCCTTATATGCATTTGCTCATCGACCGTGCTTAACCAAGTCCTTCCCATGATGATGGGAAAGTTACTTTTGTAGTTGTTCACCTTGATTACTAGAAAATTAGTAGGATAGGACCATCCACAAATTGTGGTCACAATGTCCTCTACTAATTCCAAAGGGATAGTAATCGATTGATCTATTAATTCTAGATGGATGTTGCTCTTCTTAAGAGGTGG
Organism: Gnetum montanum; assembly: GCA_015680685.1. Lineage (NCBI taxonomy): Eukaryota > Viridiplantae > Streptophyta > Gnetopsida > Gnetales > Gnetaceae > Gnetum > Gnetum montanum. Next base: position 168,771 of record MNCI01003323.1, on the reverse strand, counting down.
TAGGTTCTACGCCTTGTACATATCATGGGAGATGAGGTTAAATCAAGAACTAGAGTCAATAAGAGACTTGCATGGCTCTTGTCTAGCAATCTATAGATAGATGAGTGGACTTCCTAGATAGGATCTTTTTGTAGAAAGAGTGCTAGCCTTAATCCAGTCAAAAACAACATGAGTTAGCATTATAGTGTGGATCCTAGGTGGCACTTAGTTTGAAGGGCACTCAAAGGTATTTGATGTAGAGGATGAGAGTGATGAAGATGCAGGATGATCAACCAAAGTAGGTTGTGAGGGCTAGAGGGGACTACTGGGCTAGAAAAAGGTATTTTTCTTAATCAATTATTTAGACGACTTGGTTGACAAGTCGGTTGTGAGTGTACAACCCTCATAGCACTACGTTGTTGTGATTGTGAAGGAATATCATCTTGCATAGATAGAGCAAGAGGTAATTGGGTTGAAGGTGGAGGTGTAGGTGTAGAGGTATGTGGAGGATGATAAGGATACAGATATGGGTTTTCACCTCGAGTAGATGATGAATATATTTAGTGATACTCTAGAGGGTAATAGTGATGCTAGATTGATGCATGACTTGCCAAATTTCTAGGGGAGACAGGTTGCTGAACATAGTATTTGTATGGATTTGGTTGCCTATAAGGATACTGTTGCCTTGGCGGTGGCATTCCTAATGATTGTGGTTGGTAGCACTATTGGTATTATTCATAAGGTTGTGAAGGAGTTTCACTTGGATAGTAAGCTTGTTGCTGTTGGTGAAACTATCTTGAACTACCTTGAGGGTAAGGAAATTGTCTTGGAGCTTGCCTATGTGCTAGGCAAGGATTCAATGTGGACACTTCAGATTCTTGTGTGTGATATTGTAGGGTAGCATCCTCTTGGATGTTTGTATTGGCAAATGTCACATTCAATTTCATCATTAGAGTTAGACTCCATAACTTCTTCTACTATAGCAGCTTCACCCTTACCTCTTTGGTAGGCATGTTTAACTTCTTTTCACCTCCTACAATTATGATCACTATTTTACTCTTTGGATTCCTCAACATTCTTCAAAGAGGTTTGAAATTTTTCATCCAAAGAGTTCCATAACTTGTCAACCTTGGCTAAAATGTTAGAAATAGATTTTTGGATAGGCAAGTTTTTCTGTTCACCACTTCATCAAGTGGTGACTCCTCCTTGTCACAAAATCAAGCCTCTTGTTTTTTAATGGAAGGGTCCCTATTATACTCTTCAGTAATTTCCTTTCTTTGTAGCTCACCTTCTTCTTTTGCTACTTGCTCAATTAACCTTTGGATTTGATGAGCTCTCATTTTATAAAATATTCCTTAGGAATACATCCCAAGGGTTCTTCTTATTTCTACTCTGAGCCCATATATGATGTGCTGAAGTTGTTCCCTCTAAGAATAACCATGGCTAGGGCATTCGTGTAGGAGTGAATAGTATTGGCCCATGGTAGCATCCAAGGTTTCAGGTGCTCCTTGTTTCCAACCTTGGATTTTCCTTCTTAGATTAGACTCTCTAGAGTACATCTGGTATTTATCATTGAATGGTACTAACATGGTACTCTATCTATGGATAGATTTTGGCTCTAAGGACCAGTTGCCTTAATGAGTGTCCTTGGGAAAAGCTTGAGTTTCTACCACTCATTCTCTATGTTCTGTAAGGCATAGGCATCTTGAAAAGCTTGTAGATGTGTTTGTGAATTAGAATTGTATCGACCCTCAAATCTTGGGATATTGTTCATATCAAGTACTTGATTCAACTATCTTTCATATGCCTGGTTGGGATTTTAACTACCTTTGCAATATCGAGCATACTTCGAGTCACCAATAAGGGTTCATCATCATCACTACTTTGATCATGTCAATGATGGTTTCGGACACCCCTTCAGTTGTGGTGGCCTTCACGGTCATTGTTAATTCATTGATCATCTTCATCATGGTTGTTTTGATGGTAGCTTCCATGAGAACTATTAGATGAAGAGGAATGTTTAGAATCAGATGAAGAGGATGAAGAGGAAGGTGGACCACCACCTCCACCATGATGTCCACCACCACTCTTATGCTTGTTATGATCACCATCCTTAGATTCCTTATTATTGTGATGTTTACCTAAGTCCCTACCTTAGCCATCACTCTTTCTTGAATCCAATTTGTGAGTAGTCGATTGCAGGGTTAGGTTCACACCCTCATCATCAATAGCAGGAGGTGGAGAATCTTCATGTTGAGAACCTTCCAAGGAAGGATCCTCATTGTCTTCTTGATCTAGTAGGAACAAGGGGTTAGTGTAATATTTTCCCTTTGTAGCTTCATGGATTTTCTCCTAACATTGATCTCATTTATTTTGTGTTTTAATGGAATAGTAGTTTCAAATGTTGTATCCATCTACTACCTACTCGTCGTGAAGATTTCCTATGCTTAACTTCTTCCCAAGCATAGATCAATCGAGGGGCAAGATGATGTTGCCCTCCATATCATGCCATCACATCTATTCATCCTAATGTAGTATGAAGGTAAAATTTGGCACAAACTCATCTAGATGAGTTTATACTACCTTGCATTCTTGTGGGACTAGTGGTTTGGTATCTTTGGGCTTGCAAAAGAAGAAGACATTTTGTAAAACAAAATGAAATTGTTAGTGTGCTTTGATAATTTTATGTATAGTGGGAATGATATTGACCTTTAATTTTGTACAATGATATAATTGTATTCACTTAAACCTAAATAGCGCATGTTCCATAAACAAAGTCCCCAACAATTGTGCCTATGATGAGCAGTAAGCTACCCCTATGCCTAACCATACAAATCACAAAGTGTTCACATGCGATCTGGTCGAATTCTGTGGACTTTTTTGTTTCTAGTGCACTAGTGCTTTAGGAAGTGAATCTAGCCCTAAGGTCAATTTTGTCTTCCCAATTACACTTTTGACGTTCATTGGTATCGTTAAGTGGAAATGAGGCATTCAATTTTTATCATTTTTATGTTTTATAGTTGGGTGCTTGAATTGTAGATAAAAAAAGATTTGATCAACTAATTTAAATTAATTAATTAATTATCATTTAACTAATCCTAACATAAGTATGCAATCCCACTTACCGTACATGTCTTGAACCCACGTATTTGCTATTGGGTAATCAAGTGCTATACTACTGGGCATACCAAGCAATAATGTTGCTAGGATTACCAAGTGAATATGTGTTACACTCAAAGTAGTCATACTTATGTGTGTAATGTATCTCACTTAATTGCCTCATTAATGTAATAATTGAAAAATATTTTATAGATAATTGAAAGCATTTAATAAATAATTGGAAACAACAAATGCATAAATAAAATAGCTAATTTATCCAAAGTGTTGTAAGGTTTATCAAAAAGATAATTTTTCTTGCCACACACATTATCATGCTTAGGTACAAAAATGATTGAATAAAGATCCATACAATCAATGACTCTTGCTGCAGGCACTTGGAGGAAAAATTCTAACTTTCAAATGAAAAAAATGCAAGACCTTCACTACTAATAAAATTTAGATTACCATAAATGTAGCCAGTAGGCACATATTTATAGGTGATGGAAAAACACTGCATTGACAAGGCCTTGTCAACATAGGATAAGATGTGTTGACAAGGCCTCATTGACGCGGTCGACTACGTCAATGAGGCCTCATCGACCTAGCCAACCAACAACGACTCATCAAGAGGATCACAATGTACTTGAAAAAATGCAACCTTGAAGACTATGCTCTAGGAATACGCTCTCCACTATCTTGTGAGCATAGTTATACTTTGGGAACAAAAAGGAGATACAAAAAAAAATGCATTTTGCTAACTACGCTTGTTAGAGGTGAGTTGGAGCTGAGCTGAATTCTAGTGTTGTGTTATGGAGGCCTTCAAAGGCTGTTCTAGCTAACTATGTTTGACTACGCTCTGGATTGGGGAAGAGCATAGTCCCAAACTTAGAAAAAATTTTGCAAACAATGGTTATGTGCTGATTACACTCTTCATGGAAGGCTAACTATGCTTCCAACTAGGGATAAGCATAGTCCTAGGACTTTTCAAAACTTACAAAAACTAGATTTTAGTTGACTACACTTGACTATGCTCTAGGCTAGTGGAGAGCGTAGTCTCAACACTTAAAAAAATTTGCAAAAAATTGGGCCTTCATGCTAACTACGATTGACAATGCTCTTAGGTAGTGGAGAGCATAGTCTTAGCACATAAAAAATCTATAAAATTTTGCCTTTGTGCTGACTACTTTTGACTACACTCTAGGGTAGTGGAGAGCGTAGTCTTAGCACTTTGAAAATTTTGTAACAATTGGCTTAACACTTGGAAAAATTTGCAAAACTAGCCTTTGTATTGACTACGCTTTAGGACAGTGTAGAAAGTAGTCTCAACACTTAAAAAATCTATAAAAATTGATTTTTGAGCTGACTACGCTCTTCATTGGGCTGAATATGCTTTGGGAAAATTGAGAGCATAGTCCTAACACTTAGAAAAATTTGTAGAAAGTGGCCTCATGCTAACACTTAGAAAAATTTGCAGTTGGGATGCTATAGCCTAGAACACCAAGAAACTTGTAGTGATAAAAAACGTCAACTGCTGGAACACTAAGGGGTTCATGGATGTATAGTTTGACCCAATGTCCTCGTGAGGGCCTACTAGGGGTAGAGATGGGGGTGTCTTGAATGGTCTTGTCAATCAAACAGGGACTTACCAAATGCAATGTAAAATGTTGATAAGTGTTCACATGGTGTCAATGGTGTTAATTGGTGTGAGCATATTCAAAAGTTTTCACCAAAAAATAAAGGTGCCAATGTGTAGGGACTACTACCCAAGCATGGTTATGCATTGAAACATCAAAAAATGCAAGTAAAATGCTGAAAATGCAAAGAAGGAGAGAGAGAGAAATAGAACATAACCCCAAATGAGGTTGAGCATAGTTAACTCTAGAAGGGGCGAGAAGGTATGTAGTGTACAAAAGGCACAATGGTTAGTGTAGTCATAGTCTTAGAAGTGTTTGGCCTTGAAGATTGACATTTTTCCATGGCTCTATGCTTGTCAGGTTGGTAGTCATGGTGTGCAGTGGGTTGCAGTGTTTTGCGGTGGTATGCAACTTTGCATCTCTCTAGTTCACTGGTGTGCCTTTGCTCAATGCTCAAATTTGCCAAACTACCCAAAATTTTCCAACTTCTCAAATTTTCCCATTCCTAAAATGTTGAGGGTGGGGGTATTTATAGGGCTAGGTTTAGTGTGAAATGCGAAGGGACTACCACATGGTAGAGGGGATGGTTGGGACTATGCCATCACCCAACTACACTCTCTACTAAGGTTAGTAGTGTTGTGCACTATTGTACTCTACCAAACTCTGCAAGGCTATAAGACTATGACTATGATACCAAGTACATGTATATGCACCAAGAGGACTATAATGTACCTGAAAAAATGCAACTTTGGAGACTACACTCTCCATTATCTTGTGTGGGGTCAAGTTTAGTTATAATTTTGGGGATAAAAGGGGTACAAAAGAGATGCATCTTGCTAAATACACTTGATAAAGGTGAATTGGAGCTGAGATGAGTGCTGGTGTTGCATTATGTAAGTCTTTGGAGGCTGTTTTGGCTAACTATGCTTGACTATGCTCTAGAATGGGGGAGAGTGTATTTCCACACTTAGAAAAATTTTGCAAAAAAAAAAAAAAACTTGATGTGCTAACTACACTTTCCATGAGATTTTGAATACACTCTTGACTGGGGATGAAAGTAGTCCTAGCACTTGTCAAAACTTGTAGAAACTAGCTTCCAGTTGACTACGTTTGACTATGCTTTGAGTTGGTGTAGAGCGTAGTCTCAACACTTACAAAAAATATATAAAAATTGGACATTCATGTTGACTACTCTTGACTAAGCTTTGGGGTAACGGAGAGCATAGTCTCAACATTTAGAGAAATTTGTAGCAGCTAGCTTGACATAGAGAAAAAATTGTAAAAAAGAACTTTGTGTTGACTACACTTGAGTATGCTCTAGGGCAGTAGAGAGTGTAGTCTTAGCACTTAGAAAAATTTTCAAAAATTAGTTTTTGTGCTAACTACGCTCTGCACTAGGCTAACTATGCTCTAGGACAGTGGAGAGCGTAGTCCTAGAACTTAGAAAAATTTGCAAAAAGTGGCCTCATGCTGAAACTTAGACAAATTTGCATTTGGGATGCTATAGCCCAAATTTGGTGGTGTTTCATTGGTTTCTCTTTGTTGATTTTTGGAGGAATGGCCTAAGAGACATCAACAAAGAACGATAAAACACCATAGTAGGTATAGCACTAACATCACTCGTCAGTACTTGATTGGATGTCGCTGCACTGTGCTCAAGAGTGTTGTGGATAGTGGTATGCTAGGAGTAATAGATGTAGGTAATTTACTGGGGGATAAAAGGGGAGGTAAGGTGCAAACAATGTGTCATGATGCAAGTTGTGAAGTTAGCACAGCTAATGGTGACCATGGCATCAAGGTGGCTTGCCCCTAAAAATGATGACCTCTTGTTGGAATGCTCATGAGAGAGTCAACATGGATTCAGGGCTAGGTTGGTTGTGAAATTGCAGCACTGTTGAGTTGCTTGGAAACATGCTTTTCATCCTTTGCTCGTTTTTTTTTTTACTTTTGCTTTTTTTTCTTTTGGCATTTTTGCCTTTTTCTGTGGGGTAAACATGCTTTGGATTCTACACATCACTAAGTTCTAACTACATGATGCTTTCCATCAAGTGGATTGCATACCATAAGATGGATTTTTCTTTGGTTTTTGTGAAACTATGTTGCATTTGTAGGATAGGTGTTTCCTCCCCAGGATGATTCGTATTACATCTACCTAGATTTTAACCAGCCAATAAAGGCTCCCCATGGGATGACTTATGTTACATCCACCTTGGATTCTACGGTTTAACTTGAAAAGGCTGCCATGTGTTCACATCATGTGAGCATCAGAGAGGTTTACAATCCTGATTGTGTGAGGAAATGCAAGAGCATTGAGACATAGGAATGGGTGTAGATAGGATATAATGGGGTAATAGGGATGTGCACTCTTGAAAGGCTTAGTTAGTCCAATTATGCACATTAGAGCAATGTAATGACTTACTACTATGATGAGATGCACCTTTGCATGATTACCTCGGGGATTCATCCTACAAACACAACTTTGAGAAGACAAGAAAGACACACAATAGATAGTGTAAATAAAATGTTTAGGGAAAAGATGTTGTGAGTGCTCAAAAGGCCAAATTGATGGCAAGTGCTCGAAAAAGTAGCAAAATGCTTAAGGGTGATGATGTTGCAAGTGCTCTAAAGGTTGCACTAGTTATAGGTGCTCCATTATGAGATTATAGTATCCCAACCCATGTGGTGTAGAAAAGAGTTGGGGGGGGGGGAGTTANAACATCATTGTAGACGAGTGTTGTGTGTGCATGTGTGTACTAGTTTAACATTGTGGGAAATACATGCTATGCTAGTTTAATGTCATAGCAGATGTAGTTATGCTAGTTTAATGTCATAGTCGAAAAATGGTATGGGTGCTAGTTTAACATCATAATGGATGAATGTTATGCTAGTTTAACGTTGTAGCATATGAGCTATGCTAGTTTAGTGTCATAGTAGATGTGTTGTGCTAGTTTAATGTTATAGCAGATGAGCTATTATGCTAGTTTAATGTTGTAGTAGACATGTTTCTTAACTTACTTTGTTGATGTGTGATGTTGCATGTTAGATGTAATACAGTTTCAGGGACAAATGGTTCACCAGAAAGCCATGTCATGTCTCTATAAAATCAGCTAGAAAAACATCGAGCAACACCTGTTTCACAAAGTCAATGTGCACAAATGGAAAAAATAATGTTGTGAAGTTTTTCTAAGTATGCATGCAAGTTGCTATGGGTGGTAAGAATGTTTGTGCCAGTGGCCATGAAAATTTCTAGTTTAAGGTTGGTTTGGGCTATGTGCTACCAGTTTAAGGCCATAGCAAGCCTAGTGTTGCTAGTTTAGGGCCATTTCAAGCTGAGTGTTGCTAGTTTAAGGCCATTTTGGGCTAAGGTGGTTTGCTAGTTTAAGGCCATAGTGTGTTGTGTATTGCTAGTTTAAGGCCATTCCAAGCCCTAAGGTTACTAGCTTAAGGCCATAGTGGGCCACTATGTTTCTAGTTTAAGGCCATAGTAGGCTACTGGTGGTAGTTTAAAGTTGTTCCAAGCCCTGTGTATTGCTAGTTGAAGGCCATTCTAGGCCACACTAATAGGGTTAACATCAGTATTTTAAGGCCATTCTGGGCCTCAATGGTACTCTAAGAACATTTCAAGCCACAATGATTGCTACCTCTCTTTTTGTTATTTTGGATTTTATGATTTTTTGTGCATTTTGATGTTTTTTATGCATTAATCTAATAATTTATAAAGGGTGCACTAAATGAGAAAATGTGTAAGCTAAGTGGATACATGCATAAATAAAGAGAAATGATGCGTAATCTAAGAAAGTAGGCTAAATGTAAATGTGTAAACAAATGCAATGCAAATGAAAGTAAAAAATGCATAACACGTAGCAGCAAAGGATAGGTAGGCACCTAGCATGTTTTAGGCTAAGGGGGGGGAGGGGGGGGGGGTACCTTGGTCATGTAGTTGCTTCCTAATCCAGTGTGGATTAGGGGGCACATAGGGCCTAGGGTGCACTATATTCTCCTAGATCCTTACTTGCTACATTGAAGGATGATTTTTCCCACAAAGCATCCTCTAAGAGGTTGTTGGATTCCACCACTTGTTTAGGTGTGTTAGCCTTATCCATTGCATTGTTTGCCATAGGTGCATCATTAGGAAATTCAAACTCTAACCCTTGCTCCATTTCTTTATTATTGATGGCTAAAGGGATGGAATTATTACTATGGATGATAACTTCACCACCTTTGTATGGAAGGTGGATTTCCTAATGAATCGAAGAGGAGATGGCCCATAGCTAGGCCAGCCAAAGCCTACCTAATATCAGGTTAGAGCTAAGAATTTCCTCTATGATAATAAATTTGGCAGTGGTGGGGAATTTATCCCCTACTACGAAAGCTATGGTGATGGTGCTATAGACAATCATGCATGATCCATTAAAGGATTTCAGGCATGTAATTTTTGTTGGCTTGATTTGATCTGTGAGGCCTAGCTTGTTGATGATTGAGTATGGTGTTACATTTTTTGTTGCACCATCATTGACATGCACTCTATGGATCTTGCATTGCCCAATGTATGGTAATAAACATTGGAGCTATGACAACCTCCCCTTGCTCAAGGTTGATCTTAATTACCTTGTCATGAAATGCTAGGGATGTTGAACCTAATTCCCATGGTGCCAGGGGCAACATCACTACATGGACGGTGTTCTCATCTATAGGGATGTCCTTCATAATAGGAATTAAGGCCAACATATGCACCAATGCTTCTTGATGGGTAGATGAGGTCATGACCAGGTCATACAAGCTTAGCATTATGTTTTTTGTTTGAGCACCTGCTTGACTTGGGCTAATGCATCTATGAAGTCTTTGTCATTTTCTACAGTTTTATTGACCTTAACCTCTTCCATGTGGCCTAAGAGATGGATCTCTCATAAAGGGGACTTAGGCTTTGCTTTCTTGGCTTGTTTGGAGGCCTCAGTGCTTAGTTGTGGTTTGTTGGTTGTGGCATTTTTAGTTGCTTTGGCCATAGGGATTGTAAAGATAAGGATCAGATTTGGTGTACCTAGCACTCTTTGGTCTTGTTGTTGCTTAATTATCTTGTTTGCAAGACATTCATTGGGCCTCTTACATTGCCACCTAGTGGGTTTGCTTGCGCTGCAAGTAGACTTGACCCTTGGATAGGAAGGGACTGATGCGTTGCCCACCATTAGGCTTCAGGTAGGCAAGGGACCAACATGTTGTGGCATCTTGATGATGAAAGGTGTTTGAGTGGTTGTTGTTGTGACATGTTGTGGGACCTTGACCAAGAAGGGTGTTGTCGATGCCCGAGGTAGGGCTCTAACCATAAAGAGGGCCTTAAACTCATGGAGGCTGAGGGGACCCTTGCACTACTAGAGGGCACTCTGACCACAAATAGTTGCTACATCAATTTTGGACTATTGTCCATGATGATGGTATTTATGACATAACCAGTATCATCACATTTAGAGGGCCATTGTACACCATCATGAATTGGATTTGGGGCCTAACCAAGTTTACCGTGTCAAGCACTAGTTCATCCCTCTCTATCATCCTTTGCAAATTATTTTGTAAACCTTGACAGAAGTCTACGCTATGACTAGATAACTAGCGGTAATGATAGAATTCGCCTAGCTTGAAGTGTTGTGGGATTGGGGGCTCATCTAGTGCTATTGAGGTAGGATTCCTCAGCAGCTCATAGTACTTGTCATGCCTTTTGCAGGAATCCTTAGACATTTACTTATGTTGAATGTGCTTGGATTTCAAGAGTGGATTTAGTAGCTCTGAGGGTTTCTATGGTAATGGGGTGTACTTTGAGCAATCATTACACTAAAAGTTGGAACTTTGGATGACTTGTGTTGTGGCCACTATAGATGTAGAGGGGTTGGTTTCCTGGGTGCCATAGTTGATGGATTTGTGAGTTGGGGCTTTGGGCTACCTAGTCATTGACCCCTAGTTGGTTGCTTTATGTTGTGTGGCTATTGTTGCCATTATTGCATTTTGATTTTTCACATGTTGGTTCTTGTAGGCCACATAGGCTAGGTCCTTATTCTCTTTCTGCTACATCTTCTATGCTCTTGGTTTGGGAAAAATCTTGGCTCAAAGATTGTGGGGCTAGGTAGTATAGTTTTAACTTGATGAAGTCATTGACTACACCCTTGAAGATGGCCACAAGGTACATCTCGGGTATTGGCTCTCAAATTTTGTTCAATGAGGCACTCCAACGTTGGATGAATTTTGTACAGGCCCTAGGTAACCTTGCTTGATTTTCATAAGTTGGTTTAGGGTGGCTTCCATCTTCAAGTTGTACTTGAAGCACATCATGAATTGGCTCAGAAGATCCACCAAAGAGGAGATAGAGCACCAGGGTAATGCGTGGTACTGGTCTAGTGCCTTTCCAATGAGTGACATCTTGAACACACATATGATGGCATGTGTCCATTCTTGTAGTTGTAAGCACTCAGACTTGAACATCACCAAGTGTGCATTGGGGTCCCCTTCATTGTTGTACTTGGTGAGTTAAGGTAGTAGGACCCTAGTTGGTAGAGTTAGGAATGGGACCATAGGACTTATAGGGTCATCCTGGTAGAAGTCCACCACCTTGATGGTTTCAAAGGAAGTTGCTTTAAGTCACCTCACCTCCTCTGTCAAACTTTGGATCAACTAAAATGCCTAATCCAAGTTTTGAGATGTGCCAACTAGTTGCATTGGTTGTGCTATCTACTATGTTGGTTGTATGACCTAGGGTTGAATTGCTAGTTGTAGGGCCACACAATGTGGTTGATGCATTGGCTATGCCATGGATGTGGTTATTGGGGCAAGCCATGCATGCATGGGCTGGACTGATGTTAAGGGCACCAATGAAATAGGTAGGACATAGGTTGCTTGAGTTGTTTGGGACATGGAGATAGGCCCTACGTGAACATAGGGCTAGGTTGACGTGATTTTTGCTAGCAAAAATGGTTGGGTAGGTTGAGATGATGCCATAAAGGACAAGTTAAATGAAGTTGTTACATCATATTACGTGTATTGTGTTTGATGCATTGCTGCTATAGGTGTTAACCTAAGCTTGATAGAGTGGAAAGGTGATGCTAGTGTTATACTTGTCTTGGGGAGGATAGGTAAATTGAATCAAGGGGGGCTAGATTGGGGAGTGGTTGTTGGATGATAGTGTGAAAGGGGCTCTCATGTTCAGAGTAAGGTTTGAACTCGTCTTCTTCCTTTTGTAGGGCTTCCTCATAGTTAGCTTCCATGTCATGCTCATTTTCTCGAATGAGCTAGGATAACAATTGGTGGTGGAAATCTATGAGTAGGATGATGTCAAACAAGAAATGGATATACTCTTGTCCATCCTGGTGGATTAGTTTGAAGTCCTATTTTGCCATCATGTCAAGGTGATCTATAGGTAATCCTACTTGGATCTTTGCATATATGAAGTGTCATTGTTCATTGCTAAGCGTGACATACTTTGGGCCTTGGTTGTATAGCCTAAGGGATTTCCTTGGTCCTAGCATCACGAGCCTAGGGTTTTCACTCCTGGATTTTTGTTGAATGGGCAAGACAAATAGTATGTTTGGGACTAATGTTGAAGCCTATTCAGAACTCATGTGTGTGGATTGAGTTGCAAGCGTGGATTACAAAGGTTGCTAGTTGTGGAAAATGGCTAACTTTACTAACTACAAAAATGGCTAACTCTAGAGACTACTGAAAAATGGCTAACTTTGGATATTGTTAAAAAAAATGAACAACTTTGGGGACTATGAAAAATGGCTAACTCTAGTGACTATACTCTTTATGCTAAGAGCTAACTATGCTCTCTACTGAGTACCTAGAATTTGGATAATTATGGGAATGTATGCTCTAGGATTGCTATGCATGGTTCTAAGGAAATCGATGATGGGGTTCGGTCTACACCAACTGGCTAGTTGATAATGCCTGTGTTGGCCTAAGATCCAGCTACTGCTACACATGTAGTAGGTCCACAAGGGTGTTGGATCTATGCTAGCCTAAAGCCAGCAATGATGATGCAGAGAGAACATGAGACAAAAACCAATGGAGTTTGAAGAAGAAAAAGGTTTGACCCTTCTTCTAGCACCAGAAAACTATAATTATTAAAAACTTCGATGGCTAGAATGTAAAGGGGTCCACATGCACACAGTTTGACCCCCCATTTGTGTGAGGGCATATTGGGGGTAGAGACAAGGTGCCTTGAATAGTCTTGTTGATCAAATAGGGACTTAACAAATGTAATGCAAAATGATGCTAAGTGTTCATGCAATGCTAATGGTATCAATGGTTGTGAGTGTAGTCAAACATTTTCACCAAAAAATGAAGGTGTCAATGTGTGGGGATCATTGCCCAAGTGCAACTATGCATTGAAACAATAGAAAATGTAAGTTAAATGCAAGTAAAATGCTGAAAATGAAAAGAAGGAGAGAGAGAGAGAGAGAAATAGAATACCACCCAAAATGGCATTGAGCATACATACCTTCTCACCCCTAAAACATTGAGGGAGAGGGTATTTATAGGGCTAGGTTTAGTGTGAAATGTAAAGGGACTACCACGTGGCAGATTGGATGATTTGGACTACACCACCACCCAACTATGCTCTCTACTAAGGCTAGTGGTGTTGTGCTTTGCCAAACTCTGCAAGGTTGCAAGATTGTGATTATGCTACCAAGTGCAAGACTACGCTTCGAGACTATGCTCTCCAGGATCTTGTGTGGGGATGAGCATAGTTACAATTTTGGGACAAAAAGAGGATACAAAAAAAATACATTTTGCTGACTACACTTGTTGAAGGTGAGTTAGAGCTGAGCTAAATGTTGATGCTACATTGTAGAGGCCTTTGAAGGCTATTCTAGCTGACTACGCTTCACTACACTTTGGACTAGGGGAGAGTGTAATTCCATACTTAGAAAAAAATTTGCAAATAATGGCTATGTGCTAACTATGCTCTCCATGGGAGGCTTACTATGCTCTTGATTGGGGGTGAGCATAGTCCTAGAACTTGTGAAACTTACAGAAACTTGCTTCCAGTTGACTATGCTTGACTATGCTCTAGGCTAGTGGAGAGTGTAGTCTTAACACTTAAAGAAATTTGTAAAAAATTAAGCCTTCATGTTGACTATGCTTGACTATGATTTAGGGTAGTGGAGTGCATAGTTTTAGCACTTAAAAAATCTACAAGAATTGCACCTTTGTGCTAACTATGCTTGACTATGTTTTGGGGCAGTGGAGAGCGTAGTCACAACACTTAGAAAATTTTGCAGTAGTTGGCTTGACACTTAGAAAAATTTGGGAAACTAGCCTTTGTATTGACTACACTTGATTACACTCTGGGGTAGTGGAGAGTGTAGTCTCAACACTTAGAAAAATCTACAAAAATTAATTTTTGAGTTGACTACGCTCTCCACTAGTCTGACTACACTTTGGAATAATGGAGAGTGTAGTCCTAGCACATAGAAAAATTTGCAAAAAGTTCCCTCATGCAGATGCAATTAGGATGCTGTAGCCTAAATTTGGTGGTGTTTCATTGGTCCCTCTTTGTTGACATCTGGAGGAGTGGCCCAAGAGATGTTAACAAAGAATAGTAAAATACCATAGCAAGTTGGCACCAACATTGCTCTTCAGTACTTGATTAGATGTTGCTACACCATGTTCAAGAGTGTTATAGATAGTAGTATGATGGGGGTAACAAGTGTAGGTAATTTCTTGAGGATAAAAGGGGAGATGAAGTGTAAATAGGGTGTCATGATGTAGGATGCACTATTAGCAAGGCTAATGATGACCATGGCAGTAGTGTTGCTTACCTTTAAAAATGTTGACCTCTCGTTGGAGTGCTCATGAGGGAGTTAGTGTGGATTCAGGGTTGGGCCGATTACAAAATTGTAGTGCTATTGGGTTACTTCAAGAATGTGCTTTTTCCCCTTTGCTCCTTTTTTATTTTTTTTCTTATTTTTTGCTATGGCATGAACTTTCTTTGGGCTCTGCACATTGCTAAATGTTTATTGCGAGGGTGATTTTCATCAAGTGGATTGCATGCCACTAGATGGGCTTTGCTTTGATGCTTGCAAAACCATGTTGCATCTATAGGATAGGTGTTTCCTCCCTAGGATGATTTTTTTTACATCCACTTGGGCTTTGACTAGCCAACACACAAGAAAACTTATGTTACATCTGCCTTGGGTTCTACGGTTCAACCTGAAAAGGATGTCATATGTTCACATCATGTGAGCATAAGAGAGGTTTGCAATCTTGATTGTATGAGGGAATGCAAGAGTATCGAGACATAGGGATGCATGTAGATAGGCTATAACAGGGTAATAAAGATGTGCACTCTTGAGAGGCTTAGTTAGTCCAATCATGCACGTTAGAGCAATGCGGTGATTTACTACTACGATGAGATGCACCTTTGCATGACTACCTTGAGGCTTCGTTATACAAACACAACTCCAATTAGACAAGAAAGACACACAAAAAATAGTGCAAATAAAATGCTAGTGGTGAAGATGCTACAAGTGCTCCAAAGGCTAGACTAGTTGCAATTGCTTGAAAAGGCAGTAAAATGCTAGGGGGAGATGATGCTATAAGTGCTCCAAAGGCTGTGCTAGTTGCAAGTGTTCAAAAAGCTAGTAAAATGTAGGGGGAGGATGATGCTGCAAGTACTCCAAAGGCCAAATCAATGATAAGGGCTTGAAAAAATTAGCAAAATGCCAATGGGCGATGATGCTAGAAGTGCTCCAAAGGCTACGCCAGTTACAAGTACTCCATTTTGGGATTGTAGTATTCCTACGCATGTGGGGCATAAAAGACTAAAGGGAAGGGGGGGAAGGGAAAGGGGGGGGGAGAGAGTGGGGGATGGGCAGGGAGGGAAGGGATGGGGGAGTTATAAGAATTATCCTCGCTCACTTGCTTATAGAATTATGCATAGTTGATAATGAACCTAGTTTAAGGTCTTGGTAGACCATAGCCCTACTAGTTTAAGGTCCTATCAAATCATGGTGTGTTGGTTTATAGTCTCAGTAGACTACCATATGCTAGTTTAGTGTCGTAGTGGATGTGCTATGCTAGTTTAACATCATAGTGGACAAATTCTGTGCTAGTTTAATGTCATAGAAGATGAATGTTATGCCAGTTTAGTGTCATAGTGGATGAGCTATGTCAACTTAACATTGTAGCAAGCAAACTAATATGCTAGTTTAATGCCATAGTAGACAAGTTGTTGTGCTAGTTTAACATCATAGTGAATGAGTGGTGCTTACCTTACTTCATTGTCATGCGATGTTGCATGTTAGGTGTAATATAAATTCAAGGAAAAATGGTTCACTAGATAGCCATATTGTATTGAGCAACACTTGTTTCATAAAGTCAATGTGCACAAATGGAAAAAATAATGCCATGAAGTTTGCCTAAGTATGCATGCAAGTTGCTATGGGCGGTAAGCATGTTTGTGCTGGTGGCTATTGTGATTGTTAGTTTAGGCCATTTGGGTCACATATTTCTAGTTTAAGGCCATAACGGGCCAAGTGTTGCTAGTTTAGGCCATTTTGGGCTGAGAATTGCTAATTTAAGGCCATTTTAGGCTGAGGTGGTTTGCCAGTTTAAGGCCATAGCGAATCATGCATTGCTAGTTTAAGGCCATTCTGAGCCTCAGGGTTGCCAGTTTAAGGCCATAGCATGCTGCTGCATTGCTAGTTTAAGGCCATAACTAGCCATTGGTGGTAGTTTAAGGCCATTATGGGCCCCATGTATTGCTAGTTTAAGGCCATTCCAGGCCACATCGATAGGGTTAACATCAATAGTTTAAGGTCATTTTGAGCCACAGTGGTTGCTACCTCTATTTTTTTGATTTTGGCTTTTATGATTTTTTGTGCATTTTAATGTTTTTTTATACATTAATCTAATAACTACTAAAGGGTATACTAAATGAGCGAATGTGTAAGCTAAGTGGATAAATTCATAAAGAAAGAAAATAAATGTGTAAATATAGCAAGACAATGTGTAATCTAAGTAAGCAAGCTAAATATAAATGCATAAAAAAATGTAATGCAAGCGAAAGTCAAAAATGCATTGTACATAGCAGCAAAGGATAGGTAGGCACCTAACGTGTTTTGTGCTACGAGAGTACCTTGGTTGCATAGTTGCTTCCTAATCTGGTGTGGATTAGAAGATGTGTAGGGCCTAGGGTGCACTATTTGGTATTCTTCTAAATCCTCAATCGCTATGTTGAAGGGCGATTTTTCCCATAGAGTGTCCTTTGGGAGGTTGTTGGCTTTCACTACTTATTCAGGTGTGTTAGCCTTATGCATTGCATTATCTGTCATAGGTGCATCATCAAGAAATTTAACCTCTAATCCTTGCTCCATTTCTATGTTACTAATGGCCAAAGGGATGGTGTTATCATTGTGGATGATAACTTCACCACATCCATATGGAAGGTGGATCTCTTGGTGAATTGGAGAGAAGAAAACTCACAAATAGGCTAGCCAAGGCTTTCCCAATATCAGGTTAGAGCTGAGCATTTCCTCTATGATGATAAATTTAGTAGTGGTGGGGAATTTCTTCCCTACTATGAAAGCTATGGTGATAGTTCCATAGACAATGATGTGTGATCCATTGAAGGATTTCTAGCATGTAGTTTTTGTTGGCTTGATTTGGTCTGTGAGGCCTAGCTTGTCGATGAGGAGTATAGTATTACATTTGTTGCTACACCATCATTAATGTGCACTTTGTGAATCTTGCATTGCTTAATACATATGGTAATAAAAATTGGAGCTATGATGACCTCCCCTTGCTTGGGGTTAACTTTGATTGCCTCATCGCGAAATGTTAGGGATGTTGAATCCAACTCCTATGGTGTTGGAGGAAACATCACTACATGGATGGCATTCTGATCTATAGGGATTTCCACTGTAATAGGAATGGAGGCCAACATCCATGCCAGTGCTTCTCAGTGGGTAGATGAGGTCATGACTAGGTCATACAAGCTCAATGTTGTGTTTTCTTATTTGAGCACTTGCTTGACCTAGGCTAATGCATCTACAAAGTGTTTGCCATTGTCTGTATTTTTTTTGGCCTTAACCTCCTCCATGTGACCTAAAAGATGGATCTCTCATGGAGGGAACTTGGGCTTTGCTTTCTTGGCTTGTTTGGGGGCCTTAATGCTCAGTTGTTGTCTTTTTAGTTGCTTTGGCCATAGGGACCATAGAGATAAGGACTGTATTTCACAAACCAAGTGTTCTTTGGTGTTTTTTTTGCATAGTCATCCTATTTTTAAGACATACATTGGACCTCTTGCATTACCACCTAGTGGATCTACTCACGTCGCTAGTGGAGTTGGCCTTTGGATGGGAAGGGACAAATGTGTTGCCCACAACTAAGCCTTGGGTAGGCAAGGGGCCAGCATGTTGTGGCATCCTAATGATGAAAGGTATCTAAGTAGTTATTTTTGTGACATGCTATGGGATCCTAACCACAAAGGGTGTTGTGGGTGCTTTAGCTCAGGCTCTAACAATGAAGGGGGCCTCGAACTTGTGGAGGTTGAGGGAACCCTTACACTGCTAGAGGGCACCTAGACCATGAATGGCTATTGCACTAGTTTTGGACTATTGTCCATGTTGATGATGCTTATGACATAACTAGTATCATTTAAATTTAGAGGGTCATTGTACATCCTCATGGATTGGTTTCCTTCATCATTGTACTTAATTGGGGTAGCAAGATCCTAGTTGGTAGAGTCAATGGTGGGACAATAGGACTTATGGGGTCATCTTAGTAGAAGTCCACTACTTTAACTATTTTAAAGGAAGTAGCATTGGGTTTCCTCACCTCCTCTATCAAACTTTGGATCAGCCAAAATGCCTAATCCAAGTTTTGAGATGTGCCAGCCGGTTGCATTGGCTGTACTATTTGCTGTGTTGGTTGTACGACCTAGGGTTGGATTGCTAGTTGCAGATCCATGCAATGCGATTGAGGAATTGGCTATGCTATGGGTGTGATGATTGGGTCAAGCCATGCATGCATGGGTTGGACTGACATCAAGGCCATCAATGATATAGGTAATATGTAGGATGCCTAAGTCATGTGGCACTTGGAGATGGGCCCTGTGTGGGAGTGTTGTTGGGTTGATGTGATGGCTACTAGCAAAGATGGTTAGGTTGGTTGAGATGATGCCACGAAGGGTAAGTTAATTAGAGCTGTTACATCATATTTCATGTATTATGTTTGATGTGTTGTCACTATAGACGTTGACCTAAGCTTGATGGAGTGGCAAGGTGATGTTGGAGTTATAACCATCTCAAGGAGGATAGGTGAACTGAACCAATGAGGAGGCTGGACTAGGGAGTGGTTGTTGGAAGATGATGTGGAAGTGGATCTCATGTTTGGAGTGAGCTTTGAACTCATCTTCTTCCTCCTATAGGGCTTCCTCATAGTCAGTTTCGACATCGTGCTCATTTGCTCAAATGAGTTGGGATAATAACTGGTGGTGGAACTCTGTGAGTGGGATGATGTTGAATAAGGAAGGGATATACTCTTATTCATCCTAGTGGATTAGTTCAAAGTTCTATTTTTCCTCCATGTCAAGAAGATCCATAGGTAACCCTACTTGGATCTTTTCACAAATGAAGTTGTATTGTTTGTTATTAAGCGCAACATATTCTGGGTCTTGCCACATAGCCTAAGGGATTACCTTGATCTTTCTATCATGAGATTTTCAAGGTTGTTAATCCTAGCCTCTTGTTGGATGGTAAAGGTGTCAAGTATGTTTGACACTAATGTCGAAGGCTGATTTGGATTCATAGTCGTAGATCAAGTTGTCAAAGCGAGAGCTACGAGTTGCTAGTTGTGGAGTACTATGAACGACACTGAAATTGATCTTGTTTCAGCTAACATCACTGACTACACTCTCCATGGACTATGATCTCTATGTTGAGAGTTAATTACACTCTCTATGTTGAGAGCTAACTACACTTTCTATGTTGAAAGAATGGAGACTTAGGAAAATAGTGGAGAGAAGTACAATTTGGGTTGCTACATGGGTTTCAAGGGGGACCAACTAAAGGGTCCAATCTACATTGACAAGTTGATAGATAACTACCATGTAGAGAGCACATAAGACAACCATAAGAGAGTCTAAAAACATGGTTTGACACTCATTATAGTACCAAAACACTATATAGATCAAAATCATTGGTAGCTAGAATGTCGAGGGATCCACGAGTGCTCAGTTTGACCCCGCATCTATGTAAGGGCTTGTGGGAGGAAGAGACGGGGTACCTTGAATGGTCTTGTCAATGAAACAGGGATGTACCAAATGCAACTAGTGGTGCAATGTAGTTAGCTACAATGCTAATGTAAAATAATTCTATGTGTTTGCATGGTATCAACAGTGTCAATGGGGGTGAGTGTAGTCAAACGTTTTCACTAAAAAACAAAGGTGCCAACATGTGAGGACCACTGCCCAAGCATAGCTATGCATTGAAATGGTAGAAAATGCAAGTGAAATGCTAAAAAATGTAAGTAACATGCTGAAAATGCAAAGAAGGAGAGAGAGAGAGAGAAATAGAAAACCACCCCAAATGTGGTTGATCATAGTTAACTTCAGAAGGGGTAAGAAGGTACAATGTGTACAACAAGCACAGTGGATAGTGTAGTCATAGTCTCAAGGGTGTTTGGCCACAAAGACTAACATTCTACCATGGATTTTGTACTTGTTGAGTTGGCTACCATGGTGTGTGGTGGGTTGCACTAGACTACAGTGTCTTACAATGGGCTATGATGGTGTGCAACTTTGCCTTTCTCTAGTTTGTTGGTGTGCCTTTGGTTTCCTGGTGCTTTGATTTTTTCCAACTTTGAACTTGCTAACTTGGTTGATTCTCAAATTTTCCAACCCTAAATATGTGGAGGGTGGGGGTATTTATAGGGCTAGGTTTAGCATGAAATGCAAAGGGAATGCCACATGGCAGTGGGATGGTTGGGACTACCTTGTCACCCAACTACACTTTCCACTAAGGCAAAGTGGTGTTGTGCTTTGTTGTACTCTATCGGACTCTACAAGGCTATAAGACTATGAACATGTTGCCAAGTGCATGTATATGTGCCAAGAGGACTGTAATGTACTTGAAAAAATACAACTTTTTAGACTAAACTTTGGGATTATCCTCTCCAATATCTTGTGTGGGGTCGAGCGTAGTTACAATTTGGGGACAAAAAGGGGATATAACAAAAATTCATTTTTCCTAACTATGCTTGTCAGAGGTGAGTTGGAGCTAAGCTGAATGCTAGTGTTGCATTGTGGAGGCCTTTGGAGGTTGTTCTGGTTGACTACACTTGACTATGCTCTAGACTAGGGGAGAGCATGGTCCCATACTTAGAAAAAATTTTGCAAACAATGGCTATGTGTTGACTATGCTCTCCATAGGAGGCTAACTATGCTCCTGACTAGGGATGAGCATAGTCCTAGCACTTATCAAAACTTGCAAAAATTAGCTTTCATTGACTACACTTGACTACACTCTGGGTTGGTGGAGAGCATAGTCTCAACACTTCAAAAACTTTGCAAAAAACTAGGCCTTCATGTTAACTATGCTTGACTACACTCTGGGGCAATGGAGAGTGTAGTCTCAACACTTAAAAAATATACAAAAATTACACCTTCATGCTGACTATGCTTGACTACACTTTGGGGTAGTGTAGAGCATAGTCTCAGCACTTAGAAGATTTTGTAGTAGCTAGCTTGGCACTTAGAAAAATTTGCAAAACTAGCCTTTGTGTTGACTACCCTTGACTACACTCTGGGGTAGTGGAGAGCATAGTCTCAGAACTTAGAAAAATTTGCAAAAATTGATTTTTGAGATGACTACACTCTCCACTAGGCTAACTATGCTCTGGGGCAATGAAGAGCATAGTTCTAGCACTTCAAAAAATTTGTAGAAAGTGGACTTATGCAAACACTTAGAAAAATTTGTAGTTAAGATGTTGTAGCCCAAATTTGGTGGTGTTTCATCTCTAAATGTAGATGGTACTGGCTATGTCATAAACATCATCAATATGGGTGGCAAGTCAAAACCAGAGCAACAACCTTTTGTGGTTTGAATGCCTTCCAGTAGTGTAAGGGATCCCTTGGCCTCTACAAGTTTGAGACCCTCCTTTTTTGTTAGAGCACCACCTTGGGCATCCACAACACCCTTTGTGATTAGGGTCTAATAGCATGTTGCACCAACAACTACTCCTTCACCATTTGTCATTAGGATGCCACAACATGCTAGCCCATCACCTACCCAATGCATCGACCCCTTTTTGTCCTAGGGCCAACCCCATTGACAACATGGGTAGATCCACTAGATGGAAATGCAAGAGGCCCAATGAGAATCTTGTAGAAAGGTTGATTAAGCAACATCAAGAACTAAGAGCGCATGGTCTACCAAAGCTAGTCCCTCTGTTTGCAATCTCCATGGCCAAAACAGCTAAGGAAGCCATCACCAGTAACCCACAACCAAGCACTAAGGCTTCTACACAAGCTAAGCTAACAAAGCCTAAGTTACCTCCTTGCAAAATCCACCTTTTAAGGCATATGGAAGAAGTCAAAGCCTATAAAAACACAATCGATGGCAAAGACTTCGTAGATGCATTAGCCCAAGTTAAGCAAGTGCTAAAGTAGAAGAACATAATATTGAGCCTCTATGACCTCATCCAGATCTCATCTAACCACCGAGAAGTTCTAGTGTAGATGTTGAAATCCATTACTATCACAAAGGACATCATAGTAGATAAGAATTCCATCCATGCTATGATGTTGCCTCCTACGTCATAGGAATCAAGCTCCACATCCCTCACATTTGGTGATGAAGCAATTAAGGTCAACCCTGAGAAGGATGAGGTCATAACAGTTCCCATGTTTATCACCATATGTGTAGGGAAATGCAATATTGGGAGGGTGCATGTTGATGATGAGGTAGCAAAAAATGTTATTCCATACATTGTCATCGATAAGTTAGGCCTTATGGAAATCAAGCCAATAGAAATCACATGCCTGAAGTCCTTTAGCAAATTGTGTAGCATTGTTAAGCGTATCATCACAATAGCCTTTGTGGTTAGAGGGCAATTCCCCACCACTATCGAATTCATTGTCATGAAAGAGATGCCAAGATTTAACTTGATATTAGGTAGGCCTTGGCTAGCCTAGCCATGGGTCATCTCCTCCCTGATTCATTAGAAATTCCACCTTTTGTACAAAGGTGGTGAAGTTATCATTCGTGGTGATAACATCATCCCTTTGGCTATCAACAACATAGACAATGAGAAAGGGTTGGAGGTTAAATTCCCTGATGAAACACCTTTAGTAGACAATGAAACACATGAGGCCGATGCACCTAAAGAGGTAGTAGAAGCCAATGACTTCTCAAAGGATGCCTTCTGGGTATAATTTCCCTTCAATGTAGTAAGCAAGGGTCAAGGAGACTACCAAATAGTGTAGTCTAGGCCCTATGCACCTCCTAATCCACATCAGATTAGGAAGCAACTGCATGGCTAAGGTGCCCCCTTCATCCAAAGGCACGCTAGGAACCTACCTACTATTCACTTTCCTATACCCTGCATCCTGCTCCCCACTTATGTCACATTAGCACTATAGCATATTATTTGAATTCAATTTAATTACTTAGCTTACCATCTACATTGCCTATGCATTCGGTAGCTTAGTTTACATTTTTTCCATTGTTGCTTTAATGCATTTT
>MNCI01003323.1:125537-142835 GCA_015680685.1 Gnetum montanum | reverse complement strand
GTGTAGCCTTTGGAGAACTTGCAACATCATCACCCCCAGCAATTTATTGGCTTTTCGAGCATTTGCAACTAGTCTAGCCTTTGGAGCACTCAAAACACCTTTTCCCTTGGCATTTTATTTGCATTGTGTGTTGTGTGTTTTTGTTGTCTTCTTGGAGTTGTTTTTGTAGGATGAAGTCTGAGGTCACTATACAAAGATAGGTCTCATCATAATAGTAATTCACCACATTGCTCTAACGTGCATGATTGGACTAGTTAAGCCTCTTAAGAGTGCACATCCCTACTACCTTGTTGTAGCCTATCTATACCCATCCCAATGTCCTAATACTC
Organism: Gnetum montanum; assembly: GCA_015680685.1. Taxonomy (NCBI): domain Eukaryota; kingdom Viridiplantae; phylum Streptophyta; class Gnetopsida; order Gnetales; family Gnetaceae; genus Gnetum; species Gnetum montanum. The sequence goes on along the minus strand of MNCI01003323.1, from coordinate 142,506 downwards.
TTACATTCCCCTACATAATCAAAATTGCAAACCTCTTTGATGCTCACATGATGTGAACACATGGCATCCTTTCCAAGTTAAACTATAGAACTGAAGGCAAACATAACATAAGTCATTCCATGGGAAGCCTCTGTTGGTTAGTTAAAGCTGAGGCAAATGTAGCACAATTCATCCTAGGGAGAAAATGCCTATCCTACAAATGCGATGTAGTTTTGTAAGCATCAAAGAAAAGTCCATTTGGTGGCATGCAATCTACTTGATGGAAAGCACCCTTGCAGTTAGCATTTAGTAATGTGTCAAACCCAAAGCAGGTTTTCTCCAAAAGAAAAAAAGCAAAAACAAAAAAACAAAAAAAAATTAGTAGGGGAACATCCCCAAGCAACTTGATAGTGCTATAATTTTGCAACCGGTTCAACTCTAAATCCACACTGACTCTCTCATGAGCACTTCAATGAGAGGCCAATGTTTTTAGGGACAAGCCACCCTAGTGCCATGGTTACCATTAGCCATGCTGACTCCACATCCTACATCATAACACCATGTTTACACCTCATCTCCCCTCTTATCCCTAGCATATTACCTACACCTTTTATTCCTAGCATGCCACTTCCCATGGCACTCTTGAACATAGTGCAACAACATCTGTTATTACACTAAAGTGTGATGTTGGTGCCAAGTCTACTGTGGTGTTTTGTTATTCTTTGTTGATGTCTCTCAGGCCACTCCTTTAGATGTCAACAAAGAGGGGCCAATGAAACACCACCAAATTTGGACTACAGCATCCTGACTACAAATTTTCTAAGTGTCAAAATGAAGCCATTTTCTGAAAAATTTTCTAAGTCTTGAGACTATGCTCTCCACTAGTCTAGAGAATAGTCAAGCGTAGTCAACATGAAGGCCAGTTTTACAAATTTTTCCCAAGTGTTAAGCTAGCCACTACAAAATTTTCTAAGTGCTGAGATTGCGCTTTCAACTACCCCATAGAATAGTCAAGTGTAGTTAGCATTAAGGCCATTTTTTGTAGATTTTTTTAAGTGTTGGGAATATGCTCTCCACTACCCCAAAGCATAGTCAGCCTCTCATGGAGAGCATAGTCAACACAAAGGCTAGGTTTGCAATTTTTTCTAAGTGTTAACAGAAAGCTAGTCATTGCAAATTTTTCTAAGTGCTGGGACTATGCTTTTCATTGCCCCAAAGTGTATTCAACACAAAGACCATTTTTAGCAAATTTTTCTAAGTGTTGGAACTATTGTCTCCACTATCACAAAGCTTAGTCAACCTCATGCAAAGCATAGTCAACACAAAGGCTAGTTTTGCAAATTTTTCTAAGTGTCAAGCCAACCTTGCAAAATTTTTTAAGTGCCGAGACTACACTCTCCACTGCCCTAGAGCATAGTTAAGCATAGTCAGCATGAAGGCCATTTTCACAAAATTTTTCTAAGTCCTGGGACTACACTCTCCACTATCCTAGAGCATAGTCAACCCTCAATGGAGAGCGTAGTCAGCTAAAATAGCCTTCGACAACCTCCATAACACAGCAATGGCACACCAATGTGGTCAACTCACCTTTGGCAAGTGTAGTCAGTAGAATCTTTCTCTCTCTTGCATCTCCTCTTACCCAAAAGTGTAACTATGCTCAAACCCACCAACCTATGGAGAGTGTTGTTGGATGACAGCATAGTCCCAACTATTCCCTTTACCACACGACAACCATGCTACATTTTGCACTAACCCTAACCCTATAAATACCCTACACCCTCAACATTTTTAGAGTGAGATTTTGGCAAATCAAGGATTGGAAAATTTTTGGATTAGCATTTAGCAAAGTTGCAAATGACCATAGCCACATCGTAGCCCCATTGTAGCCCAACAGAACACCATAGCCCATGGTACATCATGGCGGCCAACCTAGTAGACACAGACACCCTGGAAAGCACCAATCTTCATGGTTAGACACCTTCAAGACTATGACTATGCTCTCCACTACATGTGTTATACCCCATGTATCTTCAAACCCATTTTGGTGTTAACTACACTCAACCCCATTTGGGGTGGTGTTTTTCTTTTCTCTCTCTCTCTCTCTTTAAATTTTTAGCATTTTATTTTCATTTTTCATTGTTTCATTGAGTAGCCACACCTACAACTATGCTTGGGTGATGATCCTTGCATGTTGATACCCTATTTTTCACCAAAAACCTTGATTGTGCTTGATACCATTAACACTATTGACACCATTTGAACACTTAGTACCATTTTACATTAGCATTGTAGCTAACCATGCTGCATCCCAACTACACTTGCTAAGTCTGTGTTTGATTAATAAGACCATTTAGGGCATCCCATCTTTTCCTCTAGTAGGCTCTCGTGTGGATTCAGGGTTAGGCTATGTGCCCATTAACCTTGATGTTCCAACTACCAATGTTTTTGATCATTATGATATACTTAAAATAATCCTTGCACTCAAAGTTGGGCCTTTGAACAAATTTTGTTATGGCCACCAAGGATGTAGGTTGGCTATTTTCCTTGGCACTTTATTATTAGTTAAGGCTTTGGGCTACCTAGCCATCAGCCCTTGGTCGGTTGCTTTGGCCTCCTTGGCTATGGTTGCCACTATTGTGTTCTACGTTCCCTTGTCCTTGTCTGTCCTTGCATGCTAATTTTTGTAGGCTACATAGGTTAGATCATTGCTAGCTTCTACTACATCCTCTATGATTTTGGTTTGAGCGAAGGCTTGGCTTAGGGAATACGGGCCTAGATAGTATAGCTTCAACTTTATAAAGTTGTTAATTGTGTCTTTAAAAATGGCTAGGAGATGTGCTTCTACTATTGGCTCTTATATTTCATTTAGTAAGGAACTCTAGCATTAAATGAATTTCTACATGGACTTTAGGTGGCCCTACTTGACTTGCATTAGTTGGTCTAAGGTTGCCTCTAGCTTCAAATTGTATTTGAAACATGTTACAAATTGGCTCAAGAGGTCCTCCAAAGAGGAGATAGAGCCTCTAGGTAGTGCACAGTACTAATCTAATGCTTTTCCAATTAATGACATGGTGAATATGTGTGTGATGGCATGTGGCCATGCTTGCAATAGTAGGCATTCAAACCTAAATGTGACTAGATGCACATTGGGATTTCTCTCACTATTGTATTTGGTAAATTGAAGTAGTGGGACCCTAGTTGGCAGAGTTAGAGATGGGATCATAGGACTTATAGGGTCATCCTAGTAGAAGTTCACCACTTTGATAGTTTCAAAGAAGGTAGCTTTGAGTTGCTTCACCTCTTTTATCATACTTTGGATCAACTAGAATTCTTGATCTAAGTTTTGAGACGTTCTAGCTGACTAAGTTGGTTGTCCTATATATTATTGGGCAAGTTGCATAGCCCATGACCTAGTTGCAAGTTGCAGAACCACATGATGTGCTTGATGTGTGGGCCATGCTATGAGGATAGTGATTGGGGGAAGCAATGCATATGTGGGTTGGGCCAATGCTAGGGGCATCAATGAAGTAAGTAGGACATAAGATGCTTGAGTTGTTTGGGACTTGGGAATGGGTTGTGTGTGGGTGTATGGTTGAGCTAATACAGTTGCTACAAGTAGAGATGGTTGAATGGGTTGTAATGATGTTGTGAAGGGAAAATTAAAGGGAGCTACTACATTGTAATGCATGTATTGCATCTAATGCATTGCCACTATAAGTGTTAACCTAGGTTTGACAAAGTGGGAAGGTGATCCTAGTGCTATGACCATCTCAAGAAGAATGGATGAACTAAACTGAGGAGGGGTCAAACTAGGGATTACTTGTTGGAAATGGTGTGGAAGGGAACCTCGTGTTCAGAGTGAGCTTTGAACTTGTCATCTTCCTCTTGTAGGGCTTCCTCATAATCTGTTCCTACATCATGCTCATCTACTTAGATGAGCTGGGTTAGCAGCTGATGGTTGGGCTTTGTGAGTAGAATGATATTAAACGAGGAAGGGATATACTTCCATCCATCCTAGTGGATCAGTTCATAGTTTTTTCCTCTATGTTAGAGCAATCTACATGTAACCCTACTTGAATCTTTACACATATAAAGTTGTAATACTCATTGGTCAGTGTGGCATATTTTGGGTCTTGATTGCATAACCTAAGGGATTACTTTGGTCCTACCATCATGAGGCTCACAGGGTTGTCAATCTTGGTCTCCTATTGAATGGGCAAGATGTTGAGTATGTTTGAGATTGACATAAAAGGTTAATCTAGATTCATGGTTGCAAATTAGGTTGCAAGGGGACTATAAAGGCTATTGGCTATGAGACATGGTGGACTACACTAAAACTGACTCTTTCTCAACTAACATCACTAACTACATTGACTACACTCTCCATGCCAAAGAGCTAACTATACTGACTATGCTCTCCACACCAAAGAGTAAACTACACTAACTACACTCTTCATGCTAGAGAGCAGACTATGCTAATTACACTCCCCATGCTGGAGAGTAGACTATACTAACTATGTTCTCCATGTCAGAGAGTGGACTATGTTGACTACACTCTCCATGCTAGAGAATGGAATATGCTAACTATAGAGAACAAGAGCTTAGAAATAGTGGAAATGAGTTTGAATTAGGGTCGCTACATGGGGTTTTGGGGGAATGAACCATGAAGTCTAATCTACATCGACAGGTTGATAGACAACTATAGTGTAGAGAGCATGCAATATAACCACAATGGAGTCCAAAAAAGTGGTTTGGCCTTCTTTTAGTATTAAAAACTATAACGACCAAAAATGTTGATGGCTGGAACACCAAGGTTCATGAGCACACAACCTAACCCTGAATCTACATGAGGGCCTACTAGAGGTAGAGATAGGGTACCCTGAACAATTTGGTCAATCAAATAGGGACTTAATGGATGCAATGGGGATGTAGTGTGGTTAGCTATAGTGCTAATGTGAAATGATGTTACATGTGCAGGTAGTGTTTGCAATGTTAATCGTGTTTATAGTGTTGATGATGTTGATGGTGTTGGGCGTAGTCATAGGTGCTTAAAGGGGGGGTGAGTATAGTCAAAATTTTCAACAAAGTGGGCAGTGTCAATGCATGTAGACTATCACTTGAGCGTGGTTTTAGGTGTAGCTATGTAAAAAACTATGAAAAATGTAAGTAAAGTGAAAAAAATGCATAGAGAGAGAGAGACAGAAAGAGATAGAAAGAACTGGAACACCATCCCAAATGGGGTTTAGTGTAGTTAATGCCAAAAGGGATTAGAAGGTGAACAATGTATGATAGGCATAGTGGATAGCATAGTCATAGTCTTTGAGGTGTTTGGCCATAAAGAATGGCATTTCACCAAGGTGTTTACATCTACTGGGTTGGCCACCACGGTGTACCATTTGATATGCTATTCTGTTGGATTTTGGTGGCCTGTGATGGTTTGAAACTTCACCTCTTCTTGGTTCACCAAAATGCCTTTGGTTTTCTCCCAAGCCCTCCTTAGATTTGCCAACCCTTCAATTTGCCAACTTTGAAAACTTTGAGGGCATGAGCATTTATTGGTTTAGGGTTAGTAGAAAATGTGGGATGACTGCCACATGGTAGAGGGAATAGTTGGGACTACACTCAGTGTAGTCACTATTCATGTGGTGTATCAATGGGGCTAGTGGTGTTGTGCTTTGTCATGCTTTGCTAGAATCTATGGGACTATGAGACTATGACTATGTTGCCAACTGCATGTTTGTGTCAAGAAGACCACAGGGTACCTAAAAAATGCAAGCTAGAGACTATGTTCCATAGGACTACACTCTCCATGGTCTATGTGGGATTCAGCGTAGTTAGAATTTTTGGGTAAAAGGGGACACAAAAAGGAGATATTTTTTTGACTATGCTTGTCAAAGGTGAGTTGAATACATTTTGGAGCTGAGCTGAGCATCATTGTTGCACTTTTGAGGTTGCTAGAGACTATTTTGGTTGACTACACTCTTCATGAGAGGCTAACTACAATTTGGGTTGGGGAAGAACATAGTCCCAAGACTTAGAAAAAAATTGTAAAAATGTTGCTTCCTGCTAACTACGCTCTCTATGAGAGGCTAACTATGCTCTCATTTGGGATTGAACATAGTATCAACACTTAGAAAAAATTGCAAAGCTGGCTTTCATGTTGACTATGCACTCCACGAGAGGTTGACTACGCTTTGATTTGGGGGAGAGCGTAGTGTCAACACTTAGAAAAAAATTGCAAAAATTGGCCTTCATGTTGACTACACTCTCCATGAGAGGCTGACTATGCTATGATCTAGTAGAGAGCGTAGTGTTAACACTTAGAAAAAATTGCAAAAGGTGGCCTTTGTGTTGACTATGCTTTCCACAAGAGGCTGGCTACACTCTCATTTGAGGTTGAGTGTAGTCTCAACACTTAGAAAAAATTGATGTAATCAAGATGCCATAGTCTAGATTTGGTGGTGTCTCAAATACCATGCCCATGTTATCTCCTTGGTTTGCAAGGAGCCCCTATTAGTCACTTGGGCTTCCACAAATCCCTTATGATCCTAGAGATCATTAATTACCTTAGCCTGTCTCTTAGTCTCTCTTTCCAATGCCACAACTCATTCCCATAGGAACTTGTTTGAATGTTGGCACTCCCATGATGTTTTAGTACATGAAAGTGCACATACAATGACACTTTCATATAACTTCTATGGCACATTCTTCACTTTGGGTGGTAGGTTAGGTAATGAATCAATCTCCATGGCATGGCTGAAACCCCATCGAACCTTAGACACTACAACCAATATAACAATAAAACACACATATTAAAAATAGTAAATAACAAAAATAACTAAAAAATTCTAAACCTATAAGACTACATAACCATAAAACCTATATGAAGCAAAAAAATGCATAAACAAGTAAAAATCATTAAAGGTAGAATAAACTAAGGTTCTTACCAACATCAGGAGCAATTTGTTATAACTGATTGATCATGCCTTTAGATATCCAATGCATAAACTCCATTTTATTAGGAACCTCTACCTGTGGTTTCATGTGGAATGTTTAGGTTGAGGCACCTAGCTAAGGATCAAGAGCTAAAATAGGCATAACTATGGCTTATTGTTAAAACCAAGCTTTAGACATGAAATTATAAAATGCAACACATAAAAACAAAATTCATAAATACCCAGGATATCATCTAGGATGATATCAGGTGGTTCACATAGCTGTGAGCCATCAAATATAACATCAAGGTCATTTAATGTAGCATTGGATAACCCCTCATCCTCATGCCATTGTAGAAACAGTTTGCTACCACTGCTTGGGCCACCAGTTCTTATTTGTTATCTACAAGAATAACAAAGAAAAAACATAACAACTTAGTACATCTTGCCTAAAACAACACAACGACATATTCTAATAACATAAAATAAAAAATGAAAAATAACTTAAAAATAAAAAAACTAAAATGTACTTACCACCACATGATGTGCTTGACCGAGTTTAATGACATGCCTCCTCTTCATGGGTTTCTCAATTACTGTTGCTACTTCTTCAACCATAAGCCTCTTCAACTTTGCTCTAGCTACTTTGTCTATTTTAGCATGTAACTCAGCATTCTAAACATTTTCCCAGGAAACTTGGGGCTTAATCCCCATGCTATTAGGGGAAGCACAACATACACTAGTAAAATGCTTAGTGGTAATGGATAACAATTTCCCATCATCCTCTAGTAGGTTTTGAGCCTACATGGTGGGATAGACAAGTTTCACCCAAGGCTTAGGAAGCTGAGATGGGTCTTAGCATACCCATCATTCATCCTTCTGCACCACTAGGAACTCTATGAACTTTCTAAGATATGTTGCAATGAATGCAAGTGCATGTGACATATCGTAGTAAATTACTTTCAAAGTTTTAGGATCTTCCCTCATAGCCTAGAGACCTTGTGAAAAGCCTAGTTAAATTGAGCACCTTTAGTGAAGACCTTTTTCATGGTTCATGCTTGTTTAATGCCAACAACCTTCTTTTATGATACCAACTTTGGGAACAGCTAGGACTAGAACAATGGATACACTTCCTTAGCCTTTGCATCCTAGAATTGGTCTATAGATAGTCCAAAATGACCATGGTAAGAATTTTTACATTCTTTCAACTCCTTTTGATGACTTGCATCCTTCCACAATTCGGCAAAAATTGTCATGCTTTCATGAGGGACACCAAAGAGGTCACTGAAGGTAGACTCATTGATGATCAAGGTGACATGCACATCATCAACCTAGGTGACGAATTTCTTCATTCAGTTGTTAAAGGATTCAATGATATTCACCATCTTAGGAGTGGGGATGATTAGGCTAGGAGCCATGAAATGATCAAGAAAACCTATATTGACAATGTTTGCTTGAACATTTCTAGGTGCCCAAGTATCCAACCAATGCTGTGTTGGATCCACCTCATCACACTTAAGGATAAGTGTCTCCACAATATGTCCTAAACTAATTAAAGTGATGATGGAGGAAGAGAAAGCGACTACAAAACACCAAAAATAGCTTATTAGCTTAGAAATAGACACATGTAAAAAAAATATAACAAATATAATCAATTAAAACAAAATTTATAGCCATACTAATAAACCACTTAAATAATTAAGTCATAAATAACCTACAAATATGTAGCCATGAAAATGTTGACATAGCATAAAAAATAAAATAGAAAAAATATAAGAATTCTTACTTTGCATGCTTGGTGAAGGTAGTGTGGGGACACTAAGGGAGATACATGTCTCTGCACAAAAGTTAGGGATTTCCCACAGATTATGGGCTATCCCATTTGCCAAGCACTTGTGGTAGGCTTTGGCATAGCGTGTGGTGTATATACCAAAGTCATCTTTGAGTTTCTCTATCTAGTGAGCCTCATTACTTTGCCTTTGGTAAATACCTATAGCACTATTTGGGGTAAAGGCATGAGTTAGTCACTCTTGATTAGCCAATGGTCATATATCTTGTACTTGTAAGCATGTCAACCAAAACAAAAAATTTTAAATCCAAGGAACCTAATAAAACAAAAAAATCAATTTCTTTTAAATTAAATTTACATTTACCCCTCCAAATGGTGATGGTGCTAAGAGAAGTTTGAAACAATGTGTTTGCACAGTGATTGAAACACCATCAATTTTGAGGCTCTCATGACTTAGCATGAGATTTGTTCAAGCATTGAAACCTAGGTGAAATTTCTCCAAATGTGGTGTCATGATAGGCTGAAAAGATTGCATGGCACCCCAAAAGTCCAAATGCCTACAAATTTTTTTCTAAGTCTATTTGCTATGCCCCTTAGAATAGTCAGCATAGCATCCATGTCCATGGTCATTTTTCATCAAAAGGGCACCGAGAGTGGGCTAAAAAATTCGGAAAATTTTCTACCTTCTGGGCCATCCTAGTTGCTAATCCACCCAAGTGCCAGGCTAGGAGTAGTAAAAAGTGTTCAGGATGCACAAAAAAGTTTGGCACATTTTCTATGCTTGACTTGCTATGCTCCGCTAGGTTGCACAACGTAGATAGTGTAGCAAGTCATGTGGAACTGAAAGTTTTCTAAGTCTTGAACCAAACATAGAAGATGCATTTGGGAAATTTTTTGACTTCCAAGGATGCCTATCCTGTTGCATCCTCAGAGTGTGATCAACATGATATGCAAAAACATGGCAAGTTTCACAAAAGGCATCCTAATCTAGGTGCTACGTTGCACAATGTAGCACAACATAATAGAGTGTTAGTGTAAAAACATCTTCCATCAAGTTGTTCTAGTAGAAGAATTGCACTTAGCCATGCTTTGACCTCCAAGGATGCCTTTCCTACTTCACCTTTAAAGCATGATCAAGGTCCCCTGGCAAAGCATTATAGGATAATTCCAAATTCATTCAAAATTAGATGTTATGCTGTGCTACACTGCATAGTGTAGCACAACGTAGTAGAGATATTAGGGTTAAAAATTTCCCAAGAATGAAGCCAGGAGGTATTAGGCTCCTTCGACATGAAGAGTGTAGATGTTGGTTGTTGAAGTTTCTTGCCTTGCTAGGTCCTAGAGTGGTGTTTTCATTTTTGACAACATGCATTAAAAAAGGGGATGTTATGTTGTGTTACATTGTGCAACATAGCACAACATAGCAAGCCAGTGTTTATGCTACTTTGTTACACTAGACAATGTAGGTAGCGTAACACTTCAAGAAAGCTTCGGAAGACCTTCAAAAGTGCTCAAAGCTCATTGTTGATGGTCATTTCTGCTTTGGCATGCCATCGATAGCCAAGATTAGTAGTTTTCTTTATTTTTTCCACCCCCTGTTGGTCCCTGAAGTTGTCCCTATGCTTGACCCTACTCGAAAGAGGAGGGAAGACATAGTCTCAGAGCGTAGGCTCTAATTTCCATTTTTTCTAAGAATTTTTTGGTAGTTTTTCGATTCTGGCACATGCGGTCTAGGAAATATGGTCATAGTTCGGTAGATTTTCCACTCCTATTCTTGTTCCATTCAACTTAGCACATCAGCATAGAACCATATGTCATGTGTAGCACATCAATGTAACATGTCCATGTTTGTGCTACGTGGGACCTAGGACACATGGCGTTCAAACCATGTCTGTCCCTCAACCCTAGTTCTATAAATACCATGGTAAATGACATTCTAAGGGTTGGCTTTTGCAGTCATCTTCAAGAGAAGATTGATGAGCAAAAAGTTGATGAGAAAAAAATCTCAACATTAGTCTTCCAAATCCTTGTTCCACTCCCATGCTTGAACATGACACCTACTTGAGCACAGCGTAGCAATGCTCAGACTAGCAGGCATCAATTCCTCCATGCCTATCAACACCACATTTGCAGCACTCCAGATAGTGTGACCATATTTCTCTACCACCCAGTTGTTTTTGTCTATGCTGCACACCAGTTGTACACATCATTCAATCAAAAGCCACATCCCCCAATTTTGGGGCAATGTATTTCTTCACTCGCACTTCCATTTCATTCTTTTTCTATAGCATTTTAAACTATTGGCATATTTATTTCTCTATATTTTCATATGCACCTATGCTCATATTCTCTCATTGTTATACATGTTGCACTCCTACTTATGCTAAACTCTTATATGTGATGCTTAAAAATCATTATTTATGAATGGTTATTTGACACCACGTAAGTCCCTGATTGATCGACTAGACCACTTAGGGCACCTCATTTCTATTTTCTCCAGTATCGCCCTCCTGCAGACTTAGGGTTAGGTTGTGTGCCTAACAACCTCTAAGTGTTCTAGCCACCAATGTTGTCAAATGCTATAGTGCCCCATCAACAACATGTTGTTAGCATTGTACTAGATGAATTTGGGCATATCCTAGATTTTGGACAACTTGTATGTTCCTCTAATGTATATGCTATCGAATTACTCATCCACAACATGGGTTTTAGGATCATCAACTATAAACTTGATGATCAAGCTAGCAGAATGAGGTAGCAAGGTTTCTACAATGATTGCCACTATCTTTGATGCCAAGTGTGACCACACCATCATACTAAAGTTTTGAAGTAGGTAGGCCAGGAACTCCCTTCTCCCTAGCCTAAACCAAAGGGAGCCACACTCCAAGAGCATGTTCACAAGTGGGGTGTTGGGCCCTGATGTGTGGATGCAACATAAGAGCCCCACCAGCTTGATCACCACTAGGATTGGTTCCAAGAAAGCCTTGCATGATATAACAACAATAGCCATTAGAACCATGAATAATCATAATCAAAAATGAAAAAATACTAAAAAAAATTAATATGGCCTCATTTTCACCATTTGCATTTAAGCCATGTAACCAAATTCATAGTTTTTAATACTTAGGACCAAAACAAAATAGTAACCAAAATTATGAACAATTTGCATATAACAACTAGATAGAACCAAGTAGCCTACTAGCAATCTATAGTAGTTTTATGGTGAAATATGAATACAAAATTATAAAAAAAATTCATATAGAATCATTGAAGCCATGAAAACTAGCCTGTACCCAAACAACAGTCACAAGAACCTAACTTGAATGTTTGCAAAATTTTTACTAGAAATTTTAGTTAATAGTGAAACTAGCTATAGTGGAAACTTTGGGGGGCCAGGGGGTGGTGTTGTTGTAGTTAAAGATTTTAAAATATTCAAGTGGCTATTGAAAACCAAAATAAAACATGTAAATAACCTTAGGAACTTTCTATTTTGCCCAAAAAATACTAGGAACTACATCAATGTTGCCTATATAGCCAAGGTTGCTTATAGCTTTAACAACCAAAACTTCAACTGTATAAGGTAGTTTGCAAATGAAAAATTAGAGCTAAAATTTTTTTCTAAGTCTAAGGATAGGCACACATAAAATTAAAAAAAGTATAGCATTCACACTACATTACCAAGCCTAGGAAAAACTTTTATAGCAACTTAAAATCATAACAAAATTTCATTAAAAACCAAAATTGTAGAAAATGATTGAAGAAAATTTCTAAAAATATCTTAAAAATTTTCAAAATTGCTAGATTCAATGCCAAACCATCCCCAACACCTCTAATAATTCCCATGAACCTAGGACATTGACTGAAAAATGTTTTTCTAAGTGTCAACATGACCCATCTTCATAGGTGTAAAACAACAAAAATCCAAAATTTCACTATGGATTAGTCTACAAAAAAATTCATAGAAAATTAACTGTGGACGAGAATTCAAAGATTCCATAGTCATTTGAATTAATAAAAACAAAAAAAAAAATCCCATAACCTAAAAAATGAAAAAATTCTCAACCATTTGCATGTAAAAAAATTTTAAAATGACATGAAAAAACAACAAAAAATTGAAAAACCCCCATGAATTGGCTTACAAAAAGTTTGTAGAAAATTTACCATAAGTTAGAATTTAGGGGTTCAACTATTTTTTTTAATTGTTAAATAATGTATTACAACCCTATGACATCAAAAACTAAAAAAGCCTTGTCATTTTCTTAAGGAAAAATAGAAAAATACTATTTCTTTTTTAGGAGAAACAAGAAAAGCTATGTAATACAAGGCCAAATAAAATTTATAACTTAATATAGATTGACAGAAAAACCAAAATAACACTTCAATCATGTAAAAATCACCTAGATCTAACCTAATATTTCAATAAAATCAAATTTCCTATAATACACAAGCCTACACAAGCCAAAATGCCTAGCTTACAAGTGGGAAAAAACTGCAAAACTCCTGGAAAAACGGCCAAGAATTATGTAGTTGGTGATGATGGAGGAAGATTCTTCCCCTAGTAGAGGCTATGGTAGGTGTGAAAGCCCCTTGGCTGTAGCATTAGCATCCTCCCAAGGCAAGATTCTTACTCGTAGCCACCTTTCTCTTCAATATTTTGAAACAATAGCACAGAAACCTTCAAAATCTTCAAGCTCTAAACACCAACGCTACTTCTTGAGGGAGAATAATCAAGAAACACTAATAATTAATAGAATAGAAGCCAAAATTAGTGCAAGATCTCTCCACCTATGTGTTGCCTATGTGCAAATGAGTTTTGGAAAGGATTTTGGTAAAACTAAGAAGTAAAATTCAATCCTACACTTATGTGTCTCCTTCAAAAACCCCTAGTCGAATTCACTTATTTAACTTATAGTGAACTGATAGTGTAGATGGGAAAAGTCTTAGCTATGCTGGAAGGTTTGAAAGTGTGAAGCCAAAAACATCATTTAAATTTCAAGGGGGCCCCACTAGGTGCCTCCCAAGTAATGGAATTCCTAATCCAAATCCCATCTATGCTAGGGTTAAACTCCCAAAAGGCCTTGGGATGAATCCTTAACCTCAAAATCCATCCCATCAACATTGGCTATCATGGATCTAGCATGGGTCTAGCCATTCCTACCATAAGATATGAAAACCCAAGAACACCATAGTGAATTTAGAAATTGGATGTTAACATTGGCAAGTACCAGCCCCTAAGAAATGCAAAAACCTCATCATAAAACATGTCATTTTTCATAACAACACTAGCCAAAAGCCCAACCACACTAGCCAATGTTACTTAAGGGGGATCGTACTTCCAAACACTAATCAAACCTTAATTCAAATCTGGAAGGACCATGTAAAGCCTAAAACCCCTATAGGAGCCCCAAGCAACCCTAAAACTGGGTCGAACATAATAAAAAGTGGTAAAAACCATGGATTCTAGTTGAGCCATGCTAGGTGACATCCCAACCACACTGGCTAGCATGGTCCCAACATTGTTGGGTGGGGTATGACCATAAAAAACCAAAAATATCCTCTAAATTGGCACATTATGGCCTTTATGCCTTCTTGGAGTCTCTAGTAACCAAAAATCAATAAAAAATTAGTCAAATTTTATTTCAAACTATCTACCCATGCTAAGGAAGCCCTCACTTATGCAAGCTAGCATGGATACTCTAAGAACATCTAAGAAAAGCCATAAATATGTCAAATCGACCTCTTAATACACCATACTAAGCACCAAATCCTAGGCAAAGCTTCTAGCAACTCTAGAATTCCCTAGAATTTACTAGAAGGTACTAAAGACCATTTGTTTTAGGTCAACCACATTGGGAGGCACCCAAACTACACTAGCTAGTGTGGTTGGTGGAGGTCTAGCCATCAAATGTATTGAAAAACCTTTGGAGTGGCATACCATGATCTTTACATCTTCCAAGAGTCCCCAGTAACCCTATTACATCAAATAACAAGTCAAAATAAGTCAAATTTCATCACAACTAGCTTAGCCATGTTGGGGAAGCTTCCATCTATCCCAGCTATCATAGTGCTAGTGTGGATGCTATGTGAGAAGCCATAACTAGCACATAAACAAGTCAAAATGACATCTTATGCATTATGCCAACCCTAGAACCCTACCAAAGTCTCCAAGAGACTTCCAAACCTTGGAAACTAGATGGAAAATGACAAAAACCTTGGAAACATCTTCAGGGCATCTTTGCTTCACTGGGTCTTTGCAATTCAGGGGATGTCATGACACTTCGGCAAGAATTGGATGTTTTGAGTTTAGGCTGTACAGTTTGGCAAATTTTCTAGCTGGATAATTCATCCAACTGACAACTTGCACAAAAATGATACGGAGAGTTGTCGGTGTTGCTCAGAATGCACAAAACAGTTTGGCAGGTTTTCTAGTCAAGGAGTTTGCTAGACTACACCATGCTATATAGCGTAGTAGGCTTCGAGACACAGTTGTTCAAATAGTCAACCGTAAATTGTTGCAAGACAAGATGCTACGCTACGCAGTGTAGCACAACATAGTGAGAGCAAGATAGGAAGGCTCATCTTACTTAGTGATTTTAAATGCACTGAGTTAGCACCTTTGGCCTTTGAAAATAGTTGCTTCGCTCGACCCCAAGTTCTTCAGCAATGGCTCCTTCACCAAAAAGCAACAAACTTAGCAAAAAAAGTAGGCTATGTTGGTCGCTATGTTACGTAGCATAGCACAGTGTAGCAACTCTGCAGGAACAATGAAAGGCATCTCAAAGGGAAAGATCAGCAAGTTTGCAAGTTTCACAGCGTAAAAGGCAAGGTTTTGCAAATTGTTGATATTTTTGTGACTAAGGATAACTGCTACACTATGCTACGCTACATAGCGTAGCATAGCATAGTAAATATGCAATAAATAGTCAGCATGCTTCAAAGGTTTCCAGCACATGCAGCAAGATGCAACACAAGTTTTTGCTTCAAACTGATGGCCATGCTATGCTACGTAGACAGTTATGCCACATCGTAGTAGATAGTTATGCCACATCAATGCACTTCACCTAATTACACCATTGGCACACATCTCTAAGCTTTGACGATGCAATTATAGCATGACAAGTTTGCAATTACAGCATGGTAGGCTCATCCAATGGTCACGCATGTCCAATGGTCATGCACATCTAGGCAGCATAGACAAGTCAACACAGGCCCAGGACACGTGGCGTCCAAACTACATCTTTTGCATGCCCTTGGCCCTATAAATACCCTAATGAATGACACTCAAAAGGTTGATTTTTGGGTGGGTTAGATGGCTGGCAGGTGAATTGGTTAGCAAGCAAGCAAAAAGTTAACATTGTATTCCTGAGCATTGTAAACATCTTGTTTGAAATTCTAACCAGTTAACACTCTCATTTGACATTTTTTTCTACTCTTTCCTGCTATCCTCATAGCATTCTGCATTGTTGACTCCTAAGTCTGTGTTCAAGTATACAGCTATCTTACTCTAAACGTCTTGGTTACTCTTGGGATCCCTGCGCTCCTCAGCGCTGTGCAACCAATTGTATCCACCTTGACAGAGTGAAGTCACATTCTTGAAGCGGTGCATTTTTCTAACTACATTCTACTTTATTTTCTTGCTTATCATTGCATTTTACATCATTTTCTATCCCTTTTACGTTTAAAGATTATTCTATGTTGCAAGTCTCGTTTTCAATTTATCCATTTGCAAAAGGTTATATTAACATCGACTAAGTCCCTATCTGATCGACCAGATCATTCGGGGCACCCCATTTCCATTTTATCTAGCACAGCTGATGAGTTATAAATTTGGTATTGATAGCTACGATAACGCACCCACGATAACGCACCCACGATATCGCACATGCGATATCGCATCCCCGGTTTCACAACTATATCGCAACCAACTGCAATATCGCATACACGATATCGTGGCCTACCTCAATTCCTATAAATAAGAGGCGGCTTTCCCAGTTTTAGGCATCTAGTTTAGTTCCTTAGCGAAGCTCTGGTAGTTTTCCCCTTCCAAAGATAGATTATTTTCCAGTGTCTGCCCGCAGTGTGGTGAATGTAATTGTACGGCATCCTTTATTCGAGTGTGACGTACTTGGACACGCACATGACCAAAAATAAAGATCAAGATTACTTCATCATTGCAGCATTCACTTTGTTATTTAATTAATTAATTGTTATTTATTTAATTATTATTTACTTCTTTCTCTCTCACCCTTAAACTCCTAGTAACGTG
>MNCI01003323.1:106351-124220 GCA_015680685.1 Gnetum montanum | reverse complement strand
ATTGGAGATAGAGTTTTGACAACCCAAGAAGCAGGAAAAAACATTAGACATTCAAAAAAAAAGAATGAAGAAAATAAGTGCTCAACTATCAATCCTACATATGAATGCAACATATGCCTGTACGATCACCCCAAAGGCCAATGCCCAATATTGTTACATCTACATGAGCATTGGGGAAACAAGTTACATCCAGAGTTCGTACAGAGGTACTATGTTCGATCACAGTGGCAACAATCCCAGTCATGGGGAAGACCACCCTTAGACTGGAGGCACCCTTCATATTATCCGAATCCAAATGCTTATCAAGTTCAACATCCTATTTCTTCAACTGGGCCACCATACTCTATCGCACCATAGTACTATTCTCCACAATACTATCAGCCCATACCTCCAACACAACCACCACCTTATGCATCTTATATTCCTCCTAACTTTCAACCTTCTTATCCTTTCCCTCCTTCCACAGTGCCACCAACTGTTCCTAAGGTGTTTGTGCCATAGTAACAACCCACGAATAACACTTTAACTACTACTACCAACAGCAGTGACAGGCCTCCTCAACATCAAAAGCGCCCCTTCTTTAAACACGGCTATAAGAAGGAACAACATAATTCTGAGGCCACTGCATCTTCCAACTCAGCACAAGTCCCACACTGTGGTGCACCCTTATCTTCGAACCTAATGCCTCATGTAACTTTATCAAGGCCACCAACTCACACTCCAACAACCATATGGCTCAATGAACACAACCATGGGAGGCATCAACCCAATCCTTGCATACCATCTAACGGTCACAAACATCATAATGGGTCAACTCGTTATCTGGGAACTACATCGTATAAAGTGCCCCACTATGCTTACTATAATTAAGTGTGTGAACCCTGAGGGGATAAGTATAGACTGGTTCCAATACTTCCAATATGCAAGGATCCTCATCTTCCATTTATTAATCCTTGCCATCCTCAACCGATTAGTTATGGGGGATATCCCCCATTTCAATAACAAGCAGGATAAATAAATATTTTTCATTTTCTTTAATTTTACAACTTTTTCTTTTTCAGTTTTTCATTTTTCAACTATTTTTTTTTATCTTTTTGTGTGTTTGTATTTTCATGTTTTTGTAAGTAATCTCATCTACGAATAAAACACTCATGTGGATCGTTGGTTGAGGTGTGTTTTATGTTATTAAGTCATGAGTGATCAATTATTTGGAAAATTGAGCCCATTACACCCACTCATCCACTCTACAAATAAGAGGTTCTGTTTGAGGGTACAGTGATATTCTTGATATTTCTTAAAACTTAAAATTAATTTTGTGTTCATTATACCCAAAATGAAGAAGGATGGACCAAGAGGGAATGATTGGGGTGTGACATCAAAGGGACTTGCGAATTCTCTTTGGTGACCACCGTGGGAGTTATCATGAAACCTGGTTGTGCTAAGATCCTTGTAGATCTAATGAAAATGGGAGTAAGAGTAATTAAAAGGGCACTCGAAAATCAAAGGTTGTTCTAGGGGGTCCCACTGGAAAGACATGCACCCATGCCTGAAGGTTGGCGGCTTCTCTGGATTCAATAAAGTGGAAAAGAAAAAAAATAAGAGAAAAAGAAAAGAAAACAAAGTGCCATAAAACAAAAATCACTCCTCCCTTGAACTAAACACCAAGTGATCGTATGCCTTGTTGTTATGATACTCTCATAGTTGTTCATCATGGGATGAAACAATGTGATGTCACTGATTAGAAGGATGGACTTCGTCCTGATCTTGGAATGATGGGTTAATGACACCTTAATCATGCTTTACATGCAAGATTTAGTGTGCCCTAGGTCAGTTACCTCATGTCCCAATCTCTATGATCCCTTTCTATAGTTTGTCTCATCTCACTGTTCATGTAATTGTAGCTCGTGTCCCATGTAACATAGAATTTTCATCTCATTCCAGTGATATTTACATGTGTGTGTTTTGTGGAGTTAGTGCAGATTACATTTAACCCTTCTAGTACCCATAGACACTTTAAGTATGGTTATACAAGGGCATTATAGGTTGGAACCTGCTTTGGGGAGGACCCACTTGTGTAATCTTTTGTAATTTTCACTTATGACACAGCTCAACACACAATTTAATACCCTCAACGTATTGTTCATGATATTCTTTCCCTTATTACTATCCCTTTGATTCAACATTCCTATGAATCATCACATAGCCTTTTTCTCTACCATCCGAGGTCCTTATTGATAAATTCCACACCATCATAATTTTCGTGCCTTCAGAACTAGTTGAATTACCCTGGAACCCTATAACAATCGTCCAGATGTCCTTAGTTTACATCATTGAATTTCAACAACATATTAAAAATTTGGTACATTCTCTAAGTGCCCTAACTTTGATAAAAATATATATACGTGACCTCCTCGCAACACTTACCATCATTTTCCACTATTCATGTAGTGGAGTTTTTCGAATTTTTTCTCTACAGCTTGCGATTATGAGACCCTTGCTTTTATACCTATATCTCGCTCACTGGTGGTCTGATTTTCATTCCATCTAAACCTACTTGACCTCAGAGTGTTCAGCTTAGTCATGGGGTAGGGGCACATGCCGAATAATGCATAAATTTTTTGAAATTCATCATCATCCAAAGGACATCCTTAAGGGTAATTAGTTCTAAAATTAAGAATAAAATGTGTCAAAATAATTTCATCCCCTTAGCTATACCAGAAAATTAAATTTGGAAACCACCTAAACAAAGAGGACTCAACATTATAATATTTCAAGGACATGTTCTTTTAATAATTAACATCACACAGAAATAAAGTAAATCTATTAAGGCAAGCAGTAAGGTATAACCTAACTTTGATAACAACCTTACTAACAATTGGTCCCGTGTGATTGTAGATGGCCCTAAATGCAAACAACAAGAAGGTCCTGCTCAAGGTGTGATCAAAAGATCTTGAAAAGGTGGAAGACAAGATCCTACCGGAAAACATGCAGAATAGGAGGAACAATCATTCAGTGTTCATCAAGAAGATCCTCCTATCGTACAATCTGGGAAGGTAGAAGCAAGAGATACCCTCTCTAAAAGAGGTGCCTGGTACTTAGGGGAAACGTACCAATTTTGCCACAATAAAGAAGAAGGCACCATGGTTAACATTTGTGGTGTGACTATTGATTTCTCTGTTCAAGCCATTTTGGAAGTATTAAACCTTCCGAATACAAGGCCAAAGGTTGCTCAGAACCAACTGGACACTTTCAGAACCGAGCAACTTAATCAACTATTGATAGAGAATAAAAGGGTGGTGGAAGAAAAAGAGAAGGCTGACTGGGCTACCTCTATGGCACAAGCACAAACTTACATGCATGCCAAGGCACTTAAGGCCTTACAAGAGGAGAAACTCTAGGCCATACTTCAACGCCATCAAATTCTAAGACTTGGAGCACAAGAAAAGGGAAGGACACCTATGGAGGAGCCACCGCCACCAGGAACTACATGAGTTCCACCATTTTGTAATCATAAGATTTTTTTTTGTGTTGTGTCTCACTCCACACTCTGGCATGAATCCATTCTAGTTATTCAATAATCCCATACCTATCCACTGTGTAATCAATGGAACTTGTTCTCTCTGTAACTCAAGGACGAGTTTTCATTTAGTCGTGGGGGTATGATGAGTCATGCATTTGCTGCTGACAGCTGTGATAATGCACCCATGATAACGCACCCACGATATTGCACCCGCAATATCGCATCACAGCCAACCACGATATCGCATACGCGATATTGCAGCCTATCTCAATTCCTATAAATAAGAGGCAGCTTTCCCAATTTTAGGCATCTAGTTTAGTTCCTTAGCGAAGCTCTGGCAGTTTTCCCCTTCCAGAGATAGATTATTTTCCAGTGTCTGCCCGCAGTGTGGTGAATGTAATTGTACAGCATCCTTTATTTGAGTGTGACATACTTGGACACGCACATGACTGGAAATAAAGATCGAGATTACTTCATCATTGCAACATTCATTTTGTTATTTATTTAATTGTTATTTACTACTTTCTCTCTCACCATTAAACTCCTAGAATGTGGAATGAGTATGACTTGATTACGAGCATTTAAGTGTGACTACTTGGTATCCCAATGGCATACCTAGGATCTGCGCTTGGTAATCCTAGTGGTAGTCATGCACAAAGTCCAAGATGTGTATGGATAATCAAGGAACAGCTACTCATTGCACTTAGGCTAGATTAGATTTTCTTACCCTTTCTCCTAGATTAGTTAATTACTTTCTTCTATTGTCTTCAGGAGTAGCGTTAGATTAGGAAACACATCATACACCTCACTCTAGACTAAACCATACGTGACAAAGCTAATACTAGTCCAGGTGGGAAGATAGCAAACTATGACCTAAGGTTAACGATCTAGGTGCCACAACTAGTCCATCTATGAAGTTTGATAGGATTGCACGTGAAAATTCTTGTATTCATATGGTTGAGTGTAGGGGTAACTCCACCACTCATCAACAACCCTCACGCGGATCCAGGGTTAAGATTGTCACGATCAATGACCTCTCAATTTTTTCTAGCCACCAACGTTTTCAGTCGCTACAGTTTTTTGGCATTAGAAGAAGGGCCCTTTGGTGCCCTTTCTATGTTTCATGGTAGTCCTATAAGCTTTCTGCACCCTGATACGCATTAGTGTAAACTTGACACCCATTTGTGGTTGTTTACACATCGTGCGGTGCAGATTGGTCACTTCGACAGTTCTTCTGGAACCCTATAGGACATAAAGCCTCCAATAGCCAGTCACTCGCTCATTTTATGGTAGTCTTGCATGTGTTCTATATCCTATTGCACACTAGTGTAAATGTGACACCCTTTGGTGGTTGTTTACGCATCGTGTGGTATAGATCGGTTGCTCCAACGATTCCTTTGGAATCTAGCAAGACATAAAGCCTTTTTTATTACTTCGCGATTTCCTTACTTTTCCCATTTGTAGAACTATTTAGCTTCATAATAATGGCTTCCTCAAGCACCATTGCTAACACCTTCAACATTGAGGTTCCCATCATGGTTCAAGGTATCACAGGTGCCAAACAACCACTCAACCCGATGTTGGAAACATGTCAATCCCTCAGGATCCAAAACTGGGGACCTGATGGCTTAGCCTAGCAACATGAATGCTACAACTTCCTTTGTGTAAAGGTGCAGGAAAATCTGCCCTTAGATGTGCACGAACTTGAAGACAAATGTAGCTTCGAGTTCGGTTATTGCGATGGGAAGGAATTTTTTCCCACTCCTGGTGCTTCCATCCCTTTGACATAGATGAACCAATGGCTTCTAGACCAACTGATCCAGTTGGCCAAACTTAGGGAGCAACAGGACACAGCGTCTAATCATGAGGATGCCTTCCAGGATGGATAGGAGGAACTCAATTCCCAATCTGACGGGGGAGGTCAAACCAACCCCGTTACCATCCCTCCTACCCAATCTTTCTGGACCAACCCATTGTCTGTTATCGCTCCCTTCAAGATCACACCTATGCTTCCACAACCTGAAATTATGCCTACAATGGGTAGCCAGGTCATCTTCCCAGCATATCAATGCCCTTATTCCCCTATTTCGTTTGTAGTCACTATTCCTTTGCAAACCGTTCATTAGTCCATTTCTGTAGCGCATCACACATAGATCACGGCTACCCTACCACGTGTTCACATCGTGCCTACCTCACATTTGTATGAAACTTCTGCTTCCATTCCTGCATTTACACATGTCCCACCATCAACGGCGGGCCCAAGCCTGTCCACACGGTGGACCCCATTCACTGCTCCCATACTATGCTACCATTGTAGATATCTCACCACATTCCCCACCAGGCCTACCAAACCCTATAGATAGTAAAACCTAGCATGGGAGTATGGTCTTTTCTGCCTCACACACAAGCCACCCATTCTATGGTGCAACTCGTAGTTGCTGCCTCAACAGCACCGCCTATCAGGTGGTGGATAGCGTAAGGGGTGCCCTTCATAGGGGCCACCCCAATGGTACCGTCGATGGGTCACGCTGCTACCCCCTCCACCCCACAGATGGGAGCTGCCTTGGCAGTTCCCCAACCATCTACGTCGTCCCAGGGTCTGGACCAAGCATTCCAACTTATCCAAAACCTTACTGAAGAAATAAAATGCATTAAGGTTGTCGGGTCTGACATGGTACAAGTCATGGACTTTTACCAAGATGACCCTATCAGCCCTACCATCCCTACACTGACATTGCCCACAGGGATGTCCCTCCCACACTTCACAAAATACAATGAGGAGGGAGATCCCAATGCACATCTTGTTACCTTTAGGTTTCAATCCCTTCTATTGCAACAATGGCCGCACATGATTATCCATATCTTTGTTATGTCCCTAGCCAGGAAAGCTTTGGATTGGTACTGCGCGTTGCCACGCTCATCTATTTCAACTCTAGAGGAGCTTCTGACCTAGTTCATGACGCGCTTCAAGTATAACTCGAAGCCAGAAATCACGCTAGATCAGTTGATGAGCGTAAAGCAACCCTTAATAAAATATGCGAGCCCATAGTGAAGGCCCACTTGCTGGCTTTCTTTAAGGGTGTAGTAAACGACTTCATCAAGTCTAAGCGATACTACCTCACCCCTCGCACTCTTAGTCAAGCCTTCACTCAGACTAAGAGTATACAGGATCCAACTGAGGTGAGCAAAGACCCGACCTACATTGCTTACAAAAACACCTTCACAAAGAAGGACAAGGATAAGGCCCCAATAGCCACAGTGGCCATTGTGGCAACCGAAGACAAGCCCAAACCTAATAATAATGGTAACAAGAACAACAAAAAGTCAGCTGCACCCGTAGCCAATCCTACGCCCAAGCTGGGTAACGCGCTGCAACCTCCCGTACTTGCACCTGAGACATCTGCATAACCCAAACTGAACTTTGAGCGTAAAGATCGCTCAAAGTATACCCCGCTACCTCTCAAGCCTTCAGATCTTCTAAAGTAGCTACTGGTAGCAAGGCACATCCAACACACGCAGATGAAAGAAGAGGGAATCAAGAGACATCAACGCTACTTCGAGCTCCTTAGAAACCCCTCTTTGGCCTTGCCCAATGAGCCCCTGGTTCCTACGAGTTTCAGGCTAGATCGGTTCTGTGATTATCACCAACGGTGTGGTCACAATATAGATTACTGTTTGGCGTTGAATGATGACATCCAAAGGATGACTGATCAAGGGAAACTGGTGTTGGATGAAAGCAACCCAGTACATCTTGAAAATCAATCTCTGCACATATATACTAACCCCCCTTAATGCCAACAACACCAGTTATGTTATCAACACCATCGGCATTGACAGTGATCCTAGGCCACCTAGTAGCCATTCATGGTCTGTCTACCTCAGTGTAGTGCACTAGCACCACCAGCGGCTGGCCGAAGCTCGCAGCAACCATTTTTCCTAAGGGTTCCTCCCCGAGCATCCACCCTCATGCCACCTATTAGCAAAACCATGCCACCTATTAGCAAAACCATGCCACCCCATCCATTAACACCATTAGCACCGTTTGTCATCAAGGGGCTGACTCCTTCAATAGCCCTGGGCCCGCATAAGAAAGCTGAACAACATTCTTGTCATAAAAAATAAGAAGTGCATTTTGTAGGCAAGATGTTGAAGGGAAGTACCACCCTAGGTATTTCCAAGCCTACGTCTTCACCCCCTACATCTACGCCCTCATCACCAAAGAGGGACGTTGATACAACCACACAGTCTGCATCGCCCCACCAAAAAGGGTCTAAACCCAGATCCAAAATCGTCCCTCCTTGGGAAATTCGTCTCCTAGGATGAATAGAAGAGGAGAAAAGTGGTAAACAGGGGGTGGCAGGGACCTCTTGAATGCCCTCACTCAGGTCAAACAAGCTCTGAAACAAAAGAACACTACGTTGAGCTTGTATGACCTAATCATGACATCCGTCCCACACCGTGAGGCTCTGGTCCGCATGTTGATGACGATTCTAGTCAATAAAGACATGCCAACGGAAGAGGAAGCGATCCACTCGGTCATGCTTCCCTCCACGCCTGTAGAGCCAGAACCGTCCCAACTGACTTTCTATGACAATTCCATTATGGAAGATCCCGAAAGGGGCCAGGTGACTACAACACCCCTATTTATCATAATTTAGGTTGGCCAACACCAAATTCGAAGGTTACACATTGATAATGGGGCTACCATGAATGTCATTCCCTTCCCTATTATGGACAAGTTAGGCTTGGTTGACTAGATCAAACCCACAACGACGTCATGCCTAAGGTTGTTCAATGGGACGCGGGTCATGGTGAAGGGCACAGTCCACATAGACTTCATGGTAGGGGACCAGTTCCCCATGAATGCAACATTTATCGTGGTTGAAAAGATGCCCGAGTTTAACCTGATCTTGTGGAGATCATGGTTAGCACAACTTAGGGCTATCTCCTTGTCCATTCATCAGGAGATCCACCTACCATACGTAGGCAGGGAGGTGGTGATCCATGGTGATGAGGTAGCAGCATAAGCAATCGATAACGTGGATATGGAACAGAGCTCAGAGTTTATAACCCCTGAGAATGAAGTACTTGTCACAGTACACACTAACTATTTGGTGAAAGACTCGGCTCAACAAGTTGGTTCTCAAAGTGAAAATGCGTGGGTGGAGTTGCCCTTCTAAGCGAGGGATAATGATGTAAATGAAGACCATGGCAAAGTGCCTCGGCCTGATGTTCCACTCAACCCATGATGGGTCAAGAAGCAGCTATGCATAGCGTAGCAACCACACTACTTCCTGCCCAGTTGTCATCCCTGGTACATTCACCACCTTTTTGCTTTGCACCCATTTTAGTTATCAATTATTCGTTCTCCAAATCATTAGCATATCATCTCTTTAACATGAAATGGCCCAAAAAGGCCTAAAACTAGTAGTGGCCCAAAACGACGTAAAACTAGTTATGGCCTAAAACGGCCTAAAACTAGCTATGGCCTGCAATGGCCTAAAACTAGTCCATGGCCCACAATGGCCTAAAACTAGCAGGGGCCCGAATTGGCCTAAAACTAGCAATGGCCCAGAATGGCCTATAACTAAAGCAAAAGCATAAAAATTTTACATAAAATTTACCATATAGATAATGCATAAGTTAGCGCAGGATCAATTTCTTTTCTGAAATTCTTCTTTTTATTCAAAAATTTTGTCTTTTAGACAATGTTTGCAAAATTTTTACAAAAATTAAAAATCACAAAAAGAATCCCATGTTGTCATGGGTTTCCTTCATCCACACCATCTTCTTCACCACTATTCGCTTTCGCATCACCTTTTGCTACATCATCCCCTGCTGCCCCTTCATTGCTTCCCGCTGCGAGCCCTGTGCCCTCATCTAGAACCTGCATTGTAGGAATGAAGTAGTGAACTAAGGAAACACATGCAAACTACAACAAAGCATGAGCATTAACACAATAGAAAGAAACTGATCTAATATGGACCTACATCCATCTCGAAGGGTATCTGCTCTAAGCTGAGCTCAAGGCAGTGCCAGACCTCCTCTATCGTGATATCCAGCCAACGCCTATTACTTGGTTCGGTGTCTGCAGCAGCTTTCTCCTTTTCAGCGATCTTCCATCTTGGTGGTCCTAGAGAAAAGGAGGAAGTTGTGATCTCTCCTGTGGGAAGGTCCACCTCCCGTTCAGGAGATTCTGTAACCTTCATCTGCTCCTTGAACTTGTCGAAGACCTCAGAAACGCCAATGGCATCTACAAATGTCTTATAGGTAAATGCCTCCACAGAGGCGTCCCTATACAGTTTACAATAGGAGGCGCGTTCTAGTTTATACATTTGCTTATGGTTTTTCTAGGACTACCCCATTCGTAAACCCTAGCACTGAAATATTTCCAATCCTGACTCTTCTGGGCCAACAAGTCCATTTGCATCTACTGCTCTGTCATTTCGCAGGTGGCTTCATTATTCTAACGCACAACTGTCCAAAATATGGTATAATCTATCACAAGCATGCGCCAGTCCTTGTTATTAGTATCACAGGCTATAAGGAATTTGTTCCTCTATTTGAGGTCTTCCACCTCGGCGCTCAAGTCGACCTTCTCTTTCTCAGCCTTTTGGACCCATTTCCACAGGTCTTCGTTGACGCTCTTGTACTCCCACAAGGAGTGAGCTAAGTGCAAAGCACATTTGCTCACTTCATCGTATGCATGACGAGGCACCTCGATCACTTCAGGTGGAAATGTAGGCATGACACTAACTTTCAAATGTCGTGTCGGGTCCCATTTGAGTTAAGAGGCTATCACAACATAAAGAGCATGTCAGTCGCATTAGCATAGTAAGGTTAATGAATTTAAGAACCCTAGCAAACCAACATGAGAGCATCTAGCACTACTACTTACCCACTTCAGGTTCAATCTGCTGAAGACGACTGATCATGTTGTTAACGATCCCCTACATAAACGTAAACTTATCAGGGGCCTTAGCCCATGGTTCCACATGAATCAGTGGGGGTTCTGCAATATTAAAAGTGGTGTTTGTCATACAACTAACTGTGTCAGCAATGGCCGAAATGGACTATGAAAAAGTAGATATGCTGTTAAACTCACCAGCATCTGATTGCAGTTCCACTCCCTTCTGATTCAGACTGATGGTAGAATCCTTGGCAAAAGTCCCTTCTGCATCAATGCGGGCTTCTCCTTTATTTACTAGCGCCTTTCCTTTTGAGGTACCAGCATCCTCTTTATTCACGAGAGACTCTTCTTCATCTCCAAAAATGCCCTCCTCGTTAGTAGGAGGATTCTGCCTAATAACAAGAGCCCCTAACTTAGTGGCAGGAGCTCCTTCCCTCTTGACCAAAACCCTTTCTTCTGAGATTGAGGCCTCCATGTCTTTATTCATTGCCCCCATCTTAGGGGCCAACACCTCTTCATCGCCTTCTTCTTCTTCCCCTTCTTCCTCTGGCAGCCAAGAAACATGTTTGCATTAGCTCAAAACAGGTTAGCTTAAAGTAGGTGCTACACTACACTACGCTTTCTAGCGTAGCAGGCATTAACAAAGTAGGCGAAGAAATAAACATGAACAAAAGTGTTTACCAATGGGGGCTTGTGTCCTCTGTAGTTTAAACTACAGTCTTCGCCTCTCCTCTTCCTCCATGCGAAGGTTTTCTCAGTTACAGCAAGCCTCTTTCGCTGCAACTTGCAGGCCACAGTCTCAGCTATGAGACATTTCTTCCATGACACACTACTGGCTACAATAGGTGGCGCCTCTCCTACGCTATCTTGGCCACAAAAGTTGCAGGCCACCTGATCTTTAGTTGTTATAGAGAACAACTCCCCAATTATTTTTGGGGGATCTGGGCTCGGGTGGTTTGGAGGATTTGGTGAATCCATGGTCTGAAAATTTGGTTGTGATTTCACATGATCCAGGATCCATTCTCATGGACTACCAAAAACTCCATGAAACGCTGCAAGCAAGCTATATAAAAGGCATAATGTATATTGGAACGGGACTCCGGCTGCTTATGGAGCCCCAAGATTTCAGTCTGCAAGCCTTTACATAGAAACCTAGCCCAGTTGTAGAGAGCCCCCTCTTCCATGACCTCACACATTACCTAGGCCTACTTAATCCCAAGGACCTTCCCTTGGGAAAGTAGCTGGGGGAATGCGTGAGCACGGAAGATAGGATAAACCTCCTTGGCAGGTCTCGACCTGAGCTTATCCATGGAAAGCCCCTTCCACTCCTTG
This sequence comes from Gnetum montanum, assembly GCA_015680685.1. NCBI lineage: Eukaryota > Viridiplantae > Streptophyta > Gnetopsida > Gnetales > Gnetaceae > Gnetum > Gnetum montanum. The sequence goes on along the minus strand of MNCI01003323.1, from coordinate 112,458 downwards.
GCGATCCCTAACGACTCTTGAATGTCCTTCTTCTAAAGGTTCATCTCCCTCTTGGTCTTCGACCCTATGAGGATGACATCAGTAGGGACACTGAAAAGATCAGCGAACAACTAGTCAATGATTTCAATAACCACCCATACGCCCTATATGCGTGTGCAGAAGCGGTCCACCCTATCAGAAAAGGAGTCGACCAGGGAGAGCATCTCAGTGGATAGAATGCTTGGATTTGGGCCCAGGAACAGATCCATAAGCCCATCCTTTTGGATATTCTAGACCAAGGAGTTTGAGGGCACACTGCATATCCAATGTTGGCTCCCGTCTACTTCTCCATACTTGAAGTAGATGTTTGCCTCCTGGTTCTCAGTGGTTACCACTATCACCTCCTAGGACTTTCTCACCCCTATAGCAGTTTTCACAAGAAATGTTTAGCATAAAAACATAGAAAACATAAATGATTGCAAAGGCACTTAAGCATGCAGCACCCACTGTTTAGCTTACCAAGTTTGTATGGTAACGAGAATGGTGGAAGACTAACTAGAACTTGTTCAATAGTGATCGGTTTGAAGGGTGTTCATCCCTCATCCAACCAACCCAACTCCTTGCATCTTTCATAGGGAATGGGGGTATAGGTCTGGGTAGGTGTGGTATTCACCCCCGCATTGACCAATCACACCTGCACGCAGGTTCTTAGTAGAAGAGAACTCCTGTAGGGCCATCCGTGCTATGGTCAGCACATTTGTATTATTGTGAAGCCCTTCCTTATTAATGTAGAACTTGGTAATAAAAACATAGCGTTAACATTTGGCTAGCGTAACAAACATTGCCTAATGCAATGGAACAGGGTTGCAAAACTCACCTGCCAACACAGTAGATGGTTCCTGGTGGGTTTTGGAAGCACGTTCCCATATGACGTGCAACAAACAATGTGTTATAAGGATGGTAGCAGTTGTACTTAGGCATATCCCAGATCCAAGACAAATGTTTCAAATCTTGTGGCATTGACTAGATCCTTCTCCTACCTGCTACTGATTTCCCCATCCATCAAAAACCTCAAGATACCCTAGTTTTCCCCAGGCAATAGGGTTTTTGTTATGACAACCGCCTCTTTCTCCTCTAGGTATGACCAAACAATCACACTGAAGCGTTGGAGGAGGAATTGTAGGAACTCCTATGCTCCTTTCCTGAACCATACCCCCTGCTCCCCCACACATGTATGAGGAGGAGGAACATTAGCCACTGGTCTATTTACGCAACACAGGACCCCTACAATTTCTACGAAAATTAGAACCGACCTTAGCGCTATCCTACACAACACAATGGCAAATGTTAACACCATGACCGAGTGCAATGCACACGCAGTGTAGCAAGAACTAGCATATCAAGAATTAGCATTTTAGTGAAACTATACATAGTGTAGCAAAGAACATGAAAGAGATAGCATGGAAAAAATAGCCTAGCATAGCAACAAAGCGATTAACCCTAACAAAGCGATTAGCACTACACCCTGACAAAAACATGTGTCACACTGTCGTATCATGCATGGCCAAACCCTCCTGATGATCCTACGTTATGCCATTCGAAAGCCAAGTAACTTAAACTGTCCAAACCCCCTTATTTATGAAAATCGCAACAATGGTAGTTTAGATGACCTTGCATGCACTGTTAGCATAGTGTTTGTGCATTCGCTACGGCAAAAATGGCAACAGTTACGATGTAAAGGCCAAAACAACGACAACGCGATGACAAAAAACACGAATAACCGAAACTGAGTCGCAAAATTGAAAATAGAAAACAAAAACAATAACAGAAGCACGAAAAAATAGGGGAGGCATAGCAGCCTACCGAGTCAACGGTGTGTCCTCCCGCATCGTAATGTGAGCTTTTTTCATGCACCCTAGGGTTTCCTTTACCTCCTCGACCTTTGCGAGTGCCAAGTGAGTGTGTTCTTTCTTTGGAGCCATTGTCCTACTTGCATACTTTTCCTCATTGCTATGCAAAAAATTGCCTTGCTCTCTATTAGCACAATCGCTCTACGCTCCGAAATCGCTTTGTGCTCCGAATGTGGGCTTTGCGCTCTTACAGTGAGAATGACAAGTTTACCAGGGTTTAATCCCTATTTATGTCATAATAGTGGAAAAGGAAAACTTGCCATTCTCTCTTTCCATTTAATGCAGGGTATACTGTGCAGTGTAGCATGCTCACCACAACATCGTAGCATTGTTGGCAATTAAAATGGACAGATCTAGGTGAAAGATCTTGGCACACTTCGAGCTAACTGTTTGCTTTCCCAAAAAAACAAAAATATATATTTTTAGTTACCAGTCCGAGAAGACCTTAAACTAGTAGTCTTAGTGTAGTGGCAACTTTAGAGGTCTGAAAAGACCTTAAACTAGCACACCTAGTGTATACTTCACTTCAGTTAACGGTCCAGAAAGACCTTAAACTAGAAATTTTAGCATAGTTACAACTCTAATGGTCTGAAAATACCTTAAACTAGCAGCCTTAGTGTAGCAGTGATTTTAGCGGTCTAGAAAGACTTTAAACTAGCATTCCTAGCGTAGCAGTTCGCTCTAGTTAATGGTCTGAAAAGACCTTAAACTAGCATCTTCGATCCATTACACGTTCATAGTCCGCAATGATCTTAAACTAGTAGTTTCACATTTTCGCATCGGCAATTTTGCATTTTTAGTAGTTTCACGTTCTCACATTGACAATTTTACTTTTTTTCTTTTACTAGTTCTGCATCTCCGTGCCTTAGCAGTCTGCCATGACTTTAAACTGGAAAATTTTAATCTTTATATCATACTTCACTAGTTACATCTCATCGTTGTTTTGCAAATTTGCATTATACATGATTACTACCAACAAGTGCCTCTTAACTAGGCTTTCATCTCATTTTGGTAGTGTTGGCACATTTTGGCCATTTCATGGAACAGTTGGACTATCTTATCAAAATTTGGAATATCTTGGTGTTGGTAAATTTTACCCATTTAATGGAGTAGGCTTTATGATTGAAAGGGGATTTCATTTATGGTTTGTTCTATACTGATTTAAGAGAGAGATGATCTACCCATCCAAAGATTTTTACATTGAATTTTTAAAACAATGTATGGTTGAAAATTTAGAAGTAAACATGTAGCTTTAAGGTTATGGGTTGATGGGTGTTTTGGAGAAGTTATTCATTGTTAAATAAAATGATGTTGAGACCTTCTTGGGATACAAAATTAAAGTACCAAGAAAACAAGGAATTATATTATTTACCTGAGAAAGCATTAGTGGAGAACATGATAAAAATTTAAAAAATGCAGAGAAAATTCCCTCCTATCTTAACATAGTTTCTTTACCCTGAAAAAAACAAATCCCAAATGCCAATATAAAATGTTGGTGGCCATTGTCAGCCTGGAAAAACATTATTTGGTCAAGTATAGGCCGTTCTCAGAACTTTTACTTATTTTTAAGCATTTTCTTTAGAAATTTTGTGACGGTATTTCACCTAAGTTCCTCAGAATTCATAGCAAACTCGAATTTGTTCTTGTAAGTTCCGGAAAATCCAAATAGCAGACATATCTGATCGCATTTTCTTAGCAAAATTGATCGAAGGTTTTAGTTCAATGACGCTGAGCATGCGTGTGCGAACCAAGGCCAGGGCCTTGCTCCGCAGCCACACGGGTAAAGGACAAGGTTGCAGCAGCAACGTGGTGATGAACATGGATAACGTAACATTGTGGGAAAAAATTACCTGAACCAAAGAAACTTTGGTATGTTCTTCCAGAATCACATGTTCAGCCACTCTGTTCACAGCGCAATAGAGGATTACCACGAATGATAATGGAAATGATAATCACTACTATCCACTATATTTTCGGTGGATCTGACATGATCTACGACCATGGAGGACGAATAACGAAGCCACGAGAGAATCGGGAATAAGCCTGAAAATGGTGAAATCTGCACAGAAAAATGCAAATTTCAGGATAACAATTGTGGATGGGAGGATCTTTGTGCAGACGTACAAAAAGGCATTTTAGACGCAGGATCTATTCAGCATTTGGGGCATGGCTCAGCTGCTGAAAATGTACCCTAGAGCTATTCCTGATGTGGATTTCATGTTCAATGCCAATGACAAACTTGTGCTCCTGCATCATATTGTTCCCAAGGAAAATCTTCCTCCTCCACTCTTCAGCAACTGAACACCACACAGCAACATTATCGGATGTAGTGGCAGAGCCTTCTTTCGCGGTGGTGGTTGATATACGGTTCTGGCTGATATTGACATAGGGCAAAATAATTTGAAACTGATTGCAAAAACTGGGCAGTTCCAGGCTTGGTGCCTTCACATTTGGAGGTGTTTTAAACAGTGCCAAGTAACCACCACCGTATTCAAATTTCTTTTTCCAACAAACGTCATTTTTCCAAGGAAGCCAGCAGCAGATTTTATGTGGATATAAAATGCATATGATTTAATTATATAACATTGGTTTATTTTAAAAACCATACAGCTGCCAACACCAACGTCTACACTAAGGTGGATGCCGAATTACTTTTTTACTACCGCCTATTCATGAAAATTACTAAGGCTTCAGTGGTTAATGATATTTAAAAACTTAAAATCCTAAATAACAATAACAATTGTATGAAGCTCTTATAGTATTGAAGATCTTAGATTTATTTTATTTTATTTTTATTATTATTATATGGGTTGTCACTTATAAAAGAAATATTTATAATATTTACACATGCCAATGTCAGCATGATTTTCTCCTAACTTTATGTATAAGTTACAACTTCCTAACTTGTTGGGCAAGTAAGATCTCCTAACTTGTTGGGCAAGTTATAACTTCCTTACTTAGGAGAGAAGATAGCTAAGATATTTTGGAATATCTAACTACATTTTGAACCCTATAAAATAGCTTGAGCGGTTAGAAGAAAAATATATCACACACTTGGGATCACACACTCTCAGGAAGAGCATTGTAACGAAGAAATTGTGAAAGATTGCTTGTAAGATGACTTGCTAAAGACAAAATTTTAGCCTTTTTGTTGTAGTCCTGTGAGTTGTGCTTATTATTTATTTTGTTTAAATTATTTAGCTAGTGGTTTACATAGTATCATGCTTGGAAAGTAATTTTGGGATTTTTAGATTGCTCTTATTGTTCTTGTTGCATGATAGAAAATTTCTATTCAAATTTTTTCATAGAAGAGCTTGTGTTTGAAAGCCTTAAGAGCATTTTAGTAGTAAATTTTATTATTGTGCAATGTATAAGAACCACTATTGAGATTGTTATAAGAGAGCCTCTGCATGTAGTCAAGCTGTTGAACGATTCAATAGTCAAGAGGGTTCAAATTTTTTTTGGTATTTTGATAGGACCAGAATAGCTTCTTTTATCTTTAAAATGAATCTCTGTGGTATTTCAATCAAAAATTGTCAAGTCTTTTGAAGGTTCTGTTGAATAAAATTGTTGACATCCATTATCTAGTTGAAATAGAGTTTGGTATGTGATAGTTACGCGGCAATTTTTGGATAGCATAATAGGATTGTCTTGAAGAAATTGCTTATTTGAGCCTTGGAAGTTTGAACAATTCATAGTTATTGAATTTGGGATAGCTTTATTGCAAAATTTTTACTCGTATCATTTTACCTTATTTAAGCATTTGAGATCTTTACACAAATCTGCTTTCTTTTTCTCTTCTGTCTATTTCCATTGAATCTTGCTCTATTTCTAGTTTTCTTGTGGAACTATCTCTTTCTCTGGGGAAAATTAGAAGTAGATTCGCAGAGTTGTGCTCAAATGTTTTTGTAAAAATTTATTTGTTACAAGTAGGTATTATAAGGACTACATAGACTAGGCAATTGAACAAAATAAGAACTCTCAACAACTCACAGTACTTGGCAAAGTTGGCTGAATCTCTTTAAGATAAGTCATTTGTAGTTTACCCATTAGGATTTCAAAATTACAATGATATTCCTAAGGTAGTTTACAAATATTTGCCTGAGCCTTTTATTCCTAGAAAAGCTTATTTAGTTGAAGAATATATTCACATGTTTGAGTTAGCTTTAGCTCATGCAAATATTCGACATCAAGATCAAGCTTGTAGGTTGTATGTAT
>MNCI01003323.1:46974-101903 GCA_015680685.1 Gnetum montanum | reverse complement strand
AAGATATTTTGGAATATCTAACTACCTTTTGAACCCTATAAAAAGGCTTCAGGGGTTAGAAGGAAAATATATCACACACTTGAGATCACACACTCTTGGGAAGAGCATTGTAAAGAAGAAATTGTGAAAGATTGCTTGTAAGATGACTTGCTAAAGACAACATTTTAGCCTCTTTGTTGTAGTCCTATGAGTTGTGCTTATTATTTATTTTGTTTAAATTGTTTAGCTAGTGGTTTACATAGTATCATGCTTGGCAAGTAATTTTGGGATTTTTAGATTGCTCTTATTGTTCTTGTTGCATGATAGAAAATTTCTATTAAAATTTTGCCATAGAAGAGCTTGTTTTTGAAAGCCTTAAGAGCATTTTAGTAGTGAATTTTATTATTGTGCAATGTATAAGAACCACTATTGAGATTGTTGTAAGAGAGCCTCTGCATGTAGTCAAGCCGTTGAACAATTCAATAGTCAAGAGGGTTCAGAAAATCTTTGGTATTTTGATAGGACCAGAATAGCTTCTTTTATCTTTAAAGTGAATCTTTGTGGTATTTCAATCATAAATTGTCAAGTATTTTGAAGGTTCTATTGAATACAATTATTGACATCCATTATCTAGCTGAAATAGAGTCTGGTACGTGATAGTTACGCAGCAATTTTTGGGTAGCATAGTAGGATTGTCTTGAAGAAATTGCTTATTTGAGCCTTGGAAGTTTGAACAATTTGTAGTTATTGAATTTGGGATAGCTTTATTATGAAGTGTTTACTCGTATCAATTTACCTTGTTTAAGCATTTGAGATCTTTACACAAATCTGTTTTCTTTTTCTCTTCTGTCTATTTCCATTGAATCTTGCTCTATTTCTAGTTTTCTTGTGGAACTATCTCTTTCTCTGGGGAAAATTAGAAGTAGATTCGTAGAGTTGTGGTTAAATGTTTTTGCAAAACTTTATTTGTTACAAGTAGGTATTATAAGGACCACATAGACTAGGCAATTGAACAAAATAAGAACTCTCAACAACTCACAGTACTTGGCAAAGTTGGCTGAATCTCTTTAAGATAAGTCATTTGTAGTTTACACACAACACAACCATTTCATTTTTCACAACCGCACACCGCAACAACACACACACATACTCACATTAACCACTGAGTCTATTTGGAGGTATCTGGGCCTTGGTGTTGCCAAAAGACCAACAAGCACCTAAATCCTGTTTGAGGACACTCATTGGTGGTTACATCCCAAATGGTCGCCAATAGGTAGGTTGAGCAAAAACTGGAAATCCATCGCGATCTCTCCATGCCTTTAGCTTTAGTAGGTCCACATGGTAAGCTTGCAAGAAAATTGAACCTAGACCTGATCAACTAGGAATCAACCACAAATAACACCATAGCGTCCTTAGAAACATTCCCAGACTGGCCCGAGCATCTAGTCCAAACCCTAGATTTAGATGCTAGGGATGTAACTGAGGGTCCTCTTGTCGAGATGCCTATGACCATGTCCAAGGAGGAAGTAAAAATGTTAAAACTTAGCTCCCTCCTAGATGTGCAGACGCACAAAGATGTAGCCGAAATCCTACAAGACAACATTAAAGTCTTCGCATGGTCATACAGTAACATGTGGAGTTTAGATCCGAGGCTGATACAACACAACATCGTCCTAGACCCACACATGAAGGCAATCAAGCAAAATACTTGTAAGGTTAAACCAGAGATTGCACTAGCCATAAGAGATGAAATCACCAAGCTATACCAAGCTGGTTTCATCCGTGCAATTGATTACTCAGAATGGGTGTCCAACATCGTTGTGGTTTCTAAGAAAACGGGAGGAATACAAATCTGTATAGAATTCCGGGATCTAAACAAGGAAACGATCAGAGATAATTTTCCACTTCCAAGAATCAATCAATCATTGACACTATGGCTGGTCATGATCTTCTATCCTTCATGGATGGTTTCTCTGGCTATAACCAAATTCGCATTAACCTAGAGCATCAGCTAACAACAACCTTCATGACCCCATGGGGTACCTTTTGCTACACCATGATGCCTTTTGGACTCAAGAACGATGAAGTTGCCTACCAGTGAGCCATGATTTACATCTTCAGTGACTACATCCTAGAAACACTAAACGACTACGTGGATGATATAGCAGTCAAATCCAAAGAAGCCACTGATCACCCACGCGATCTAGGGGTAGTCCTCAAGTGTTGTCAAATGCATGATTTGCATCTTAACCCTAAGAAGTGTGTCTTTGGGGTGAAAATCGAATGGATGTTATGGTTTTTAGTATCAAAGGATGGGATACGGGTGGACCCTGACAAAGTTAAGGCCATCATCAACCTGGCACCTCCTACGAACCTTAAGGAATTGCAAGGTTTGCAAGGTAGGGTATAGTTCATCTGAAGGTTTATAGCAAAGTTAACTGACAAGTTACACCCCATGCAACATCTTCTAAAGAAAGGGGTTAACTTTGAATGGACAACTCAATGTCAACAAGCCTTCGATGACTTGAAGAAAGAGCTTTTGCACTTCCCAACTGTGCACCCGCCACAAAGAGATAGGCCTTTCTTCATCTACCTTGCCACCTCCGACACATCTATCACAGCACTATTATGTCAGAAACAAGATGATGGATCTGAGATACCAGTGTATTATCTGAGTCATGCATTAATAGTGTATGAGGTGAAGTACAACAAAGTAGAGAGGAATTTCCTCACCTTAGTATTTGTGTTAAAGAAGTAGAGGCATTACCTATTCCGTAGTACAATTAACATTATTTGCAAAAATAGCATACTTCAAGCTATCACTAACAACCTATATGAAAGCAGTAGGATAGCTCAATGGAAAGCAATAACTATGAAATTCAATTTGCACTATGTGATCCAGTTGTTGACTAAGGGTCAAGCCATAGCGACACAACTTATAGCCTCACCCGTCGACGACCAGGAAACCATAGATCCCGAATTCCCAGACGAGCATGTTAGCACTATCAACGCTGTCCCATCGCACCTGGAAGCTACTTTACACTTCGACGATGCCTCGACCCCGTGAGAAGGTAGTGCAACTACCGTCATTACGTTCCCCTCTGGGGAAATGCACCCGTTTGCTTATTTTTTTGCGTTCCCCTACACCAACAACGTGGCAAAGTACGAGGGGCTACTTAGAGGCCTCTCAGCTACCCAAACACTATGCATACAACACCTGGCGATTCGCAGTGATTCACAACTAGTTGTGAATTAAATCACCAAGGTCTATGCTTGTAAAGCTATGCATCTGCAAACCTATTATGACCTAGCAAAAATCCTGCTCAAACAGTTTGCAACTATGGATGTGCAACACATGCCATGCAACAAGAACACCGTAGCAGATGCCTTAGCCACCCTTGCACTAAATATTCCACCACACTTGTTTGCAAGTCTGCCAACTTCGATTGTCGAATGCACTGAGCCTATCACTTAGGCGGGGCACGTGGCCTCTATCAGTGCTACTGATACCCAGGAGTGATACGCTAACATTAAAGCCTACCTGCAACATGGCGAACCCCCAAGCAGACTAACATCTACCCAGAGATATGCGATCCTCAAGCATGCTCAGTAATATACACTCATGGGAAATGACACCTTGTGCAGACGTTCCTATGATGGGATATTGCTAGCATGCGTGGGTGAGGATCAAGCATGGAAGGTGATTAATAAAGTACATGAGGGACTGTGTGGTGGACACATAGCACCTAGGGCTATGACTGCGAAAATCAGATGCCTAGGGTACTAATGGCCCCATATGGAGTGTGATTGCCTGTTAAAGGTCAAGACGTGTAACACGTGCTAGAGATATGCAAACCTCATACACATTTCACCTACAGAGCTGCACCCAACGCAGATCACGTGGCCTTTCTAGTGATGGGGACTAGACCTCATAGGACCTATCATGTCCAAGTCCTCTGTAGGGCATAGCGTCATCATCATCACCACTGAGTATTTTACTAAGTGGGTGGAAGCTATCCCCCTAAGAAAGATGACATCTCAATAGGTTTTCCACTTCATCTTGGATAACATCGTGATAAGGTATGGGCTTTCAATGACTATTCTAACCAACAATGGGCCACAATTCAGTAGTACAAAAACCCGAACCTTCTATAGCAATTTGGGCATCAAGAAATCATTCTCCTCCCTGTATTACCCACGAGCAAATGGGCAGGCGGAGGCTACAAATAAGTCCAACATCAACTTGCTAAAGAGGATTCTTAACAACAATAAGAGGTAGTGGCATAAGCAAATCCTCTATGTTCTATGGGCCTATAGGATGACATGCAGGACCGCGACAAGTAAGACTCCTTACAATCTTATTTATGGATCTGAAGCTGTGTTGCCTCTTGAGTTGTAGGTACCGTCACTTCTGATGTCATGAGTGAAGCCTAGAACAATGAGTTGAGAATTATCGACTTCAACTCAATAGAGGAGGAGCACGGACAAATGCTAAGCTGTATAGAGTGCTACCAGAGTAAGCAATGACAAAAACACCATGCAGACCCGCATCAACAACTAATATAAAAGGGAGACCTCATCCTCAAGGTTGTCTATGAGCATGTGAGAAAATTCTTAGCTAACTAGGAAAGCCCATACATGGTCACTAAAGCCTTTGGGAATGCAGCATTCAAGCTGGTAGACATGGACGGAAATGAGTGCACAAACCCAATGAATCACTCGTACCTCAAGCCGTACTACATCTAAGCACACGGAGCAGACAAGCAAAAGTCTGCTATGACATAAAACTGGCAAAGGTGAGCAAATTTCTGCTACGATGTTAAACTGGCACAGCTTCACCAATGTCTGCTATGATGTAAAACTGGCACAGATCGTCCGCTACGACGTAAAACTGGCAACAAACATCTACTACAACGTAAAACTAGCACAGTTAGTCCATGATGACTATAAACTGGCATAGCTAGTCTGCTATGACTATAAACTGGCATAGCACGTCCACTATGATGTTAAATTGGCACATACGGTCTACTGGGACCTTAAAACAGCACATGGTTTACCAGGACCTTAAACTAGGTTTGTGGCACATCTCCAGCATGCATTTGCACCAAGTACACCTCAAGCGAGCATGCACAATGCCGATGTGGGGTGGGCCATTGTAGTTCTAGAATGCAGTTCACGACGCAATAAGAACACAATCTGGAACATATGCAACACCGCCACTCCTGGCATCTTGCTGATCCCCTGGAGATGTTGTATGACATCTCACTAACCCCCTAGACCTATCGTCATCATGGTCCATCACCTTGATGGTAGTTCCTCGGTCAGTGCCTGCTACTGGATTTTTGGTAGTAGTGTGGCCCAGCCACAATATTATTACCCTCCAACTCCCTGCTAGCATCTAGGCTTAAGAGATGTTTAGCTACATGGTAGCTGATCCCATAGCTAAATTGAGAATGCATGCCTTAGGCAGGGATTCCAGAGCATCCACACTCATAGCAACTCCTTGCTCCTTTGACGCTAGCTCCTCCATGCTAATGCTGCCAAGGTCACTGCTGGCCTTCCTACTTTGGACACCATGCACCAACAAATGTTTCCAAGAGCTTCAACAATGTCTGTAGCAAGCAAGACCTTTGCCCTTGTTTTTCATCATGGCTATTTCTTCTGGTTTTCTCTCTATTGTGTTTGTAGGGTGTGTTCCAAAGAGGCATCGGTCGAAGGTGCATCTCGCCACAATAGCAAATGCTACAGCATTGCGAAGTAATTTTCTTGACTAGCTTGGCTACTTCAGAGTGCATATCCTATCCTGCCTTCTAAGCTTCTTCCCTTTACCCTACTTCTTGCATCTACAATTCCTACTTGTTCCTCTCTTTTACAAGCTTTTTCCAACACCTGTTAAGCCCTCCTATTTTCTCAACTGCAAAGTCCATGACATGCGTAACATAGCTCCCTGCATGGGAAGCATCTGTAGGTAGGCTAAAAGCCCCCACGTGGATGTAACACAACTCATCTGGGGAAAGAAATGCTTGTCCTGCAACAAGGTTGTTCGCAAAATGTAAAAGGAAAAATAGCAAAAGGCAAAATTGTAAGAGAGCAAAAACTCACATGCCTAAAGCAAATGGCACGTAAGCCATTTCACAATCACCCTCCTCAAATGTTTCAACAAGAAGTCGAAGCTTAGCAAAAATAAAGATGAAAACGCGAACAACACCCTCATGAGCACTCTGATGAGGAACTCTGGTAAGCCTCATCTTTATCATTTTCTTGAACCTCCTTCCTCTCTGTTTAGCCCTTTCCCCCCCCCCCCCTGGCAAAAAACCAATGCAACACTCTCAAGCACAGCTAAGCGACGTCTTGACAATCAACGCACAACAATGTTAGCATTTTATCTTCTGTGGTGTTTCATATTCTTTATCGATGTCTCTTGAGCCCATCCTACAGACATCAACAAAGAGGGGCCAATGAAACATCTCAAATCTTCAAGGCATCCTTGCTTCACTGGGTCTTTGTAATGCAGGTGGCATCATGACACTTCGGCAAGAAGTGGATGTTTTGAGTTTAAGCTGTACAGTTTGGTAAATTTTCTAGCTGGATAATTCATCCAGCTGATAGCCTGCATAGAAACGATGTGGAGAGTTGTCGACGGTGCTCAGAATACATAAAATAGTTTCGTAGGTTTTCTAGTCAAGGAGTTTGCTACGCTACGCCACGCTATATAGCGTAGCAGGCTTCAGGAGATAGTTGTTCAAACAGTCAACCATAAATTGTTGCAAGACAAGATGCTATGCTACGCAGTGTAGCATAGCGTAGTGAGAGTAAGATAGGAAGGCTCAGCTTACTTAGTGATTTCAAATGCACTGAGTTAGCACCTCTAGCCTTTGAAAACAGTTGCTTCACTCGACCCCAAATTCTTCAGCAATGGCTCCTTCACCAGAAAGTGGCAAACTTAGCAAAAAAAAGTAGGTTATGTTGGTTGCTATGCTATGTTATGCTACATAGCGTAGCATAGCATAGAAACTCTACTAGAATAATGAAAGGCATCTCAAAAGGCAGGATCAGCAAGTTCACAAGTTTCATAGCGCAAAAGACAAGGTTTTGCATATTGTCAATATTTTTGCGACTAAGGCTAGCAAATATGCAATAAATAGTCAACACACTTCAAAGGTTTCTAGCACATGTAGCAGGATGCAACATAAGTTTTTACTTCAAACTGATGGCCACGCTATGCTACGTTGCATAGTGTAGCATGGACTAGCAAGTTGCTACGCTACGCCCACATGCTACGCTACAAAGCATGGCATGGCATAGTAGATAGTTACACCACATCAATGCACTTCACCTAATTGCATCATTGGCACACGTCTCCAAGCTCTGATGGCATAATTACAGCATGGCAGGTTTGCAATTACAGCATGGCAGGCTCGTCCAATGGTCACACATGTCCAATGGTCATGCACGTCTAGGCAGCACAGATAAGTCAATACGGGCCCAGGACACGTGGTGTCCAAACTACATCTTTTGCGTGCCCTTGGCATCATAAATACCCTAATGAGCGATGCTCAAAAGGTTATTTTTTGGGTGGGTCAGATGGCTGGCGGGTAAATTGGTTAGCAAGCAAGCAAAAAGTTAGCATTGTATTCCTAAGAATTGTAAACAGTTAACACTCTCGTTTGGCATTTTGTTCTGCTCTTTCCTGCTATCCTCATAGCATTTTGCATTGTTCACTCTCAAGTCCGCATTTAAGTATATAGTTGTCTTACTCTAAACGTCTTGGTTACTCTTGGGATCCCTGTGCCCCTCAGCACTGTGTAACCAATTGTATCCACCTTGATAGAGTTAAGTCACATTCTTGAAGCGGTGCATTTTTCTAACTACATTCTACTTTGTTTTCTTGCTTATCATTGCATTTTACATCATTTTCTGTCCCTTTTACATTTAAAGATTATTCTATGTTGCAAGTCTTGTTTTCAATTTATCCATTTGCAAAAGGCTATATTAACACTGACTAAGTCCCTGTCTGATTGACCAGATCATTTAGGGTGCCCCGTTTCCATTTTATTCAGCACAACCCTCGCGTGGATCCGAAGTTAAGACTGTCATGACAGAAGACCTCTCGGTGTTTTCCAGCCACCAACGATTTTGGTCACTACAGGATGGTCATATAATTAGCTAAACATGTATTCAAAATTGACAATTTTAAGCCAAAACCTTGGCCATTGACACTAGACACCTCAAGAATCCAAGAACTTGGTTGATTTAACACTAGAACCAATCAAAAGCCAAAACCCAAGTGCACCCATGCTGAGGAGGGCCAAAGCCATGGTAACTAGTGTGGCTCTAGCGTGGTTGAAGTTTTTGACTAGTTTTACCCACACACCAATGCTCAAAATGACATAGAGCTAGACTATGAAAGCCTAGAACCTTAAAAATTTTCAACCAACTATGATTTGATTTTATGTTAACCATAGAAATCTCAAATCTAACTTATCCATGTTGACTAGCATGGATCTAGGGGATAAATTTTCAAAATCCATTTTTGGTTGTAAATTTTGACTTCAATATGACTGGTTTCAACCCTTGAACCTTGCCAAAGCCTCTAGAGACTTCCAAACCCTAGAAATTAGATGGAAAATGGTAAAAAATCATCATACCCCCTCATCCCTACTAGAACTATGCTAGCCAATGTAGTCTAGGGGGTATAATCATTCCAAGACTTAAACAACCCTCAACATTGACAATTACAAGTCTAAACATTGACCATAAATAATAGTCACCCTGGGAGCTTGAAATCTTTGTTAATTTACCTCTAAAACTCACCAAGAACCAAAAATCAAGTGTAACTATGCCGAAGGATTCTAGAGCCATGTTGGCCAACATGGCTGTAGCATAGTTGGATTTCCAAAGAGGTTTTACAAGCATAACCTCCTCCAAATGGCCTTAATACTTAACTGTGGTAGCATACAACCTCAAAACCCCCAAATACACTATCCACCATGGCTCTAGGGGTAAGGTCCCAAGATCCATTTTTGGTTGCATAATTTGACTTCATAATCACTAGTTCCAACCCTCATGATCTTGTGCTACCCTAGGATGTTAATAGAACATTAATTTCAACCTTGGGATATCATAAACTCAATTTTTTTCATGCATCCACACTTGGGCCATGTTGCTTAGCGTAGTCCTAGAATAGGTGGTAGTTTCAAGTTGTATTTATGGCTTCCAAAGGATCAAATTGACATCAAAATTAATAAATATTCATCCTTGATTCACTACAATGATCATGCAAGCCATTAGGACCCTAAATTTGATCATAATAAACTCAAAGAATCACATTTTCACACTATCCATCTTGGGGCTCATCCCACCCATGCTAGCTAGTGTGGATGCATAGAATAGCCTCATTTTTTACCTCGGATAGCCTCAAAACAACCTCCTTAAGCACCCAAACTCACCTGTCAATCTTGTAGCCTTCTACTATGGCCCACTAAGGCCTAAAACTAGAAAAATCTAACTCTGATTTACTAGTATTGACCATCTTTTATCACATGTTTTCCACCTTGACTTATTTGGCCTTGTTACATGGTGTTTTGACTTATTTTGACCTTGTTAAGCATTGTTGGCCTTTATTGATTGATGATTTGGTGTTATTTGGTTTAATTTATATCATTTTAGCATCATTTGGTCTTTATCCCATCAAATTTTTCTATCACTTATCCCATTTGACCTTGATTAACATGAATTAACATCATTCCATGTTGTTTCACCTTGGTATGATCTTGATTGACCTCGTTCTATGCCATTTAATAGGGTTTTCCATCATTTGACTTCATTTAATTTATTTCATACTAGTTAGCCTTTGGTTTATCTTATTTGGTTGGCCTTCTCTTTTATGACCCTAGTTGACTAGGATTGGCCTTGTTTGACATAATTTTATGGGGCTTGACCATCATTTGGTCATCACTTGATCATAGTTGATCATCATTTAGCCCTTGTTTAGTCTCATTTCATGCTCTTTAGCCTTCAATGCATCTTATATATCTTAAATCCCTTTACATGGCCTCTATTGACCATGTTTTTCTCTTAAACTACATCGTTGAATGGAGTGTGACCATCATTTGGCCTTCACGTGACCTTGTTTGTCCTTCGTTTCATCTCATTTGTTTCACCTACCTCTTGTAATCTTAGCGACCTTGTTTAAACCTTGTTTAGCCATCGATGCAATGTGTTTTGGCTTACCCATGCATTATTATTGAAGTATTTTACATTATTTTGGCATTATTTACTCATTTCATCATCCAAGTGTCACTTAATGTGCTTATGGTTGATATGCAGGATTAGAGTATGGACACTTGGAAGAAAATTAGTTGCTTATGATGTATCAAGTATGGGTTTAGAACTAATCCCAAGAAGCATGTCTTTAGTATTAAAACTAGTAATATTCTTAGCTTTGTAGCATCTAAATCAAGAATATGTGTTGATCTTGATAAGGTTAATGTCATAGCCAACTTGGTAGCACCAACTAATCTTAAGGAGCTTTGGGGAGTACAAGGTAGATTACAATTTATTTGTAGGTTCATTGCCAAGCTTAGAGATAAGTTATAATTCATTCAATAGTTGCTCAAGAAAGCAGTTCACTATGAGTGGATGGCTCAATGCTAAGAAGCATTTGAAGACCATAAGCAAAAGTTGGCACAATTATCCATGGTCTATTCCCTACAAAAGGATAAACCTTTTTATATATACCTTGCTATCTCTAATATATCTATGGCCTCTTTAATCCATCAAAAATGAGATATGGAGTGTAATTACATATATACTACCTAAGTCATGCATTGATTGCCTATCAGAGCCTATACACCGAAGTAAAGAAGTATTTCCTAGCTCTAGTCTTCTCATTGAAGAAGTGGAGACACTACCTCTTTAGGAGCCAAGTGAACACATTTGCAAAGGTAACATACTTAGAGCCATTAAAAAATCACATAAATTTTCATGTTATAGGTGTTGGCAACCGTTTGGGACGCGACCGCCAACGAGTGTCCTCGAACAGGATTTAGGTGCTTACTGGTCTCTGGCAACACCAAGGCCCAGATACCTATAAATAGAATCAGTAGTTAATGTGAGTATGTGTGTGTTGTATTGCAGTGTGTGGTTGTGAAAAATGAAATGATTGTGTTGTGTGTAAACTACAAATGACTTATCAATAAGAGATTCAGCCAACTTTGCCAAGTACTGTGAGTTGTCGAGAGTCCTTATTTTGTTCAATTTCCTAGTCTACTCGATCCTTATAATACCTACTTGTAACAAATAAAATTTTGTAAAAAAATTTGAGCACAACTCCGTGAATCTACTTCTAATTTTCCCCAGAGAAATAAATGGTTCCATAAGAAAACTAGAAATAGAGCAAGATTCAATGGAAATAGAAAGGAAAGAAAGTAGATTTGTGTTAAGACCTCAAATATTTAAACAAGGTAAAATGATACGAGTAAACACTTTGTAATAAAGCTATCCCAAATTCAATAACTATGAATTGTTCAAACTTCCAAGGCTCAAATAAGCAATTTCTTCAAGACAATCCTACTATGCTACCAAAAAATTGCTGCATAAACTATCACGTACAAGACTCCATTTTGGCTAGATAATGGATGTCAAAAATTGCATTCAAAAAAACCTTCAAAAGACTTGATAATTTATGATTGAAATACCACGGAGATTCAATTTAAAGATAAAAATAAGCTATTCTGGTCACATCAAAATACCAAAGATTTTCTGAACCCTCTTGACTATTGAATCGTTCAACGGCATGACTACAAGTAGAGGCTCTCTTACAACGATCTCAATAGCAGTTCTTATACATTGCACAATAACCAAATTCACTACTAAAATGCTCGTAAGGCTTCCAAACACAAGCGCTTCTATGGAAAAATTTTAGTAGAAATTTTCAATTATGCAACAAGAACAATAAGAGCAATCTAAAAATCCCAAAATTACTTGCCAAGGATGATACTATCTAAACCACTAGCTAAACAATTTAAACAAAATAAAAATAAAAACATAACTCACAGGACTATGACAAAGAGGCTGAAATCTTTTCTTTAGCAAGCCATCTTACAAGCAATCTTTCACAATGTCTTTTACAAATGCTCTTCCCAAGAGCCAAAGTGTGTCTCCAAGTGAGAGCTCCAAGTGTTGTCCAGTGTCCCCAAGTGTGTGTTCAAGTGTGTGATCCAAAAATGAGACTCCCTTATTCTTACCTCTAAAGCCTTTTTATAGGGTTCAAAAGGTAGTTACATATTTTAAAATATCTTAGCTAACTTCTCTCCCAAGTAACTTGCCCAACAAGTTAGGAAGTATTACTTGCCCAACAAGTTAGGAAGTTGGGAAGTTAGGAGAAAATCATGCTAACATTAGCATGTGTCTTTACACATTTTAAAAATTAAAAATTAAAGCTAAGGTCTTCATACTGTTGGAGCTTTATTTAATTGTTATTATATATATTTATATATATATATTGTTAAATATTTTAACCACCGATGCTTTCGTAAAGTTATAAACAAGTGGTAGTAATAAGATAATTTTACATACACCTTGGTGTAAATGTGGGTGAAAGCGGCATATGGTCTTTAGAGTCAATGGCTAAAAATAAATCTTCTTCATCTTCCCTGTACTAGTAAATTGCATGGATAATCAGTAACAGTTCCAAGAACAGCGGGCATAATTGGCTGGTTCATTTTCCTTTTTCTTATCTCTGCAAAAAACTTGTAAGAACTGAAACATGCTCTAACCTGTTCCCGGTGCTGACTCTTGCAATTGCGGTTTGCTGGATACAGCCATGTTGTCAGAGTTAACATACAACACCAACCCTGACCTCTTTTTGTTTCTGTAACCCGTCTCATACCGATATCTCGAATCTAAATTTCTTGCTTGCCGTATATAAAATATGTCTGTTATGGAAATATCCAAGAAAGCAGAAAACAAGAATGGATCAATAACGCGGGCCTTTCTGGTGGTTACTGGTGCAATGACCGCCATTTTCAAACAAGGTGCGTAGGCACATCATTTTCGGGATAGTGCATAGTGGCGTCATCAGATTGGCCCCTACGTGCGGATCCAAGACCCAGGCGGGTGGCTCCACATGGCAGAAGTCACGCTGCTTGAGCAAGGCGTGATCGAAGAAGCCAGTGCATCCGCCATTGGCCATTATGCTGTATATGTGGCCCCCGATTATCATATCACCCTCGCGTATTATGCAAGTGTCTTTTGTAAATAGCATTAGTTTAAACCACCTACTCAGTGTGTCGATGAAATGGTCTTGTTGGCATAGATTGTTGCAGAAGGACAAGAGTGTGATTCTGGTTTCAGTCGGAAGGAAATACTGGTTTTGGTTGCGACTGGTGCTCCTGTATCATTTTAGATTTTAGTATCCAAGTCAGAATGCAGCAAAGATGGATACAACTCTGCGTTCATTTTCCTTTCGTGAGAATTTTCCCTTATTTCGTTTGCTTGAACTGGGCAAGGCCGAGCGATATGTGGTTAAGTACAACATCAATGTTCTGACATACACGGCCACCGTAGCACCAAATTTACGAATAGCAGCTCTAGCGGCAGCACCTCAAAACCATGCACATACCCCTTCTCTATGGATTTCAAAAAATAGATGTTCAGTAAACACAAATTTTTGAGATACGGATTGTAGTCTTTCTACCGTCATTAATAAAAATAAATTTCAGTAAGAAACTTCAACTTTGGAATGGGTTTCCTACACTCCCCTGACGATTTTTCTGTTTGAATTAAATTCGCTACCATCTTGTCTGCAAATCTAATTTATGGTATCCATTATTATGTTCTTGAAATCTACTGAGAAATAATGTTGGATTTTGCTTTCTTTTTTATGCAGTTCGCTGGTGAAGCCGGACGGACTTAGAATGATCAGTGGCAGAACTGCCATTTGTCGTATCAGTCCTATTCCAAGAATAAGCAACGCTAAGTATTTCATTGCTGGTCATTTCTTTCCACTTTGAATTTGAGTCAGGTCCATTTGCTCCGAAGTCACCTGCTCTATGAACGAAGTCATCCTGCATTATTTTCCTTACTCAAACCCTCGGTCCTACACAAAGAAATCGATCGCTCTCTTCTTGCTTGCTCGGGTGAATAATATAATTCTTGTTTGCTAAAGGGATAATTTGGCACTTTAATTTCATATCCCAAGAAGGCCTCAACAGCATTTTATTTAACAGAGAATAGCTCCAAAACACTCATCAACCCATAACTTTTAAGCTATATGTTTTACTTTTAAATTCTCAAACACTTGTTATTCCAATTTTAGATATGGTAGTCCAACTATTCCATGAAATGGCCAAATGTGCCAACAATAGGCAATTTTAATCATGTAGCCTTCACCCCATGAAATTAGAGGTAAAACTTCATTGTAAATATGAAGATTGTAATCCATAAGGGGAAATTTCACATATTCCATACTTCTGGGGTTGCAAAATACCCCATAAGTGCTCAAAACCTTATTCCCCAAGTGAAAAAGGTGACCTAGTATCTATATTTGGGCTTGGGGGGTCAAAATTACCTTTTGGAATGCCAAAAATAGCAATTTGATGGGTTTTATGGGGGTATACACTTTTCTACATTGGAAACATCTACAGGGAGGTAAATCTCACCTACCTTTAGTGTAAAGGGATGAGGGTTTCCCCTTCAGCATTGAAACTTCTCCCCCACCCCCACCCCCTAGTATGAAGACTACATGCATAGCTTTGAAACCTTCCCCCCTCAACATGGAAGTTTTCCCCAGTGTGGAGGCTCCACCTCTAGTGTGAAAATTTCATGTCCCTAGTGTGGAAGCCACAAAAGCTAGATTTCAACACTCTATGCACTCCACTATTGACTAGCCACTTTAGCAAGGATGGCAGAAGGCTTAATGTGAAAGATTCATCTCTAGTGTAGAAGGTGTGTTCCTATTACTATTTATAGTAAATGGAATAGCCATATGGGGAAGGCACATACTATATATGGTAATCTCAAATTTGGACACCCATCTCACCTATATGAGGTGAAAATTTGTAGAAAAATTATAGCCAATTTGTAGCCAAACTACAGTCAAATTACAACCATTTTCAATACCATTCATGATCTAAAATCTATAAAAACTAGTCCAAAATACCATTTATAGGTTCCATGATTTTTCACAACTGAGTAATTTTTGGTTCTCACAATTTTTCACAATTCCACACTTGGGGCATTTTTAAGCACTTAAGACCTATGTTTGCATTCTCTTAGCATGAAAACATTATAGCTTTGAGGCTTGTGAACTTTTGGTGTCAACGTTGCATTTCTGGGACTCCTAAACCCTAGTGTTGAGCAATTTAGCAGCCAAATTTCTCACTTTTCTCACCCCCAGCAATAACCCAAATTGTAGATCTACAGTTTGTAGTAAAGGGGATTCAAAAATATCAGAGTGGCTAAGAATTTGGAGTGTGAAGTAGATTACAGCAACTTTAATGGGCTCTAAATTCTTGCCCTAGTGAACCCCCTTCTACTCTCTCAAGGGTAACACTTGTACACATCCTTGAACTCATTCTTTATTTCTTTAAATAAATTTTCAAAATTTTAGTTTGTGTAATACATTTTTCTTTTGATTTCCAGATCTTTAATTTTCACTATTTGCATCATTCGTTTTGCATTTTGTAAGTCCCTAGATGATTTGCCAGATAGTTCAGGGTACCTCAAATCTCATTTTTTTTGGAGGCTTTGGGAATTTAGGGTTGAGGCTATTATGTCCAATCCATCAATTTTCTAGTGATTGAGTTTTTTAATCATAACAATTTTCTTAGAACTAGAAAGATGGCCTTTGCCTCATTTCTATGATGATATCTATCTTCCCCATAGTCAACATTGCAAGTTGAAAGCCTTTTTCTAATTTTTGTAGCCAAAAAATTTCAAATCAATGCTGCCCCTTCCCCCTCTATGACCAAAACTGCAATGTAGAAGTTACAAGAAGTTGGGTGGTGACTTTTCACAATAGTTGCTATTAATTTGTTAGCCCAAAGGTAGTGTTGAAACCTTTCCCCTCCTTTTTCTTTCTTGCTACTAATTTTTTCTAGTTTCTAAAGTGGGTGGTGCAACCCTTCCAAAAACCATCAAACTTTTGGAAGTTAGCTTCACCCCATCTTTCATAGTTGAGAAAATTGATNATCCCCATCAACATTGTATTAGAAGGTGTAAGATTTTCATCATCTCATCCCCCTTCTTTTCTCCCTACCATACCTAGTGTAGAGGTAGTTGGGAGGCCAACGTGGGTGAGGCTTATTACTATCTTTCATAGCTTTTTATTTTTTGTAAAGGGGTAAATCTAGCTAACCCCCACTTTATAATTATAGAAAGTGCTACATTTTAAGCTATTTTTTCCCTCTAATCATTTTTAAATTTTACTTATTGGGATTTACTTCTATTTTTCCTATTTTAAGCCATTTTCAACAATATAGCCATGTCTCTCCCACAATTGACCAAGTTGTCTTATAACTACACTCACAATGGGTTAGATCAACAACACATGAGCGTTTATGACCAAAAAGACCTTAGCATTATAGAATGTAGGAAATCTCTTAGACTCAGAAGACAAATTTTTGGTTTTGTAGTAATAAATGAAGATCATTATAACTTCATTTACACTAAGATCTAGGTTGGCATGCTAATCCCATGAGTGGAAGCAAAGCCTAAGAGGGAATTTGAGCTCATCCATTATGATGGAAAGGAGTATATTTCCTCCCCCCATGACCAAATACCCCTTAATGACATCTACTCTAGTTTCTTAGCCCTTCTCATTAAGGTTGATGAGGACAATTAGAAAGCTACCTTCAAGGGGAAACTAGAGGAGGACAATGAATTCGAGATGGAGCCTACACTAAAAAACCTTAGGGAAATTTCTTAACAAAGGATCCCTAAGGCCATGGTGCCCACCTCTACCTCCTTTGTCTCTTCCTCTAGATACATCCCACCACCTTTATCCCATCATACCCTACCATGTTTAGGCCTATGCCAGCCATTGCTCCACACTAAGCACAATCAATGTTGCAACCGACCACCTTTCACTTCTCCATGCCGCTTACTACCTAACCTAGGTTAGTTTGAGCAATGATTATGGTAGCTACTACTATTAGCTCATGGACTAGCCATGTGGGACCCACCATGGGACCCCCTTCATCCCATTTGTGCCTCAAGTACCAGCACAAACATCCTTCTTAGTGTTTGGCCCACAAGCTATGACCATACTGCCACCACTCCCTTCTGTCCTACAATCCATAGCAAGGCCACAAGTTTTACAACAAATACCATGATCATATGATCAAGCTTCATAGCCAACAGGGCCATCATAAGACCTAGATCAAGCCTTCCAGATCCAAGACCTGATGGAGGAGTTGAAGAGGCTTAAAGTCTCTACTTTACAAACTGTCAAGGTTATGGACTTTTACTAGGATGATCCCATAATTTTAGTGGTTCCACCCTTGATACTTCCTCTTGGTGTCCCTATTCCCCAATTTAGCAAATATAACAAAGAGGGTGATCCTAATTCTCATGTTATTACCTTTTGATCCAAGTTCTTACTCTTGCAACCATGACCTCATACCATCATGAGGATTTTCCCTATGTCCTTGAAAGGGAAAGAACTTGATTGGTATTGCACACTACCTAGAGGATCCATATCCTACTTAGAGGACTTGATAGCTTAGTATGTTAACCACTTTAAGTATAACTTAAATCCTAACACCATGCTTGACTAGCTCATGAAGGTCAAGTAGGGATCCCTAGAACCTGAATAGAAGTACATCCCATGGTGGAGTGGACCGTTGAATGAAATACCAGAACCCATCACCAAGTCCCAACTTTTAGCCATATTCAAGGATGTGGTAAATGACTTTATCAAGTTCAAGCTCTACTACCTTGACCTACAATCCCTCAGCCAACCATTTTCTCAAACTAAGAATATAGAGGATGTTGCAAAGGCTAGTCATGATCTGGCCTATGCAGCAAATAAAAATCAACATACACAGAGAGACAAAGAGAAGAACATACAAAACAACATGACCATAGCAACTATGACTAAGAAGGAAAAGCTCACAAACCAAGGGCCAAGAGCTAACCCACCTAAGGTACCCTCTAATGACTATAATGACCAACAATCAACCTTTAGAGAGATTGCATCGACAGTAATCAAAACCAACTTCGAAAGAAAGAATAATTTTAAGTACATTGCCTTACCTCTAAAGGCATCCAAGTTGCTAGACCAATTGCTTAAGAGTGGATGCATGCAATACAAATAGATGACTAAAGCCACTCAAAGGAAACACAAGCAACTATGCGAAATTGCCAAGGACCTCACTTGAGCAACAAAGGATGATCCACAATGGCCTAGGTACTTCAAACTAGATTTCTTCTACCATTATCACTAATTGATAGGTCATGACATAGACTTCTGCCTTATGCTAAAGGATGACCTGCAAAGGATGATAGATAGGGGGAGTTGGGCTTAGATGATTTCAATCTAGTTTAGCCACAAAATTAGTTGATGCAGGTTTACAAATATCCATTGAATGCTAATGATAACCCTTATGTTATTTTAACATTCAACATTGATGAATACTAGAGACCTTGAAGAGAACCATTTGTGATCTGAGTACCCTTTATGATGAAATGGCTTCTTTAGCTTCTAGTAGCTTAAGATCCCTCTTTTTCATAAGAGTACCATAATGAGTGCCTCTAAGGAATCCTTTTATCATTAGGGTACCCCACCCTAACACAACCCAACTAACTGTAGGCCAACCAACTACATACTGACCCTCTATGGTGCCTAATGCTACTACCTCTTCCTCACAACCAATAATTGATAACTAGAAGGCCTCAACCAAGTAAAGGAAGAAGCATAATAAAGATCCAAACAACAAGGGTGATAAGTAGATAGAGGCATGAAAGGAAGTGGGTCCATCAAAGCCCACTTCCATATCAACTATACCCATGATCTCCTTTACCCAACTTGCTCCAACCAACAATCCACAGGAGGATACTAAAACTCATAATTTAAAGAATGATAAAAATCCCCAACAACCATAAGTTAAAGCTAAAGTTTGCATTCTGGGGAAAATGAAGGAAGTAAAGCACAACTAGGGTGACAAGCCCATGACCAATGATAAAAACTTCCTCAGTGCGATGAACTAAGTTAGGTATCCCCTTAAGTAGAAGAATACAATCCTAAGTTTGTAGCACCTAATCATGACTTCCACCATACATCGTGAGGCTCTAGTTAAATTGTTGACTTCCATCCTTGTTAGTGAGGACATCCCCACTAACGAGGAATCCATCCATGTAATGATGTTTCCTTCCTCACCAAGGAAGGAGAAATCAACACCAGCAGTATTTCATGATAGCGAAATCAAAGTTAATCCCAAAAATGGTGAAGTAACTAGGGCTCCTTTATTCATAACCGTATGTGTAGGGCAGTTTAAAGTACATTGAGTGCATGCTGATGATGAAGCTACAACTAACATCATCCCATGCACCATTATTGAACACTTGGGCCTAACTAAGTAGATATAGCCTACATCAATAGCTACCCTCAAGTCTTTTCATGAATCTAGGGTTGTGGTCAAGGGGTCCATCTCCTTTGATTTCATGGTAGAGGAGTAATTCCCCATAATCAGCAATTTCTTAGTGGTGAAGGAGACATCATGATTCAACCTTATCCTGAGGAGACCATGGCTAGCTCAATTATGGGTCATGTCATCATCCATCCATTAAGAAATTCATCTTCCTTATGAGGGAGGTAAAATCATCATTCATGATGATAACGCAGTTTCCTTAGTTGTCAACAATGTGAACACAGAGCAAGAATCTGAAGAGGAACTTCATGAAGAAGCTCCTAACTGTGAATTCTATCAATCCAAAAGAGAGAAACAACCCAACAATGAGCAAGTGGATGTGTTATGGGATGAACTCCCTTTCAACATCATCAGTGAAAGTGATGGTGAGTACAAACTTGTACAAAGTAGACCTTACTCATTCCCTAATCTTTCAAATATTAGGAAGAATCTGCATAAGTGAAGTGCACATTAACCTTTCCATCCCATGCCCTTATAACTAGATGCACCGATAGCCATGTAGCCTAATTTTTTATACTTTTTTTATGTACTTTGTTTTACTCTTTATGCATGTAGTCTAAGTTTCTAATTTCATTTGCATTTTTACTTATTTATATTCTTTTTCTTTACTTTTACTCATGTTATAAACATCAAAAAAGCCTTAAAAACTTTAAAACATAAAATCACCAAAAAAATAAGTTTCTTTTTCATCACAACCTATTATGACCTTAAACTAGCATCATAATGCACTAAGACCTTAAATTGGCAACATGGCCTACCATGGCCTTAAACTAGCAAAATAATATAACCTATGCTTGCAATGGCCTAAAACTAGAAAATGTCTCTTTTATTATGTTCTTGTTTAGAATATTATCACATTGATTAGCCATTTAATTCTATAATAAAAATCATCAACATAATCATTTACAACGCTTAATAAAACAATATATATAGTAAAAAATGTGGCCATAACATACATAGCCATGGCCACACTATATGGAAAAAATTTCATAATAATAATAAAAGCCATCTATAACATAGTCTTGGCTAATAATAGCCATTAATAGTAAAACAAAAATATATAGCCAACATGCTAGACTAGGATGATGGAGGCTACTAAAGGATGTTTGGAGGAGGAAGTGGTGGATCATTCCCACCCTCACCACTGGGGCTAGCAATGTCTCCTAAGGCCTGAAATATAATAAAACATAGCCAGTTAGTGACCAATAGCCAAAACCATAACTTAAAACAAAAACTAAAATATGAAATCCATCTAACCTATGGGGATTCCAACTCCATAACTTCTAGGGGTAGATGTGGAAGGCCTTCCTCCAAAAAATGGAGGATTAAGTCCTTTGTCATGTTGACCCAGTCAACATCCCCAAGATCAACATTGAAAAGGATGCTAGTCTTATCTACCATGGTCCAAGTAAGTGGCTCTAGACCATAATAGCCATAGAAGTCTCACCTATAGAAATTGTAATCTAAAGAGTAAGGAATTGCTCCACCATGAAAGTACTCTAAAAAAGCTGATAAGCACTCTCCACTTGGATCCCCTAGATGAATATCTTTCTCTTGCATCATTCAATTGACTCCTTCTTGAGCCACTTGAGGTAGGCCCCATGATCCACCTTGTACTATTTCTTGTGGGCCTTTTTTTTCCTACCCCACTCTAGGACCCAAGTGTAGTGATCTTTCCAATCCTCAACCTTTTAGAAAATGAGGTCCATCTACATTTATTATTCCACCATCTCCCATAAACCCACTACTTTTTCCCAAATGGTATGCTAGTAGCAAGCCCACATGATTTGTTTAGTTTGTAATTTTCCTAAGGTAGCCACTTGGGCTTCCACAAATGCCTTATGGTCTTGAAGATCTTTAATCATCTCCTCTTTTCATTGAGTCTTCTCCCTTAAAGTCATAACTTCCTCTCATAGGAATTCATTGGACCTCTCTAGCTCCCATGAAGTTTTTGCACATGACATTGCTAGATTAGTAGTAGTCTCTTAGAACTTTAAGGATACACTAGATACATCAAAGGAAAACTTTAGTAAGGAGTCAATCTCCATGTCTCAACTAGGATCCCACTTCATAGAAGACAATTCATAACCAAAAATATAATCATAAACATAGTGCAACCATAACACAAACATAGCCTATAGCATAGCCAAACAACTAAAGCATAGAAAGCAAAGTTCTTACCTATCTCAGTTGCAACCTATTGCAACTGGTCGATAATGCCCTTAGCCATCTTGTGCATGAACTCCACTTTTTATGTGGCCTCTACCCATGGAGATGTTTCAGGAATGGGCTCATGAATTTTTTTCAAGGCTACACTCCACCTCTAGATAAATTTCTGTGTTGGCTCTAATGGCACCTGTTTAATCTGAATCAAGCTATCCAACGTGGCTTCAGGCTTTATATTGTACTTGAAATGGGTAACAAACTAGTGCAACAAGTCCTCTAGAGAATATATCGAGCTGCGAGGTAAAGCTCGGTACCAGTCTAAGGCCTTTCCTGTTAAGGACATAGCAAACACATGCAGAATTACATGTGGCCATGCCTGGAGCAACAGATATTCTGTTCGAAACATTACTAGGTGAGCGTTTAGATCTCCCTCTCCATTGTACTTAGTTAGCTAGGGTAATGAAACTCCCTTTGGCAAGGTTAACGATGGAACTGAGGGGTCAATTGGATCATCTTAATAGAAGTCCAGTACCTTGAATTCCTTGGTGTTTACAGTTTTGAGATATTTTAATTCTTTTTCTAACAAGTGCATCATTTTTTTATGTCTACCCACTCTTGGGAAGTAGGCAGACTAGTGGGTTGAGTTGGTGGTGGTTGATAATGATTCGATTGTTGCTTCGTTTGTGGAAAGAGAGATTGTTGGACTATCGTTTGTTGTGGTGGAACAACATTCAGGGCTAAGACTATGGGGTGTGGTATGCTATAGTGAGTAGACAAGTTTTGTTGAACAGCTAGTGGAACCCACTGCCCAACGATAGGTTGTGAAGTGACACCCTGAACTTGTTGGGTTTAAGTAATCAATGGTGCTCCATGGATTTGCACTTGAGGTATGTAATGGGTGGACGTGGAAGCTAGTCGATCCCAATTACTTGAGTTTGAAAGGTCGATCCTGCATTAGTTTGGGGAGGAGATTGTTGGGATTGTATTTGCAGAGGTATGATGGAAGTGGACGTGTCAAATTGAATGTTGAGCTTGGAGAAGATGGGAATGGAGGTGGGTACTTCCTATAGAGAAGCTGGTGGTGGAAGTGTAGTCTCTTCCAAGAAGGGTTGGAACAACGGGTTTGTATGGGCATGGGGACCAACGGTATGGTATGAATCCCCATGTTCAGCTTGGGTTGTGAAGTCATCTTCCTCATCTCCACCCTGAGGCTCTATTGGAGGTGGTTGTAAGGCTTGAATCCTTACCATGAGAAGATGGGATATGAGTCTATGATGATGTTCAGAAAGAGGGATTATATCGAATGCTGAGGGGATAAACTCATGACCTCCTTTGTAAATAAGTTCATAGTCTCTCTTTGCTTCCCTCTCTACATAATCGATAGGCAAGTTGGCTTGGATCTTGACACAGATGAAGTTATACTATTCGGGTGTAAGAGTTGCATAGGTAGGGTCTTTGCCCTGTGGCCTGAGTGACTAGCATGTAGGGCCTTGGAGTTTATCTATTCAATAATAGTTATGGGTTCTGTAGCAATCACAAGGTTTGAGGTTTCAATCCCAAAGTCAGAGATTAGCAGTGTCACTAGGTTAATTCGTGAGTAAACTGGGCTAGACAAGTTGAACATGAATGACAACACCGGTAAGCTAAGAGTGTGAGCGAATGACAGCGTGAGCTGACAGGCAGCATGAGCTGATAGCATGAGCTGACAAGCATGAGGTATCAGGGAATAGAGTGAGTAAGTCAAGCTAAACTTGCGTAAGCTAGCTTGACACACTGGGCAAGTGGTGGGAGAAGCTTAATGTGAACGGTCAGTGGTGGTGGTGGAACGTTACTTGGCAGACTGTCAACAAAACAGCATGTGTACACTATTTTAAGTTCTAATGGTGGAGTTGCAGAGCTTAAAATGCTCATTGTAAGAGTTTCCCAGGTTTATAATTTCGATTAACATAAGAATTTTTGTAGCAGGCCCTCCTTCTAGCACCAATTTACTATACTGACCTAAATTGTTAGCGCAAGGCTAGAAGGGAAAAAACACTGAAAGATCATTGGGCAGACACAGCTAACCCTACCTTCGCCTGAGGGCAAGCTAGAAAAGTAAACGAAGGCAAAGTGCCTTAGATGATCTACACGCAAATCAACCAAGGACTTCCCCAAGCATAAACTATGGCTTGTGCTAGGGGTATTGTAACTAATGATGTACAAAACATGAACAAAAATGTATGAATTGCAGAACAGTATTGCGAACAAAACGTAAACTGAATGTAAAACAAAGTAAACAAAATAATGGTTGGAAAAATGAATTATATTTTATTGCTTAGAAAGGATGTGCACTGGTCAAAGCGTAGCTGCACGTGTGGATGGCAAGTCAAGCACCAAGCCTCGGGGTGATGTCCTGTGTTTCAGAAGTGCTTGGATACTAGGAGTCAAGTGTGACCAAGCACCCAAGGATTGCTAGTCTAAGTTTCCTAAGCCATAAACCTTCATCATTTCCAATCCCATTTATGTGAATTGATAGGGTATTTATAGGGTTTGTCTAGATTCAAACGTGGAATTCATGGATGGAATCAACAACTGAGAGATGAGAGGAAAATAGATCATGTGACATGTGCCCGATGGACAACTATATGTGAGTTGGACATGCGTGGGTAAGCTATGCTCTCGACCAGGTGCATTGTATCTTATAGTGTGTGTTACCTTAGTCAAGCTAGCTTATGCTCATGGAATCACATATAAGTCAAAACTTAAGAGCCTGACAAGCTCACAAATGATGAAAATTTACAATGAAATGATAATGATAACAAGAGAAATTGACTCTGGCTCACTTGAAACTTCTGGGTCTCTAAATTGACTGCTACAGGATGTCGATCTGAGTGGCTCTGTGGCTATTTGAGGTTTCTTTGCCTGACTAGAACTTCCAGTGTGAGTTGATTTTATCTTGGCATGTCCTCAGCATGCTCACACCACACTCACACTGCATTCATGCTACACTCACGCTGTCAGCATGACCTCAACGTGAGTGAGCTAGACTGACATATTTTCCACCAAATTTTGATTTTTGAAGCCTGTTTCTTGAGTGCAACTATTGTCTAACTGTGTGGTTGACCTTAAGAGTGATCTAAAATTTAAAGTGACTTGTTTTGAGCCACTTTTGGCAGCTCACGCTAGACTCACGCTGCTAGCATGAGCGTAGCGTGACCGCAACGTGAGCTATAAGAACTTGCAACTTTGGACTTAAAATCTGGCATTCTGGAGGCTGAAATCTGAAGTTGTCAATAATGAACCCTAAGGATGACTTACACCTTGGAAATTGGATCATTCTGACTCAGTTTTGGGGCTTTCAGAGTTGGTCATGCTGTACTCACGCTGCCAACGTGACCTCAGCATGACCACAATGTGAGTGAGAAATTTTTCACTTTTTGACTTGAAATTTAAATCCTTGAATGCTGAAACTTTGAACTAGGCACAATAGTAACCCTTGAGAATGCCTTGCACCCTCAAACTAAGCCACCTTTGACTTGATTCTAACGTCGTTTCGAGTTGCTCACATTGAGGGCAAGCTAGCTTGAAAACGTGAGTTCCATGTCTTAGTCAAATTTTGCCTCCCGAATGCTCAAAAGGGCTTGAGTAGTTCTTGTTTCAAAGTGTTAGGCTAAAATTAGTGGTGTTTCATTGGCCCCTCTTTGTTGACATCTAGAGAAATTCACCCAAGAGGCANNNNCATTTTCAAAAGTACATGGGATTGAGGGGATGTAGTTCAAGATGAGAGGGGATTGGTTGTAACCAGGGGAAGCCAGGAGTTGATCAAGGGTTATAATTGCTGTTGGGATTGTAGGAGAGGAAATGCTCTCACATGAACAAGCTATATCTTTGTCCTTGTCAATAGCCAATTTTTAGTAGACTCGGAGCCGAGACATAAGAGGTATGTTATTTGGAGAAACAATACTCTTATAGAGTGTTTATGAGGCCCATTGTAAACAGCTAAAGCCACGCGATGATGTGTGATATGATCTCTTTGAGATACGAGTGTAACTATTTTCCAAGACAATTTCCTTCTCGCCTGGGGCTTGTATGACAATAGCCAATAGTCTTTGGTTTATGGTGTCAACGAGGTTATGAAGACCTTTTCCATGAATTTTCTCTTTGACCTTTTTGTTCTTTTTCTTTTTGTTTATTTCTTTTTTTCTTTTATTTTTGCTTTGTTTTTTTTTCTTGTTCTCTTTGGTCTTTTTGAAAGAGCTTGCTTTTTGTGCTATGCTCGTGTTCGAGCGCTTGCATTTTGTGTCATGCATCATATACTGTGTTTTGTGTTGCAACTGCTTAGAGAGTCATAGTGTACAACAGTGTATCAAGGGCTTTGAGGTGAGTAAATTACAATGTATCTAGGGGATGTAATTGAATAGGATAATGGGGCATGATGGGGAAATAGGGGATGTATCAAGAGTTAGGAATATACTTATGAATGGATTGATTAACCAAGTTACGTGCATCAGGAAGAATGTGATACCTTGTCATCACGATGAAATGCATCTATGCATGAATTCCTTAGGCGTGTCATCCTGCAAACACAACTCGAAGAAGACAAGAAAAACACAAATGAATCAGTTAACTAAGCACTTTAAACAAGGAGATGGAGCCACCGTGTGCAATTTTCAAAGCAGACAGAATCATGAACAGCATCAACCTCATTAAGGCCCATGAGACAAATTATGTAGCAAGTTTTTGTGGAATAGGTACAGCCAACTGTAGCAACATATCTTTTCAAGTATTGCCTGGTCATCGATGATGTCTCTAGTTTATAGACTTAGCAGACTATTATGGGTTAGTTTCACATCATAACCCTTTGGACGGTGCTAGTTTAGTGTCGTAGCAGACAGTACACTACTAGTTTATAGTCATAGTAGACTATGAAGAGGCAAACCAGTTTATAGTCTTAGTGGATCTTGGGTGCTAGTTTTATGTCATGGGAGACAAATGTGGCAATTTAGCGTCATACTAGACAAAGCTCTATGGTGTTGGTTTATTGTCATCACTCCAGGACATTCTGTGGTATTAGTTTTAAGTCATGATGCCAGGACTGTTCTATGGTATTAGTTTTAAGTCATGATGCTAGGACTTTTCTGTGGTATCAGTTTTAAGTCATGATGCCAGGATTGTTTTGTGCCTCATGTTCATTAGACATAGTACCGTTTCAGGTACAAGTGATTCGTAGGATTAGCGAACTCGTTCCCATCCATGTCAGCAAGTTTGAATGCTCTGTTATTGTACACCTTGGTGACCAAATAAGGCCCTTCCCAGTTAGCTGAGAACTTATCTAGGTGTTCATGGATGGCTTTAAGGACTACATCTCCTTTCTTAATCGGGCGTTTATGCAAATCATGTTTGTTTCGTTGTCACTATTGTTTCTGGTACCACTCGATTTGTTTAAGTGTTCACACATGTTCTTCCTCCACCAAATCAAGGTCAACAATGCGTAGTTCATTATTTTGCCTTTCATCAAGGAGGCTCGAGAGAGCTATCCACAACAAGGGAACCTGTAACTATAAAGGTAAAATAGCTTCAAATCCATACACAAGATTATATGGAGTTTTACTTGTAGATGTTCGATGTGTCATTCTGTATGCCCACAGTGTGTAGACTAATTATTCATGCCATCATTTCTTGCTCTGATTTAGCATCTTTTTGAGCATCATGATGACAGTTTTGTTTATAGCTTCTGCTTGACCATTGCTATGTGGTTAGTAAGGTGATGAAAATGCATGTTTAATACCGAGGCTTTCATAGAAGCTTTTATTATCTGCATTGTTAAACTATGGCCCATTATCAGTAACGATGGTCATCGGAATACCAAAATGGATCATGATATTTTCTATTATGAAAGTGCAAATATGTTTTAAAGTGTTCCTAAGGAGAATAGCTTCTACCTATTTTGTGAAGTATTCAGTTGCAGTGATAATAAAGCTATGTCCCACAGAGGATGATGGCATTATCGGTCTGATTAAGTCTAATCCCCATTTTTGAAATGGTCATGTGATTTGTGTTGTGTGCAATTTGTTAAGTGGCACATGTATTAGGTTACTATGCCTTCAGCAAATATCACATGTTCTGACCTTGGAGATGCAATCGTACTCCATGTGTGGCCAGTAGTAGCCTAAACGCCTAATCATTGTTGTAATTACTTTAGGTACTATGTGCCCTCCACAAAGTCCTTCATGGACGTGTTCTACAATGGTTTGACTGTCAATGCTACTAACACACATCAACAGAATGCCTTCGTAGGATTTGCAACATAAGGTGTCTCCTATTAACGCATATTGTCGGGAGCATTTTCACACTACGTCCTTTTGAGCATTTGTCAAATATTGTGGAGGTTCGCCTCATAGAAGGTACTCTTTTATGTCATCATACCATTCTATTGTGTGTGTTGTGCTAACGGATGCTATAGGCATTTCGTCAAGAGTGTTAATTATAGGTTCGGCACAACTTTCTATAGAGCAAGGCAACGCATGGAACATTTCGGGTGTCATGTTTAAGGCTAATGTAGCAAGTGCATCAGTGATGGTGTTTTCGCTTCTAGGGACATGCTGTATGTTAACTTCTACTAATCGTCTTAACAGATGCTTGGTCAAATCATAATACGATTGCAAATGGAGAGCCTTACATGCGTAAACCTTAGTGACTTGATTAATGACTAGTTGTGAATCACCTCAAACTATAAGACATGTGATTCTTGAAGTCAATGCTACTTGAAGACCTCTAAGAAGACCTTTGTATTCTGCCATGTTGTTGGTACAAGGAAATGTCAATCAGTAGGTGAAGGGTTGGATTTGTCTAGAGGGGTATGTTAAAATGGCTGAAACACTTCCTCCTTGGAAGGTTGAAGCTCCATCGAAATAGAGGATTACCTCATAGTTGTCAAGTACAATGTCTATACTATTAACAATCTCATCAAGGAACTCAGGGCTAACCATTACTTGATCATGCGTTGGCGAGATGGCTAATTGTGTGACTATTGCTTGACCTTTTGTGGAAGATTGAGTAACATAGTGTAGGTCAAACTCTGCGATCATCGCTTTCCACCTAGCTATCCTACTTGACTCATGGATGTTGTTAGTGATGGCACAAAGTACATTATCCTTGCAAATGATGTAAACTTGATTGTAGAAGAGATAATGCCGCCATTTCTTCAAGGTGAGAAAGAGGGCAAGGCATGATTTCTCTACATCGTTGTATCATTTTTCATAGGTAATTAATGTGTGGCTTAGGTAATATATAGGGATCTCGGCTCCATCTTTACGTTTTTGACAAAGCATCGATGCAATGGAAGCATCAGAAGTTGCAAGGTAGATATAAAATGGTTTATCACCTTATGCGGGATAAACGGTCGGTAGTTGAGTCAGTTCCTACTTTATGTTCTTGAATGCTTCCTAACATTGTTGGGTCCATTGGAAATGCACATTTTTTCATAATAAGTTCTACATAGGTCTCAACTTATCTATCAACATTTCGATAAAGCGTCTAATGAATTGCAGCCTACCTTGAAGGCCACGTAATTCTATAAGGTTCTTTGGTGGTTGCATGTTAGTTATTGCCTTAACCTTATCAGGGTCTACCTGTATTCCTATTTTAGAGACTACGAAACCAAGCATTTTTTCCATTTTGACACCAAAGACACATTTCTTTGGATTGAGTCTAAGGTCATATTTGAGACAATGTTTAAGCACTAGGTCTAGATATTTTGCATGTTGTTCGATTGTTTTAGATTTAACCACGATATTGTCAATGTAATCATTGAGAAAACTGAGCATGTAATCACTAAATATATATGTCATTACTCATTGATATGTAGCTCCTAAATTTTTAAGGACAAATGGCATCATAATATAACAAAAGGTACCCCAAGGTGTCATAAAAGTTATTCTAATTTGATGTTCTGGATTGATTCTTATTTGGTTGTATCCTCAAAATCCATCTATAAAGGATAATAGTGCATGCCCAGCAGTTGTGTTAATAAGTTGATCAATGCTGGGTAACAGGTAGTCATCCTTTATAGTGGTTGTGTTAAGGTCACGTAAGTCGATGCATATGCGTATACTACCATTCTTCTTAGGGACTACAACAATGTTTGATACCCAATCGGAATAATCAATAGCCTGAATGAAACTGGCTTAGTAGAGCTTTGTATTTCAGCACAGATTGCCAAAGCCACCTTAGGTCTAAGCTTACATGCCTTTTGTTTTACTGGTTTAATTTTTTCATCGAGAATGATGCTGTGTTGGATGATTCAAGGGTCTAATCCTTACATGTCGGTATATGAGTAATTTTTTTATGTTGTGTTTTAGTACTTGAGTGATGTCATCAACAAGTTGTGAGTCCAGCAGGGTGCTTAGTTTCAATGTTCTAGTTTTACCATTGAATGTAGTAATGGGGATTTCAACTAGAGGATCTTCAATGATATAATCAGCTTCTAGATCCAAATTCTTAGTTACATTTTTAGGCCAGTCTGACGTTTCTTGAGTGGAGGCTATTAAATTAGTATAAGTGGATGGGTCTAGATCCAAGGATTCTAGATTGATTTCTCTTTTTAAGTCCCTATATGATCCACTGAGAGACAATGTTGAAAGGATATTCTTGGTGGTGAAACACCACAAAATTTCAGGTCTCGACATCGCAACTGCAAATATGGCTAAGTGCTATGTGTTGTTACGTGCTACTATGGTGCATAGTGTAGCACCTTGCTATGTTGCGTAGCATAGCATAGCGTAGCACCCTGCTACAATACGTTACATAGCACCTTGCTACAGTACCTTGCTACAGTGCATAGCATAGCACCTTGCTATGGTACCCTACTACAGTGCATAGTGTAGCACCTTGCTACAATACCCTACTACAATGCATAGCTTAGCAACTTGCTACAGTACCCTACTACAATGCATAGCATAGAAACACACTATAGCACTTTGCTACAGTGCATAGTGTAGCACCTTGCTACAGTACCTTGCTACAATGCATAACGTAGCGCTATAGTGTCCCACCCACCGCACTGCCACGTGGCACCTAATCTACATTTTGGGCTAACCCTATCCCTATAAATACCTCTGCAACCCCTTTTTTTTAAAGAGGGGAGAAGAGGAGGAGGCTTCCATTTTTCTTCACTAGCAAGGCATTTGGCATTTTACATCTTAGCGCTTAGCTCCATGGGTGAATGAGACCCAGAGAACACCACACCGATAGAGAGTCATAACTACATCGCACAATACACTATGACTACCAACCCAGGAGACATAGTTTATCACAGTGAGCACCAGATTTCATAGCCCGATACCATCGAGGCTGTGACTTCACTCTTATTGTGCCTATTGTACACTTTGTATACCTGTACCCCTTTTCGGGGCAGTGCATCTTTCTATTCAAACTCTCTTTCTATCTGATTACAACATTTATTTTTTGGCATTATTAAGCATTAGATCGTGTTCACTATCCCATTACGCATTTTAGCACGTTTCTACTATTGTGCACATTACGTTTTCTTTTATTGTTTGAAAAAAGATTATTGTACACCCATTAAGTCCCTGTCTGATCAAATAGACTGTTCAGGGCACCCTGAATCCATTTTCTCCAGCACGGCCCTCGTGCGGATTCAAGGTTAGGCTGTGCACTTGAAGACCTCTCGATGTTTCTAGCGACCGACGTTTTCTATCGCAACAAGTGGCCATGTGCTTACTCATACCAATTTAAAACAAGAGTGAAGTAAGAAACACCCCCTTGGCGAAAGAGTTACTAAATGTAAATGAACATAGGGTAATCAAACTTTGTACTGAAAAAATTGGGAGACGCAGCAGTATTCATGGCAGTCTTAGGCCATACTAGGCCAGATGGTAGTTTAAGGCCATACTGGGTTGCATGACAGCTTAAGGCCATACTGGGCTAGATAATATTCATGTTGTCTTGTCATTTAGACTGAGTGCATAAAGCATTTTTTATTTTTAAATTTTGTGTGGATGATAAGTTTATGAGACCTTAGAATTTTATGAATTTTTCAAATGTTTATATATGTATGTATATATTTTTTTGTTGATTTTAACTGTTCATCCCTTCCTTTGTATAATAATAATTTTTTCAGCCTCATCTCCAGACGCTAGAATAATGAGGAATACCAGGCCAACATAAAATAAAGATGACATGAATGAAAACAAAATTTGGACATGGTAAATTTAAATAAATAAAATAAGAGAAAATAAAATAGAATGTCTTGGGTTTAAAAGGGGGGTTTTGAAGTGAAGGAAGGGGATTTTGTGCTAGCGTGAGTTCTTAGACTACAGCGTGAGCTACAGCATCAGCATTAGCGTGAGCAAGGCAACTATGAAGGACAAGGGTAGAGGGAAGGCAAGCCAAGACAAAGGGAAGAGGTAGGAAAATCTAGCATTTGTGGAGGAGAGTGAAGAGCTTATCCAACATCTCCTCCAAGCCAAGATTCCAACATGGGATGGGACCCTACACAAGTAGATTTTTTTTCCCTTACTTTTCTCTAGCATTTTGTGGATAGCATTACCTAGGATAGAATTTCATGGCCACAATTTTGGGGTTGTTTCGGGGTTTATTTGGGATTTGTGGCTCATTATTCTTAATTTGTGTGGCATCAACATGAGTGCCTAGGGCATGTGTGCAGGGCGTGAGTGCAAGTTTGGGGCAAGCGCGTTGTGAGTTGGGGTTTTCAAGCTTTTGGGGCTTCCTGGGCCATAGGGTTTTTTGGCTTTCTTGGGCATCTTGGTTTCCTAGCAACGTGAATGCCAGGAGAAGGGAAAGGTAGCATGAGTGCAAGGGAAGGCTGGTTTTCCTTTTGCTCATAGCGTGAGCCGCATTATCGGGAAGATTTCCAACATCAATTTTTTTCTTTTCTTGTGGCAACTTGAACACAAATTTCTCTAGGTAGCGTGAGTTGCCGGTTCCCAGCGTGTGGCTGAACAAGCCCCAGCATGAGTGGCTGAACAGGCCCTAGCATGAGCATGAGTTTGGAACGTTAGCGTGAGTGGCGTTACAGGGGAGAAGAGGATTTTTCAGTGTGATCACCAAGGTCTCGGGTAACATGAGAACAGGATCTTTAAGGTAGTGTGAGTGTGAGTTACAGAGTTCCTAGTCTAGAATGTGAGTTGCTAAGAATAGACCCCAACATGAGTTGTTGGGAACAAGCCCCAACGTGAGTATGGACTTGAAAGATCAGCATGAGTTGGGCCATGAAGGCCCGCATGAGTTGGGCCATGAAGGCCAGCATGAGTTGGGCCACGAAGGCCAACGTGATTTTTCCCAACATGCATTGTGGAAGGGGTTACCTCCAACGTGAGTATCCAGACTCCCCTTTGCTAAGGCACAAAAATGTAAAGTTTGTGCCAAAATGTTTGTTATTTGCTGATCTTTATGTTTATATCGTTTATTATTTTCCTAAGACTGATGATTTAAATGTTGTCTTAGTGAGTGTTCATGTTCTATACTTGTGTATGGATTTACCGCATGGATTTACTGTGAAATCGATTTCAATGTACCCCAATGAGCATTAGATACACTACATAGATATTGGTATCCTTGTCTCATGGGGTGAAGCTATGCATTTGAAGTATTTTTTTATGTGATTTTTGGTTTATGTGTTTTTTCCCTATTGTTAGCACTTAGATTCTTCACTTACCTAACATTCTGACTATATGCAAGGGACCTAAATCTTCTCTTCTCATGGTTGAGCTTGTTGGCGTACTTGCTTGGTTTGGCCCCTTTGAACCGGACACACCTCCCTATGACATGCGCATCAGGCCCCATGTGATATGGTTCTACCCCGGTGTTAGTTCATTTTTTTCATTCATCCTACAAAATTTTAGTGTGGTTATATGGTCTCACGTGAGTGAACAGTTGGCTCGTGATATCATCCAGACCGTGCTGCCTAGGTCTACACAAGGCATGCTTGTCTTTATCACTGATATCGATGAGGGACTTTTTAAGGTTCGGGGAGGCCCTGTTGAGGGTCCTACATCTACTCATCCCTTGACTCGTGTGTGGGAGCTGCCTACTTGTGTTCATTACAATAGCAGCAACACACTTTTCTTAGCCTTCCGTGTGCATACTCTATTCCAGAATCCACCTGGCACAGTATATAGAGTGGACAGGTATGCTCCTTTGCACCTTACTTTACTTTTTGATTCCTTTTTAAATTTTATGTCATCATCTTAATGTAAATGTTGTTTTCCTATGCAGGCCCCGCTTTGATGAACATGGGATGCACGATGATGATGGTGGGCTTACCTTAGCATGTACAGTGCTAGAGACATTATGGCGGGCCCCATTCTTCATGCCGCAGTACTGGACTAGACAAAGGTGGCTATTGTTGACTACCATAGGTAGTTTTTAAGAGCCTTTGAGTGCTGCCAAGTTTGTGGTTGGTTACATGAGGATTGGTCTTCTGATGGGACAATTTTCCCTCAAAGAATTGATTCTGCACCTATCCTGTCTACACCATTTACTGATGGTAAATGACCACACTCTAGACTCCATTTTCTTTTTTGTTGCATCATCGTGTACTATGTTTTTTTAACTCTTTGCTCTATGTTTTCTTTTTACAGTAGCCATCCCCACCAAAGAAGTTACCATTATAATAGGGAGTACCGAGGCCACCCTTTTTATGAAATATGGGAAGGTAGAGCAGTCTCAACAATGGTTGCAGAAGAGAGCTTCTGATTTGACCATCAGCCATCTTACTCGGGCAGGTCTAATGGACTTGTTCACAGCTTTGACTCCTAGTATTCCGGTCACTGAGATGATCACTATTGTTGATTCTTTCAATGATGATGCTTCCCATTTTAGCACGTGGGTTCGAGTCAAGGTATCTTTCCACCTAACCTTTAAATTCATTTTTGATCTTTTTGGTGTACCCATGAATGGTGCTAGGGTGACTATAGATAAAGCAACTAAAGAGGGCCAGGTCATAAGAGAGCTTGAGCAGTGGTTAGGTGTGTCTCAGGGCCCTAAGGATTTTTCCATGCGAGATGATACCCGATCAATGGAGATGAACTTCTTGTATCCTCTCTTCCGAGCACAGGCATTCCCCAAATCTCTTTCTCAAGGAAGAAACCTTGGGATCGAGTCTATGTGTGTCATGCATGCAATTTTAGAGACAAGCATGTGCTACAACTGGGCACAATTTCTTGTATCTAGTTTTTGTGGGGAGATTGTCAAGTTACATTCAAACATTCATGCTAAATCCCATTTTACATTTGCTTTCTTTGCAGGGTACCTATGTAGTTTTGCTGAGTTCCTAGTAGTTTATGATGATAACTGCTATATTTTGAGGGATCATTCACAACTGTCTCGTCCTTGGATTCGCCATTTGTTTAGAACCACTAGATCCCAGGACCCACTGGAAGACATTGAGGAATCAGTATCACTTACTAGTGGAGGTGCAGCCAGCCGTTCCCATCATTCCCATGATAGCTTGGGATTGTAACCACCTAGGCTATGCACATCTGTTAAAAGGGCTGAATGTTTGATTGGTGAGACTGTTGGGAAGTCCAAGACAAAGGTGAAGAGGAATAAACACCCAAGGGAGCCTGCTCTAGATGTGATGCCACCAAGAGCAAAGAAGATTCAATTTGTACTACCAATGGAGGATAAGCATTTTTATTGTTATATATTTATTATTATTATTTCTTTTTTTTTCTTTTGGCTTATACATTATATATAATATGTTATATTAACTCTAAGATTCTAGAATTATCATAGGAAGGTCCTAAGAGAGAGAGAGAGGCTTTGGCCTCGATGGTTGATCCTGAAGTGGTTGTCACAGGGCCAGAGGAAGCAACGAAGGAAAGAGAAGAAACGATCGAAGAACCTCCCACCTTTCAAGAGGAAGATGTGACAAACATCATGGGGATGAAGCTTGCGGAAGCTTTGGATGCACTTAGGCACTCTAGTGATGAAAGAGGTTTCTTCAATGGCTTCTTCGATGGATCTTTGCAACTTGGTGATCTGCCCAAGCTAAACAGTAAAGGGCTTTTTGGTATGTTCCTTTTAGTTTAATCCATGTTTTTGTACCCCTTAATTTTCATGTGTTTTTCTTGATTATCTTGATTATTTCTAGCATCAAAAGTAGATGCTGAGATTTCTGAGGCACATACATCTCAAGCAAAGCTGTCAAGAACACAGGTTCCAATCGAGGTGACCTCCCCTGGTTGTCTCACACCAATCGACCAAGTAAGACCATGGCCTGAGATGCCTAGTAAAATGGACTTTGTTAAAGGCATCGTTAATGATGTGGTCGCTCGCCTACAAGAAGCTCGTCTAGAACTAGGTATGTGTGTATTATGTATTATGCTAAGTGTCTGGGTTTATTGTGTTTCTTTGTATTCATTATTGATTATAGCTTATTCATATGTGCGGTACATACACCTATAGGTTCCAAGCTCCAATGGGATCCTTCTGAAGCTACTCACATTGATGCCCTCCTTGAACTGCCAGGGAATATTGAGCAAGTCCCTAGGAATGTGTATGATGCAATTTCTAGTTGCGTCGTACAAAACGCTAGGTCGCTTTGGACTTGTAGGCATTTGGTTGAGTATCTATGGGATGAGGTGCATTCATTGAACGAAGCACTAGCAAAGGAGAGAGAGGGGAAAAAGGATCTCCAGTCCCATTACGATCTTGCTGTTGCTAGACTGTCGAGTGATAGCACTTGGCGCACATCTGAAATCACCTATGCACATTACTGGACGGTTTTCAACAGCAAAGTGCAGGCGACACGAGACTTAGCATAACAAAGAGAACAAATGGATTTTCTAAATAGGAAATGTCATGATTTGAAGTCCTTTGCTGCTAAAGTATGGAAATGGGGCCAAGACCAAAAGGACCACAAGCGTCAATATAAGAAATGGCTAGAGGAGTTAGTTGAACATCACCGAATGGAGATGTTCATTGATGGGTTAGGCTTGCGGCCTACTTATGATAGGTTCATCAAGTGCACCGAGGTGGAGGGATCTCCCAAGAGAACCATTACTACTACCTTGGGTAAGGCTTTGACAGGCATGTTCTCTCTTGAGCATCCTACCTAGACTTCGGTGGACAAGGGTAAAACCTTGGCTGGCATTGATCTTGACTTGGAGGAGGATTGGGAAAATATGCCCAAGGAGGAGATTCTATGGCGTTTGGAGGCCAACCTAGGGCCCTCCTTACTTGTGAGTGTTTTATTTTGGCATTTATTTTTGTATGGTTTTATTGTTTTCATTGTTAGTGTTACTGTTTTTCTTAGTTTTGTATTTATGATTTGCTTTACTACTCATTTTTTTCTATTTTCTATTTTCTGTTATAGGGACATGTTAATGATGGAGTTGGCCCTAGTGGAGCAAGAGCGGA
Organism: Gnetum montanum; assembly: GCA_015680685.1. Lineage (NCBI taxonomy): Eukaryota > Viridiplantae > Streptophyta > Gnetopsida > Gnetales > Gnetaceae > Gnetum > Gnetum montanum. The sequence goes on along the minus strand of MNCI01003323.1, from coordinate 64,722 downwards.
TGATGAAGAGGATTTTCTGGACTAGCCCCCTCCATGAGCTTATTGTTAATCAGACTTTAGCAATTAAATGTTTTGGATTTTTGAATGTTTGATGGAAACATATGGTTGAAAAATGTAATAACATGGACCTAGTTGTGGCATAACGTGTTGGAATCTTACTACCAAATTGATGTATCATTTTTTTTATTTTATATGTTTTCTCTTTTTATTTTCCTTTTCAAGTATTATTGTGAACATATGCATGTAGCCAAATGTAAAATGGGGGAACAAAATGTAAATCAACACTTGTAAAAGAAGAAAGTAACGAGAAGGCATAGGTCGAGATTGCAACTTGTATCATTTAAACTAAAATTTGACGTAATGTAGTGAATGTTTGTAAACTTGCAACGTATTGAATCCTAGTTTAAAGCCATTTCGGGCTGTTCACATCAATTTAAAGTCATGGTGGACTGTTGCATCTATTGTTAAAGAAATAAAGATTACCAATTTTTTGCCATAGTGGGCCAAAAGCAATAACAGTTTTAGGAAGCTTTTAAAAGAAAACCGGCCATTTCTGACCATGGCTAGTTTAACGTCATTGCAGACGTTCGTTGGTAGTTTAACGTCATACTAAATGATTGGTAGTTTAATGTCATTCCGAACATCTAGTGATTCACTCTAGTTATTGAGTTGCCTCTTAATTCTTTGTAACTTAACATGAGGGGTTGGGCATGTAGGTGTGATCTTATACTCCCCTTCTCCTTCATCGGTGATGTCAAAGGGTAATTCTGACCAAGAGACATCAGTGAAATGGCTCCTATGTTTGTGTTGTCTGGTGCTTCCTCGGTTTTAGTAAGATCGTGATTTAACGCTGGATTCATGTCTTGATGTATGTTCATAGTTTCTTGCTTAGGCTCAACGAACTCAATTTCTGACTCTTGATCCACTCCGGGATGCAAGGAAGTGAGCAATACTGTTGTATCCCCATGTATGATAATTTCACCACCCTCATAAGGTAAGTGGATCTCCTGATGGATTGGTGAGGATACGGCTCTAAGTGGAGCTAGCCAAGGATTTCCTATAATCAAATTAAACCCTGGAATTTCTTCAACCACTACAAATTTAGCTAATGTGGGGAATTGGTCCCTGGCTATGAAATCTAAGGTAATCATAACTTTCACTCCAACACAGGAACCACTGAAGGATTTTAGGAAAGAAGTTGTCGTGGGCTGTATTTTTTCAGTAAGTCCCAGTTTTTCAATGACGGGAAAAGGTATTATGTTTGTCACCGCTCCGTCATCGACATGAACCCTACGTATCTTGAAATATTAACATGTATCGTTATGAACATAGGGGTCATGGTGACTTCTCCTATTTTCTAACCTAGCTTAATGTCCTTAGCATGAAACTCTAGGGATGTAGTCTTTGATTCCTGAGGTTGCAGGGACAATACTTCATAAATGGATGGTTCATCTACAGGAAGGTCTTCACTAACAAGGATCAAAGTCAACATCCATATGAGAGCTTCTCGATGTACTGGTGAAGTCATTACTAGGTCATATAGACTTAAAGAAGTGTTCTTTTATTTTAAGGCTTTTGTGACCTGTGTCAATGCACTTGATAGGTCCTTACCATTTGGGGCACCCTTGTCTATGGATATTTGGTCCATTTGACCTAGCATTCGTATTTCTCATGGAGGAATTTTTGCGTTGGTAACTGAAGATGCTGGGTTCGGGACACAACCCATGATATTATCCTCATTTTGATGACTCGTACTAGGCTCATTAATGGATAGACCCATGGGAATAGCATTTAGTGGTGTGGGCTTTGGTGGTCCTAATTTGTGTTGATGGTTTTCTCATTCCAGGCGCTCTCTTGTTAGTCTATAGGCAAGGTGTTCTCACAAAGGTCGTCAGGGAACGAAGGTGGGTTGTGTGTTAAGGTGTTTTGGCACCTGAATCACAAAGGGAATGGGTTGGTTTTCAGATGGTATGGTTGTTGTTGCAATGAAAGGAGGTACGCAGATGATGAATGATTTTTGTGGTGTGGGAGATTTGCATATGATGAAAGGAGTTTGAGGAGATGTTGCGGTATGTGTGTTTTCTGAAGGCCTACAAATTACAAAAGGTTTTTGTGGGACATCCTGTCTGTTCTCCACATGGATAGTATTAATCACATATGGTGCATCATTGGTATTGAGAGGATCCTTATAGACTCCCATGGGTTGGTTTTATGGTCTTACTAGGTTTGCCTCATCGAATACTACTTCACCCCTGTCAATCATGCGTTGTATATCCTATTTCAAGGTAAAACAGTAATCAGTCCCATTACCACACCATTGGTGATATTCACAAAACCTATCCAACCTAAAGCCTCTTGGAATGGGGGGTTCATTAGCTGTTGCTAAGGCTGGGTTCTTGGCCAACTCACAGAATTGATCATGTTTTTGAGATGTTGTGGGAGACATTTTCTTATGTTTGATTAACCTAACTTTTAGAAGTTAATCAAGAAATTGTGAAGGCTTCATAGGCAAGGGAGTGTATTGAGCAGGGTCTTTTCTTTCGAAGGCATGGGCGTGACCCATGTTGGTGTTTCTATTTGAGGAAGTTTTAGGTGTAGTCATAGGTGTGTTTCTTTCATGATGTTTGGGACAGCGGGTTGTTTTCCCTTTTGTCCTAAATGGTTGGGTCGAGCTATCTTAGCCACTACTGCTACCATTGTTTTGGATTTATCTTTCCTTGTATGTTAGCTCTTAAAGGTTGAGTAGGCTGGGTCATTGCTTGTTTGTGCCGCCTCTTCTATATTCTTAATTTGTACAAATGCTTGGCTTAAAGTACGAGCTTTCAAATAATAAAGTTTTGATTTAATAAAGTCATTCACAGCCGTCTTAAGGATGGTAAGTAGATATGTTTTAGAAATGGGCTTGTGAATTTCATTCAAGGCTATGCTCCACCTCTAGATAAATTTCTATGATGGCTCTAAAGGCGCCTATTTAATCTGGATCAAGCTATCCAACGTGGCTTCAAGCTTTAGATTGTACTTGAAACGAGTAAAAAACTGGTGCAACAAGTCCTCTAGAGAAGATATGAAGCTGCGGGGTAAAGCTCGTTACCAGTCTAAGGCTTTTCCCATTAAGGACATAGCAAACACACACAGAATTACATGTGGCCATGCTTGGAGCAATAGACATTCTATTCAAAACGTTACTAGGTGAGCATTTGGATCTCCCTCTCCATTGTACTTGGTTAGCTGGGGTAATGAAACACCCTTTGGCAAGGTTAACGGTGGAATTGAGGGGTTGATTGGATCATCTTGATAGAAGTCTAGTACCTTAACTTCCTCGGTGTTTACAGTTTTAAGATGTTTTAATTCTTCTGCTAATGAGTGCATCATTTTTTTGTGTCTACACACTCTTAAGCAGTAGGTAGACCAATGGGTTGAGTTTGTGATGGTTGATAATGATTTGATTGTTGCATCGTTTGTGGAAAGAGAGATTGTTGGACTGTCGTTTGTTGCGGTGGGATGACATTTGGGGCTGAGACTATGGGGTGTGGTATGTTGTAGTGAGTAGATAGGTTTTGTTGAACAACTAGTGGAACCCACTGCCCAGGGATAGGTTGTGAAGTGACACCCTGAACGTGTTGGGTTGAAGTAATCAATGGTGCTTCATGGATTTGCACTTGAGGTATGTAATGGTTGGACGTAGAAGCTGGTATAACTGATGGCATTCCAATTACTTGAGGTTGAAATGTCAATCTTGCATTAGTTTGGGGAGGAGATTGTTGGGATTGTATTTGCAGAGGTATGATGGAAGTGGTCATGTCAGATTGAATGTTGAGCTTGGAGAAGATGGGAATGGAGATGGGTACTTCCTATAGAGAAGTTGGTGGTGGAAGTGTAGTCTTTTCCAGGAGGGTTGGAACAATGGGTTTGTATGGGCATGGGGACTGATGGTGCTACGAATCCCCATGTTCAGATTGGGCTACGAAGTCATCTTCCTCATCTCCACCCTAAGGCTCTATTGGAGGTGGATGTAAGGCTTGACTTCTTGCCATGAGAAGCTAGGATATGAGTCTATGATGATGTTCAAAAAGATGGATTATATCGAATGATGAGGGGATAAACTCACAACCTCCTTTATAAATAAGTTCATAGTCTCACTTCGCTTCCCTCTCTACATGATCGATAGGCAAGTTGGCTTGGATCTTGACACAGATGAAGTTATACTATTCGGGTGTAAGAGTTGCATAGGTAGGATCTTTGCCCTGTATCATAAGTGACTAGTAGATAGGACCTTGGGGATTTATATGTTCAATAATATTTATGGGTTCTGTAGCAATCACAGGGTTCGAGGTTTCAACCCCAAAGTCAGAGATTAACAGTGTCACTAGGTTAATTCAGAAGGATTCCATAGTGAGCGTGAGTAAACTAGGCTAGATGAGTTGAACATGAATGATAGCATCAATAAGTTGAGAGTGTGAGCGAATGATAGCATGAGATGACAATGTGAGCTAACAGCATGAGCTGATAGACAGCGTGAGTTGACAGGCATGAGGTATCAGGGAATAGAGTGAGTAAGTCAAGCTGAACTTGCGTAAGCTAGCTTGACATGCTAGACAAGTGATGTGAGAAGCTCAATGTGAATAGTTGACGGTTGTGGTGGAACGTTACTTGGCAGACTATCAACAAAATAGCGTGTGTACACTATTTTAGTTTCTAATGGTGGAGTTGCAAAGCTTAAAATCCTCGCTGTAAGAGTTTCGTAGGTTTGTAGTTTCAATTAACATAAGAATTTTTTGCAGGAGGCCCTCCTTCTAGCACCAATTTACTGTATTGATCTAAATTGTTAGTGCAAGGCTAGAAGGGAAAACAAATGCCGAAAGATCATTGGGCAGACACAGCTAATCCTACCTTCACCCGAGGGCAAGCTAGAAAAGTAAACGAAGGTAGAGTGCCTTGCATGGTCTGCACGCAAATCAACCAAGGACTTCCCCGAGCATAAACTATGGCTTGCGCTAGGGGTATCATAACTAATGATGTACAAAACGTGAATAGAAATGTATGAATTGCAAATAGAGCGCATACAGAACAGTATTGCGAACAAAACGTAAAGTGAATGTAAAACAAAGTAAACAAAATAATGGCTGGCAAAATGAACTGTATTGTATTTCTTAGAAAGGATGTGCACCGGTCAAAGCGTAGCTGCACATGTGGATGGCAGGTCAAGCGCTAAGCCCCGGGGTGATGTGATGTGTTTCAAAAGTGCTTGGATGCTAGGAGTCAAGTGTGCCCGAGCGCCCAAGCATTGCTAGTCTGAGTTTCCTAAGCTATCAACCTTCAAAATTTCCAACCCCATTTATGTGAATTGATAGGGTATTTATAGGGTTTGGCTAGGTTTGGGTGTGGAATTCATGGATAGAATCAATGGCTAAGAGATGAGAGGAAAACGGATCATGTGACACGTGTTCGATGGACAATTGTATGTGAGTTGGACATGCATGGGCAAGCTACGCTCTCAACCAAGTGCATTGTATCTTACAGCATGTGTTAACTTAGTCAAGCTAGCTTACACTCATGGAAGCACATATAATTCAGAGCGTAAGAGCCTGACAAGCTCACAAATGATGAAAATTTACAATGAAATGATAATGATAACAAGAGAAATTGACTTTGGCTCACTTGAAACTTCTGGGTCTCTAAATTGACTGCTGCATGATGTCGATCTGAGTGGCATTATGGTTGTTTGAGGCTTCTTTGCCTGACTAGAACTTCCAGCATGAGTTGATTTTGTCTTGGTGTGTCCTTAGTGTGCTCACGCTGCACTCACGCTACATTCACGCTACACTCACGCTGTTAGCGTGACCTCAGTGTGAGTGAGTCAAAATGACGTATTTACCACCAAATTTTGATTTTTGAAGCCTGTTTCTTGAGTGCAACTATTGTCTGACTATGTGGTTGACCTTAAGAGTGATCTGAAATTGAAAGTGACTTGTTTTAAGCCACTTTTGGCAGCTCACACTGGACTCACACTGCCAGTGTGAGTGTAGCGTGACCACAATGTGAGCTATAAGAACTTGCAACTTTGGACCTGAAATTTGGCATTCTGGAGGCTGAAATTTGAAGTTATCAACAATGAGCCCTGAGGATGACTTACACCTTGGAAATTGGATCATTCTAACTCAGTTTTGGGGCTGTCAGAGTTGGTCACGCTGTACTCACGTTGCCAACATGACCTTAGCGTGACCACAGCATGAGTGAGAAATTTTTCACTTTTTGACCTGAAATTTGAATCCCTAAACACTGAAACTTTGAACTAGGCACAACAGTGACCCTTGAAAATTCCTTGCACCCTCAAACTAAGCCACCTTTGACTTGATTCTGATGTCGTTTGGAGTTGTTCACACTGAGGGCAAGCTAGCTTGACAGCATGAGTTCCATGTCTTAGTTAAATTTTGCCTCCCAAATGCTCAAAAGGGCTTAAGTAGTTCTTGTTTCAAAGTGTTAGGTCAAAATTAGTGGTGTTTCAAGTTTCATGCATGTTGGTGAGTTTCTCTCTTTATCAACTATTAATCACTGGGTGTCTTCTTGTTGTGTGGTTGCCACATATAGGCACTTTTGTATGTTAATTTCTTGTGCACACTGGTTGCATGCAGGTAATGCTGAACATTCTTGTACACAATCACACCTTGTATCACAGTATGTGATGCATGAAATATTCTTCTTCTCAATCCTCTCAAAAGTGTTTTCCTTAGATATTTCTAGGGAAAGATCACGAATTCCTAGGCATGCATTTATGGTACTTAGCCATGCCTTTCCCATTATTATTGGGAAGTCCCCTATATTGTTGTTTACTTGTATCACTAGGAAATCAACTAGATATGACCACCCACACACAGTGGTAATAATGTCCTCCACTAGTCCTAAGGGGACAGTGATGGATTAGTTGGCCAGCTCTAGTCAAATGTTACTCTTCCTTAATGGAGGCAGATTTCAATCTTTGTACATCTCTTGTGATATTAAGTTGACTTTGAAACCTGAGTCCAAAAGAGCTTTACATGGTTCATTCCCAACGACTTGGAGATAGATTAGAGGGATTTCGGGGTTAGAGAATTTCTTGGGAAGGTCGCCCTTCTTAAACCAATCAGTAATGTTATGTGTTAACATAACCATGTGCGTTGAGCTTGATTTTTGATTTGAAGGGAGCTCTGAAGCTTTATTTGATGGAGAAGCATTCAGAGGCTCAACCACTTGTGGTTGTGAGGGCTTGGTTGGACTGTTGGTTCTGAAGAAAGGTCTTCTCTTCATATGGTTATCAAAACCAATAGTAGGTTGAAGATTCATAGCCCTCATAGCATTGCATTATTGTAGTTGAGTGGGGAGTTCCCCTTGCATTGCTGGAGCAGGTGGTAATGGAGCTATCAGTGTGAGAGTTGTGGATGGGTTTGGAGGATGGTATGTCTATGGGTTGTCTTCCCTAGGAGGAGTCCTATAATACTCCTAAGCTTGGTAGTGACGTTGTGGTGTCACATGATCAACAAAGTCACGTGGAGAGATTGGCTATTGCACGTAATAGCCATATGGATCTGGTTGCCGATAAGGGTATTGTTGCCTTGGTGGTGGCATCCCCCATGATTGTGGCTATTACTACTCCTGGTGTTGCTCAATAGGTTGTGGCGGAGTTCCACTTGGATAATACGTTAAAGGTTGGTGGAACTACCATGGGTTACCTTGGGGATAAGGTAACTGTTGGGGTGCTTACCATTTGTTAAGTCATGGGTTGAGTGCATACACCCCAAACTCTTGTAGATGTGAGATTACTGGGCAACATCCCTTAGGATGGTTGTATTGGCATATCTTACATCCACCGTCATTTTCCGTATTAGAATCCACAACCTCTTTTATTATGGCCATTTTACCCTTACCTTTGTTACATGCATTGTCCATGTCCCTCTTTTTCTTTTTCTCATAGTCACTACCTCGCTCCTTAGAATCCTGATAAGTGGCGAGATACCCCTACACTCAACCATATGAATACAAGTGTTACACGCGTGATCCGGTCGAACTCCACAAATGGACTAGTTGTGGCATCTAAAAAGTTAGCCTTAGGTCGCAGTTCGTTGTCTTCCCACCTAGACTAGTATTAGCTTTGTCACGTATGGTTTAGTCCAGAGTGAGGTGTATGATGGGTTCCTAATCTAATGCTACTCCTGAAGGCAATGGAAACTAAGCTAGGAGAGAAGGGTGAGAGAATCTAAACTAGCCTAAGTGCAATGAGCATCCTTTCCTTGATTATCCGTACACATCTTGGACTTCGTGCATGACTACCACTAGGATTACTAAGTGCAGATCCTAGGTACACTACTGGATTACCAAGTAGTCACACTTAAATGCTCATAATCAAGTCATACTCATTTCGCATTTTAACGTGAGTTTAAGGGTAAGAGAGATTAACTAGGAAACTAGTAAATAACAATTAATTAAATGATTAATCTAAGTGAATGCTGCAATGACGAAGTAATCATGATCTTTATTGCTGGTCATGTATGTGTCCAAGTATGTCACACTCGAATAAAGAATGTCGTACAATTACAATCACCACACTGCGGGCATACACGGAGAGGAAAAGGGAGAGAAAGAAATGAAAACTAAAATTGAAACTAACTCTAAACTTAACACACTGATGATCTCCTCTCTAACTCTTCTATCTACCTCTTATTTATAGATGAGGAGATAGGCTATGATATCGTGGTTGCCCCAAATGATGACTCATCATACCCCCACAACTAAATGAAAACTCATCCTCGAGTTATAGTGATTACACAGTGGATAGGTATGGGATTATTAGATGGGGAAAATGGAATTATGCCGTAGTGTGGAATGAAAACAAAATAAAGACACAACACAAAGAATGTGCTACAACTACAAAAATGGGTGGAAGTCATGTAGTTCTAGGTGGCAGTGGCTCCTCCATTGGTGCTTTCCCTTTGTCTTATGCTCCAGGTTTTGAGACTTGATGGCATTGGAGTATGGCCTAGAGCTTCTCCTCTTCATTTCGAGGGTCTTGTACCATCCATGCTAATGTTCCGATGTTTGATGGAGTCGACACTTCCCATGAATAGGGTAGTTACGGAAGCATTTGATTGGCCTTGACATACCAGGCCGCAAATACCCGTCATTCCTCTTTATAGGCTCTGTCTTTATCTTTGTATTCTTGGAAATCCACTGGCCATCTAGCCAAATCTACTATGACACCTTTCTGTCCCTGATAGCTTGCTTTCACCACCTCAAGTTCAGAATTTGCAACCTCCAATTTTTCCAATAACTTCTTGCGTTTGGCAAATTCTGCTTCGTATTTGACATAGGTGGTTACTACTTGCTGCTTGAGCTCTGTCCTCGGGCACCCTGCTATTAACATGGCAAGGTTGGCATACTGCAAGTTTTCCAACTCCATGTATTTTGTAAGATCTTGAATTTGCAGGTCTTGGCTCTTAACTTCCGCTTGGTGGGCAAAGGCATATGTGTCCAATATGGCCCGCTAGTCAGTGTGTTGAGCATTAATAGCGTTGATATAGGCCTTGGCCATATAGATCTCCTTCTCAAGGCTCTGTTTGTACATCCCCACCAGATCTTAGAAGTGCTCCTTCAATTTCTCATGTCGTTTAGCCTCTTTTTTCCACGCGCTTATTTCAATGGCTATCTTTTGAAGAATTGCACATACCTCCTCCATTAAGAGGGTTTGATTTTCCCTGGCTAAACGACTTATGTCTTGGTTGAGCCAGATGAATTATTCTCGCAATTGATGGAAATGCTCTTTGAGAACATTCTTTTGTTTCTCCACAGAGGTCAATCGAATGTTGTCAGCAGTAAGCTATTTATTTTCCTCCTGTAAGGCATTGAGTGCCTTAAGATGCGCATGAATTTGTGCCTATGCTGCGGAGGCATCCCAAACAACCTTCTCTTTTTCCTCATCCACCTATTTATTCTCCATGATTATCTTGGTTAGTTGCTCAGTTCTGAAATTATCTAGCTAGTCTACGAGAAAAAATTGCAAAGGATCCCGCTGTGCTGCTTGTAAAGCCATGAGCTACTCTTGTAATTTCTACACCTCTGCTTAAGCATGCTCAGCCCTCACTTCTGTTAAGATCAACTTCCCCTTTGTGGAAATGAGATCTGACTGACTTGTTGTAACATCCTGAGGGATGTCAAACATGGATGTCATTACTTTTCCTATTTGGAGCAATTGATCAAGCGCATCCTCATGTTCCATAGGAGACATTGAGGTTTCGGCCAAAGTTTGAGCATCTCGTGCTCCTGTGAGATCTACTAGTGGCACAATAGGTACATTGAATGATTCTTTGATGTGGTCTACGACCACTTATGTAGCTCCTGTGGCATCCTAGTGTTGCATGACCACCACCATGGCCCCTTCATCAGTTTCTAATTGCACCTAGAAAGATGTTGCATTTTCTGAGATTTTTTGTGACCAACTACTTTCCCCTCCTCCTGTGTGAATAGATACTTCACCCCTTGTGTGATCCATAGAAACTATGGACTGAATGGCATCATCAATGATGCAGAAGAGGTTTGCATCATCATGACTTCCCAAACTGACCGTCTCAGTGATGGCCCTGAGATGGCTCATCAATAGTCTATAGTCTTGTGGCGGTGGCTAATCCAGGCTTGTGCTGGGCCCTGATTCCTGTTGTTGGCTGGGACCTGTACTTGGAGGTTGGCTATGTCCTCCAAGTTGAGTTGCAGTTGGTCCAGCCATCTATTCTTCTTCTTCTTCTAGTCCCATCATCTCGCCAATGATTTTCCTTGGAGTTGGCAACTTTAACAATTCAGCATATGAAGCAGTCTGGGCTTTTTGGAGGACATCGTTAGTGTATCCTCTAATACCAGCACATTGGCATAGCTTTCTGATAAGACAAGGGAAAGGCAAGGCAAGCTTCCCTATCTTCCGTTCCTAGAACTACCTTAGGATCTCCATTAAATATAGATGGGGTAGGTTAGCATTAACCTTTTTCATTAGCACTGCACATCAACTCACCGCATACATTGATATTCCTTTTAAGCCCTTTGTGGGGAAGAGGTGATATGTTCCAATTTTGAAGTAGATCCTCTCTTCTGTTGTAAACTCACCAAATGTTTTATCTCTACCATAAGCCCTTTTCAAGCGATCCCACCACACATCGGGGTCTAAACAGGTGGATAATTGAGCAACTTTGGGCCCTATATTCGAAAGGTTTAACACTTCTAAAATGGCCTGTGTGGAGAAATCAACTGTCACACCACAAATATTGATGGTGGTGCCTTGCTCCCTATTGTGCCAAAATTGGTACGTCTCCCCTAGGTACCAGGCACCGCTTTCAGAGAGGTAGGCCATAAGGGAGACCTTTTGAGGTGATCCCTATCAACCTCAGGAGTGAACTCTGCAAATGATTCAAAGTTCAATTCCACAATCACTGCAACAAATGTGGACTTTTTGTGGATGGCCTAAACATAATCTTGGGGCAATGTGAGATGTTGTCCTTGTTCAGGCACTGCAGCAACTCCTCCTTCTGCTTGCCCAAACTGTATGGTAGGAGGATTCTCTTGATGAATGTTGAATGATTGTTCCTCCTATTCTGCATGTTGTCCAGCAAGATCTTTTCTTCCACCCCTCCTAGGTTGTTTGCTTCTACCTTGAGTAGGACTTTCTTGTTGTCCACGTTTCGAGGCCATCTGCAATCACATAGGGTCAAGCATTAGTAAGGTTGTTTTTGAAGTTAAGTTATACCTTACTGCTTACCTTAATTAATTAATTTATTTAATCTTCATGTGACATTGCCTGAAAGATTATAATATTGAGTCTGCTTTACTTAGGTGGCTTCCAATTTTAATTTCTTGGTGTACCAAAAGGATAAAATGATTTTTTGGCACAATTTATTCTTAATTTACAACTAATTACCCTTAATAATGTCCTTTGGGTGATGATAAAATCCAAAAAATTTAGGCGCTATTCGACAAGTGTCCCTCCCCCACGACTAAGCTAAACACTCCGGCTTCAAGCAAGTTTAGATGGAATTAAAATCGGAGTACTAGCAAGCGAGATATAGTTAGAAAAGCAAGGGTCGCACAATTGCAAGTCGTAGAGAAAAAATTAAAAAACTACCCCACATGAAGTGTGAAAAATGATTTTAAGTGTTGCAGGGGGGTCACCTATTTATAGGTTTGGAGGGACATGATATGATGTCGGCCGCGATATCGCGTACGCAATATCACAACCTATCGATGTTTAGGCCCGAGGGAAAAGTACCAATTTTTGGAGGTTTTTCTAGGAATCAAAAGTTGAAATTAGGACATGTAACATATGTTGAAGGGTTCTAGGGTAATTAGATGATTTGGAAGGCATGAATAATTACGAGGGTATGTATTTTATCAATAAAACCGCGGGTGGGAGAAAAAGGCTATGTAATGGTACATAGGAACGTTATTATTCAAAGGGATGGTAGTAGAGAAAGAAAATCATTAAAAATATACTAAGGGTAAGAAATGGTGTGTGTGAGCTATGTCATAAGTGAAGATTACAAAATATTACACAAGTGGATCCTCCCCAAAGCAGGTTCTTACCTATAATGCCCTTGTGTAACCACACTTAAAGTGTTCGTGGGCACTAGAAGAGTTCAATGTAATCTGCACTAATTCTACAAAACACACACATGTAATTATCACCAAAATGAGGTAAGAACTCTATGTTACACACGACACGAGCTACAATTACACGAACAGTGATAGAAAGTGATTGTAGAGATTGGGACATGAGGTAATTAACCAAGGACACAGTGAATCCTACGTGTAAAGCATGATTAACGTGTCATTAACCTGTCGTTCCAAGATCAGGACCAAGTCCATTCCTCTAATCAGTGACATCACATTGTTTCATCCCATGATGAGCAACTATGAAAGTACCATAACAACAAGGCATATGATCACTTGGCGTTTTATTCAAGGAAGGAGTGAATTTTGTTTTGTGACACTTTTCTTTTCTTTTTCTTTTTCTTCTCTCTCTCTCTCTCTTTTTCACTTTACTGAAACCAGAGAAGCTGCCAACCTTCAGGCATAGGTGCATGTCTTTCTAGTGGGACCCCCTAGAATAGCATTGGATTTTTTGAGTGCCCTTTTGATTACTCTTACTCCCATTTTTTGTTAGATCTACAAGGATCTTAGTACAACCACGTTGCATGATAACTCCCACAGACGTCACCAAAGAAAATCCGCAAGTTCCCTTGATGTCACACCCTAATCATTCCCTCTTAGTCCATCCTTCTTCATTCTGGGTACAATGAACACAAAATTAATTTTAAGTTTTTTAAAAAAAATGTCAAGAATATCACTGTACCCTCGAACAGAACATCTTATTTGTAGAGTGGATGATTGGGTGTAATGGACCCACTATCCACATAATTAATCACTCGAGACTCAACAACATAGAACACACCTCAACCAATGATCCACATGAGTGTTTTATTTGTATATGAGATTACTTATAAAAACATAAAAAGACAAAAATAAAAAAAGGTAAAATAGATAAAATAAGAAATCGCAAAATGAAAAACTGGAAAAAAAAGGTTGTAAAATCAAAGAAAATAAAAAGTGGTTATTAATCTTGCTTGTTATTAAAATGGGGGATACCCCCCATAACTAATCAGTTGAGGATGGAAAGGATTAATAAATGGAAAATGAGGATCCTTGCATGTTGGAAGTATTGAAACTTGGCCACACTTACCCCATCGAGGTTCACACACTTGATTATAGTAAGCATAGTGGGGCAATTTATACGATGTAGTTCTCGGATAATGAGTTGACCCACTATGATATTTGGGACCATTAGATGGTATGTAAGGATTCGAACATTGCCTTCCATGATTGTGTTCTTTGGGCCATATTGTTGTTGGAGTGTTAATTGATGGCCCTGATGAAGTAACAGGAGGTGTGGAGTTTGAAGATAAGGGTGCACCACAGGGTTGGACTTGTGCTAAGTTGGAGGATGCGGTGGCCTCAGAATTATGTTGTCCTTTCCTAGGGTCATTTCTAAAGAAGGGATTCCTTCGATGTTGCGGAGGTCTCTCATTGCTTTTGGTAGTAGTAGCACAAGTAATGTTCATGGGTTGTTGCCATGGTGCAGACACCTTAGGAACAGTTGGTGGTAATGTATAAGGAGGGAAAGGATGAGAATGTTGAAAATGTGGAGAAATGTAAGGTGCACAAGGTGGTGGTTGTGATGAGGACATGGGTTGATAGTATTGGGGAGAATAGTAATGCGGTGAGATAAAGTATGTTGACCTAGTTGGGGAAACATGATGTTGAACAAGATAAGTGTTTGGGTTCAGAAGATATGAAGGATGTTTCCAATTTAGGAGTGGTCTCCCCCATGACTGGGTTGTTGTCACTATGATTGAACACAGTATCTCTTTATGAACTCTGGATGTAACGTGTTTCCCCAATGCTCATGTAAATGTAACAATATTGGGCATTGGCCCTTGGGGTGATCGTACAGGCATATGTTGCATTCATACATATGATTGGCAGTTGAGCTCTTATTTTCTGTATCTGTCTTTTCCGATTATCTAATGTTTTATCCTACTTCTTGGGTTGTCAAAACTCTATCTCCAATGATATCAATAAATTCCCCACACTTTTTATATGTCCATTCCAAAATATTATTAATCTTTGCCTTGACTTCTTCTAGTGATTGTTGTATTGGCAAAGATGATTCTTTCACCTTAAGATTGGTTGATTTCTCCTTTTTATGATCATGGACCTTTGTTAAGTTAAGATTCTGGTCCTGTTGATGTTTTTCAACACTCTCCCATCTAGCCATTTCTCTTTCTTATTTTTCTACATACTTAATAAGCTCTTGGACTTGATGTGTTCGTAGTTCGTATAGTTGACCTTGGGCGTACATTCCTAAGGTTTCTCTTGTTTCATTACATAGCCCATCAATGATATGGTACATTATCCTTTCCTCGTAGAACCCATGGCTTGGACAAATGTTTAATAGTGCATAATATCTTTCTAAGGCCATATCTAAGGGTTCATGTTGTGCTTGTTTCCATCCTTGGATTTGTTTCCTCAAGGCTCACACTCTTGTGTAGCTTTGATATCTTTTGTTAAAAAGTTCTACCATTGTTGAACAATGTTGTATTGAATTTAGTTTTAACGATCTATACCATACTTTTTCTTGGCCAACGAGTGTCATAGGAAAGAACTTGAGTTTTTTCCAACAATTATCAATGTTGTTCCATGTGCAGGCATCATAGAAGGCTTATAAATGTTGATGCGGATCTAAGTCATAGCCTCCTGAGAAAATATGGAAGTTTTTTTAATCGAGCCTGGGTAGATAGCTCTCTTTATGATGCCTACGGGAGATTTGAACAACCTCTTGTATTTGTGTTAAGCTTGTAGTGGCCAGTAGGGATTCATCATCATCCAGTAAGTTATGCTTTCGTATGTTGGGATGACGTTGCTTTTGTTCTTGTTTATAAGAAACCCCCACTTCAGGTTGTGTACTCCAATCTTCATTGTCATATAGTTCGTCGGTTCTCCAATGAACTTCCTCACTAAGTGTAGCATTATCATGATCTTGTAGGAGAGGCATGGTTATGAAATTTTGTGTGAATTTATATGTGACTTTTATAATTATTTCTTTCTAAAAGATATATCGTTAAGTCCTTATATAGTGACCTTGTATGATATAACTAATCTAGATAACTAGCACCATCCCCGAAAATGGCACCAATGATGAGTGGCAATGTACCCCTACACTCAACCATACAAATACGAGTGTTACATGCATTATCTAGTCGAACTCCATAGACGAACTAGTTGTGGCATCTAGAAAGTTAGCCTTAGGTCACAGTTCGTTGTCTTCCCACTTGGACTAGTATTAGTTTTGTCATGTATGGTTTAGTCCAGAGTGAGGTGTATGATGGGTTCCTAATTTAATGCTACTCCTGAAGACAATGGAAAGTAATATTAATTAAGCTAGGAGAGAAGGGTGAGAGAATCTAAACTAGCCTAAGTGCAATAAGCATTTGTTCCTTAATTATCTGTACACATCTTAGACTTCATGTATGACTACCACTGGGATTACCAAGCGTAAATCCTAGGTACGCTACTGGATTACCAAGTAGTCACACTTAAATGCTCATAATCAAGTCATACTCATTCCATGTTCTAACATGAGTTTAAGGGTAAGAGAGAATAACTAGGAAAGCAATACATAATAATTAATTAAATGATTAATGTAAGTGAATGCTACAATGATGAAGTAATTTTGATCTTTATCCCCCCTCAAATCATGGGATATCATTCATGTCTAACCTCTTGATCCTACTATCTTTTTGGTGCCTTGTAGGAATTCTTATGGCATTTGTGATATCTAACATGCTTCGGGTTGCAAGTAGGGTTGCAAGTAGGGCGCTCTAGCATCTATGATGTCTACGTGGTTCCCTACTCTCCCTTCTTCTATGTTGTGATTCCCTAGAGCGCCCTCGTTCTCGTTCTCGACTCTCTCGTCGAGGTTTCTCACTCTGTTTATCTTTATCCTCATGGTTAGGTTCCTTATGACTACATCCTGACACTGAAGGAGAGGGTGAATGTGATGATGAAGGTGAAGAAGAAGGAGAACCAATGCCATGAAAATGTTTTCTACCTTCTCTTCGGTGGTCTCATCCCTGATCGTGATTACGATCAGAACGCTTGTCCTTATCATGTGTTTGTGTTTCCTCATTGAACACTTTATGTTCATGGGGATCAGAACCAAGGTTGTGAACCATGGAGTGGAGGTTTTGATACACCACCTCCTAACCATTATTAGGAGGGGGAACATCATTTGGTGGGGAACCTGTTGAAGTAGGTTCACCACCCTCAATTTCGCTCAAGACATACGGAGCGTTATGGGTCCATTTACCCTTCAAGGATGTATGATATCTCTCCTGTTGCAAGTCCCTTTGATGTTGTGCTTCTGTGGGATGGTAGTCCCTTGTGTTATGATCACATGCAATGTATTCTACATATAACTGTGACATGCCTATTCATGCGAGAGCACGAAGGAGCATGTTCGAGATTG
Organism: Gnetum montanum; assembly: GCA_015680685.1. Classification (NCBI taxonomy): domain Eukaryota; kingdom Viridiplantae; phylum Streptophyta; class Gnetopsida; order Gnetales; family Gnetaceae; genus Gnetum; species Gnetum montanum. The sequence continues at coordinate 47,630 of MNCI01003323.1, read as the reverse complement.
ATCGGTATGGAGGCAACACTATGTTACCCTTCAAGTCTCTCCAAAGCAGTTGTTCATCTTGATGGAGAATAAAGGTAAAGTTGAGTACATACTCATCATGATGAATATATACCACATGGAACTGTTGAGGAACTGGTGGATCTTTGTTACGTGTGTTATGCTGCCAACTGTCTCTTATGTTAGTCTTAGGCGGTGAAGTGCTTTTGTGCGAAGAAGAAGACATTTTTGTCTTGTTCGGTGTGCTATTTATCATTGTCTTATCTTTTCTTGATTAACCCTAAGGGTTTTTTCTAGCATCCCAATGATATGAATGATCTCCTATGTTCTACGTAGTGCACAAACAACTAAGTCCCTGGCAACAATGCCAATGATGAGTGGTGAGGTACCCCTACACTCAACCATACGAATACGAGTGTTCACGCGCGATACGGTCGAACTCCAAGGACTAAGTGCCTATGTGCCTTAATGGAAAACTTAAGGTTAATCAATTTTTTTCTTCCCAAACTTACTTGTACTGTCATGGTTGTATGGTTAAGTAAGCTTGAGGTATATGATTTTTATATCTTTTGTCTTTTTGATGTCTTATGCTAATAGGGGAAGGTGAAGACAACTAAGTGACTAACTTTCATTAACTATTCACTAACTACGTTTTAATT